>JAOXYA010003097.1:0-28202 GCA_028565675.1 Sorex palustris | reverse complement strand
GTGTGTGTGTGTGTGTGTGTGTGTATCTGACTTCCATAGTGGGGGGGGGGGGTAGTAGGGTTTTCCAAAAACTATTTCCTACCCCCCAATCCCCCTTCCATCCTGACTCCCAGCTAGGCTGGTGGCCACCACAATACATTAATCCAGGGGCAGCCCCCAGCATGGTAGATGTGCTCCCCCCAAAATCAGGTGGTTCCTGAGAGCTTTCCTTAGGTGCACTCACAGGTCTGGCTAATCTGTTTTTCCAGAAGGGGATTAGGGAAATGGGCTGATGGGGAGCTGGCACTGCCTTGAGGGGGCTGGGGCTAGGGCTGGGGACAGTCCTCTTTATTGTAGGGAACAGGGAAAGGTCTCAGTTCCAGAGGAGCCTTGTATTTAGTCTGTTCAGTGATTTCATTGCATTACTAAGATACTTAGTCACTACTGCAGAGAGCTAGCCAGTGGGTAATTTGAACAGAGAAAAAATGGGATCTTCTCACAGGAAGCAATTTAGGACAACTGGTCTACCTGGGGCTCCTCTCCAGACTCCAATGCTCCTCCAGTGTTTTTGGGACAGCCAGCTCTCCAATCTAGTCAAACCCTGCTCTAAATGCCAGCTACCTCAGGTTCCTGGGAGATACTAGGGTCTGTGGAATGGGGTGCCCTCAGCCCACTGCAGTTTTACCACCTCCCACTACTGCTGTCACACACAACCCTGCTTCTAGGCAGGCTCTGCCAGGGGAGCCCATAGATCTCTGGGTGGCCCTCCTGCCCCCTCTCTGAGCTCTCCTCCCACCACTGTGGGATAGAGGTCCTTCTCAGCACTCAGGGTGCCACACAGACACCACCCATCCTGTCCACCTGCTGGCACTGTTTCTTCCTTTGTGAGGTCTACCTAGAGTCCTTCACAATTCCTTCTCAGAGTACAGGCTTTAGTGCTCTCCTTAGCACGCATCTGCAAGCACCTGTGGTGGGCAGGTATGTACCAAAAGTTTCACAGGGACTCAGGGTAGGGCAGGGCAGACAAGCCTGCGGATCCCCATCTTGAGAGTCATGGAGTGCCCCTGTGGGTGTGCCCATGCGCCCACGTTCTGGGTATGATCTCAGACCCACGTCCTTCTGGGTCACAGCAACAACAGAATGACACAGGGACGGCCCAGAGGGAAATGGGGAGAGCATAGACAGAACAATCCTAAAGAAAGAGATCTCCCAGTTTGGAAGTGGTAGACCAGTTGTCCTAAATTGCTTCCTGGAACAAAGAATAGGTCTAGAATATGCAGGAGAATTCCTGTGAAACATTCTGCAATTCCCCAACCCTCAATAGACTCCTGGTCATCAGTAGACCCCCACACCGTGACTTCCCTGTCCTCCCCTTCCGATTCCCAAATCAAGCCTGTACTGAGTCTGGTGATCATCTTGGGCCCCATGCTGGGCTGTGTGAAGATAAGAGGCTGTGGACCATTACAAAGGCATTATACAGATGAGGAGAGTCTGGCGGGGAGGATCTCAACAACTTCACTAAGGAAACTAGCCCGTTGGAAGCTGTTTTATTGGAACTGCTTAACTCAACTGAAATTCTTATAATTTTTTGTTTGTTTGTGGGCCTCACCCTGAAGTGCTCAGGACCTACTCCTTGCTCTGCACTCAGGAGTCACACCTGGTGGGGTTGAGTGGATCACACAAAGTGCCAGGAATCAAACCTATGTCGGCTGCCTGCAAGGCTAACACCCTACCCACTATACTTTTCTCTCCAGCCCTGACTAAAAATTCTTTTGTGGGAGCTAATATCTCATTGGTGCACAAATGAAAAAAACCAGTATGAGGTAGTGCACAGACTCTCTGTTTTGTATTTTGTTTTGAGGAATTGACAAATAAAAAAAATCGTTTGATTTCCCCCTTTCCACACTGAGAGTAATCTTTTTGTTTTTTGCTTGCTTGGGGTTTTTTGTTTGGGAGCCATACCTGGCAGTCTCAGCACCATATGGAATGCTTTGTGATTGAACCCGGGCCAGCCACATGGAAGGCAGGTGCCCTACCCATTGCACTATCATTCTGGTCTAGGGAATAACATTCTGTATCCACTATTCCATGCATTACTCTGTTGACTTAATATATGGGGGGAGCTGTCTAAATTAACTGATGGAAAGAACTCTGTTGTATTGGAACAGCTATGGAATACTCCACAATAGGGTGGCCCTTAGTTCCATAGTTACCAAAGTCATTTGTACATAGAAATTTTAAGGGGTGGGTAGCTGGTCGCAGCTGCCAAGACTACAGGAGTTGGGTATCCCACCTTGCAGAAACTATTTCCATGACCTGAGCTTGGAAGTAAAACAAAATATATATAACAGGCAATTCTAATGAGCAGACAAGTTAGGGCCCTCCCAACCCCTGCCCTTTTAAGTGTCCCTGCCTTGCTTTCTGGTGTTTATTTTCTAGTGTGGGGCTTCCAGATTCTTCTCTCTGGAGCGACAGCATGCTTAAGTCCCACCTGGCCTTAAGTCTCTAGGGCTCAATGTCTCCACCCAGTACTGCTTCTGCCCCTCCACTCCCTGGTTCGGGGCCACACCCTGCAGTGTTCAGGGTAAACCCCTGGCTCTGTGCTCAGGGATCACTCCTGGTGGTTCTTGGGGATCATCCGTGGTACTGAGGGTAGTACCTGGGCTGGTCGCGTGCAGGTCTCACTGGCTGTATTATTTCTCCAGCCTCACTGCAATGTTGCTTCACCGGGTGTCTGTAGGCTAAGCATCATTCATTGTCCCATAACATCACTCTATTCAAGGTTATTCAGTTAGCATGTGGGTGATCAAAAATCCATCTCAGTGGCCCTAAAAGACAGGCTGGGACAGAGTGCCACCAGCATCCTTGAAAGGTACTTCTGTTTTGTTTTGCTTTGGGGGTCACACCCAGCAATGTTCAGGAATTACTTCCTGCTCTGTATTCAGGAATTATTCCTGGCAGTGCCCAGGGGACCCTCATGGGATGCTGGGGATTGAACCTGGGTCAGCCCACAAGCAATGCAAATGCCCTCCCTGCTGTGCTACTGCTCAGTTCCCCTGGAAGTCAGTTCTGTAACACAGCTGTTGGCCAGACCCTGAGGATAAGTGAGGAGTGACTGTTGATGGCTTGTGAGGCATTGCCGTCCCCCCACCTCCCACAACAATGTTGGGGCCATGTCGATCTTCTCAGCAACACTTCCCCCCAAAGGGTTGCCAGCTGGATGTTAGCCAACATTTCCGGTTTCTATTTTCCAGTGGGAAAAGTGAAAAAAAAAAAAAAGTTCTCTGGCTATAGATAGTTTCTTTCAAATAGAGGTTACAGCCAGTGGTGCTGAGGAGCTAGGGCCACACCTGGTAGAGGTGATGCTTGGTTCTAGAGGTGAATTCAGAGGCTCTTACATGCTGTCAGTGTTCTGTCATTTGAGCGGCTTCCTTGGGCTTCAGTGTAGCTTGAATTTTCATTAGACACCACCGTGTACCACCAGTGGCTTGCACTCAAATGTAAATTCTTTGAGGGTTGTGTTTGTTTAGTTTGTTTGTGCACAAACTTTTACCCCTGTGCTACTTCTCTGAAATTTAGAGGGGTGGGCCACACAGGCAGTGCTCAGGGTTTACTCCTGGTTCTGTGCTCTGGGATCACTCCTGGCAGGTGCCAAGGATCAAAACCAAGCTGGCCACTTGCAGAGCAAGCACCCTAACAGCTGTGCTATAGTTCCAGTACCACCTAATCATTTTTAAAGGCAGACTAAGTATAGCATCACAGACTTGCTGAAGAGACAGTCCCCAAATCCAGAAATATGATTTTCTGGCCCATACAGACTTTAAGAGAAACCCTCTGGAGTTACCTATATTGCTTCTAGAATCATCACCTCAGGTTGCCACAAAGAATTCTCTCTCTCTCTCTCTGCTCCTGGGGACCCCAGCACATACATGTGTTACCCTTCTACAATAGTGCCACGTTTTCTGAGGCTCTAATCCCACCCCCACCCCCCACCCCTGGGATGTCTGAATGCAAGAAGGCACACTGCGCAATGGGAAATCCAACTAACAAAGTAGCAAGAAATGAATAAAATCATTCATACAGTGAGATTCTGCAGGGCTGGGCGATAGTACAGTGGGGATGGTTGCTTGCCTTGTATGCAGCTGACCTGAGTTCTGTCCCCAGCATCCCCTATAGTCCTCTGAGCACTGCGAGGAATGATCCCTGAGTGGAGAGTCTGGATTAAGTCCTGAGCACCGAATCTGGCTCAAAAACCAAAACAAACAAAATGATCCGGCTTCTAAAACACCCCAATGTAACCCTGACATTTATAATTATTATTTGCAGGGCTTGGGAGATGCTTTCAAGGCTTTGTAGGCAGTGCATGGTCCCTCCCAAGCACCGTCAGAAATGAGCCCCCAGCTCTGTGCTAAGGAGCAGTTTCGGAGCACCACCTGAAATCAAACAACTGTGATCAGGGCTGGGGAGTCGGCCCCAACCAGTGGTCGGACATGCTAGCATGCGAGGACCCTTAGTTCCATCCCCTCCAAGCCCAGCACTGCAGGGTGTGGCCCTGAGAAGAAATGATTCTGTTGTGTGGAAAAAACTCTTTATAGGGGTTGGAGTAATAGCACAGCAAGTAGGGTGTTTGCCTTGCACGCGGTCAACCCGGATTTGATCCCTAGTATCCCATATGGTTCCCCCAAGCACTGCCAGGAGTAATTCCTGAGTGCAGAGCCAGGAGTATCCCCTGTGCATCGCTGGGTGTGACCCCAAAAAAGCAAAAAACAAAAACACCTCTTTATAACTTACACATTTATCAGTGGGAAGTGGATGGGGGTCAAATGGACATGGAACCTGACAGGGATATTCCTTTGGCTGTGACAAAAGTTAAAATAAAAATGATTCATTCATTATTCATGGGTTGGCGAAACAAAGATGAACCCCTCCATCCCCCACCACCATAGTCAGTTGTCCTAGAACATGAGGAGGAGGAGGAAGAGGAGGAGGAGAAAGAAGAAAAAAAGAAGAGGAAGAAGAGGAGAAGGAAGAAGATAAAAGAGGAAGAAGAGCAGAAAGAAGAGAGAATAGGAGAGGGTAGAGAGAAGAAGAAGGAGAAAGGAGAGGAGCGGGATAAGGAAAAAGAAAGCACCTATCAGGCAGCCCAAAGCTGTGAGAACCTCTGGGAATCTCGCTTGGACTTCTACCCTTTTAATGGACAAAGTTGCAGGCCCCGTTTTACTGTACAAAAATTCCAAGTGAGGGGGTATTTAATATTCACTGCATCTACTATGAGAGAAGCAAACATCACAGACGCTTTTCTCCACCTCCCCACTCCATGACTACTCCGGAAGACAGGACAAACATGAGCAGAGGCACTATCACTCTAATCTCCCCCCATGATCAAAATCAGGAGGTGATGGACACTTAGAGAAAATTGAGGGAGGCAAGTGATGACTCAGTAAAAGAACAGAAAGTTTCCAATCGATGGCAAATGGACTCTGTGTCCACCGCACAGGACACAAACATGTGTGATCCTAAATCTTGGCCAATGCGGAAAAGGAATTCCAGGCACAATTCACAGGGAGCATCAAAATGTTGAGTCTGGTCGTGCCACAGACCAAACCAAGCATGGTGGTGGCGCTAGGAGATGGCTAGGCACATGGGAGCCCCAGGTGATCCCCAAAGCTTTGCCAGGAGCAATCACCCCACTCTGTTTTTTGTTTTTTGCTTTTTGGGTCACACCCGGCCATGCACAGGGGATATTCCTGGCTCTGCACTCAGGAATTATTCTGGTAGTGCTCAGGGGACCATATGGGATGCTGGGAATTGAACCCGGGTCGGCTGCATGCAAGGCAAACGCCCTACCCGCTGTGCTGTCACTCCAGCCCCTAAGTTTTGTTTTTGTTTTTGGCTTTTTGGGTCACACCCAGCGATGCACAGGGGATACTCCTGGCTCTGCACTCAGGAATTATTCCTGGTGGTGCTCAGGGGACCATATGGGAGCAATCACCCCACTCTGAATTCTCTCTCTCAGTTGGGAATAGTTCCTGAGCATGGCCAGTATGGTCCCCAAAAGAAAGCAAAAAGGCACTAGAAGGAGAGTGCAGAAACTTATTTTTTCCTCTTTTCCCTGCTCTGAGTTTTCCGAGCACCTGCTAGATGCAAGATTTTGCAACTTGCACTGGCCAAGTTTTACATGGTAGAAGTAAGGGCCAGAGAGACAGGATGGGGCTAAGGCATGGGGCCCACCCTGGTTCTACGGCTGCATGATTCCCCCTGGCACCACTAGGGTTCAATCCTGAGCACAGAGCCAGGAGTAGCAAGGAGCACGCTAATGGGCTCCCCTGCAGAGATCGGGGCTTAGCAATTCACATGCAGATCAAGACACCTCTCAAGAGACAGCCTCTTGTTCTCCTGCCTGAAAGAAGCCCAAATAAAGCTCCAGGAAAGGAGGTGGATATGCATGGGACATGTGCTGTCTGCTTTCCTTTGAAGAGCAGAATCAAAGCACATGCTCTACCCCCTATGAGCTGGCGCCAGGATCTGGGGTGATGTCTCAAAGTTTCCCCCATTCCTCCAGGAGAGAACTCAGCGGTCTGGCGGTAGAATTTCTAATATTTCAAACAATGCCAGTGTAATTATAGGTGAAGCGGCATCTCGCGCAGAAGGAAGGGAAGATTGGCACATCGAAGCCGTGTTCAACTTTTGGCCTTTTCGGGGCGAGACGAAATCAGAGGCAAGCAAGGAAAAAGAGCCTGTGGATGAACTTTAAAAAAAATTTTTTTTAAAAAGCAGCCTCCTTGCTCAGCACCTCCGGAGAGCTATGGGAAGAAGTCAGGGCAATCATCAGTCTCTAGGTATTTCAAACACAAAAGAGTGGAGCTCTCTCGCATTACTCAGCAAAGCAGAACTTCCTGGGTTCTCAGATAAGGAAATGTCAGTTACTTGAGTACAGACATGACCAGCTCAAACAACTTATTTGCAAACTGACTAGATGAGGAGGGGAGAGATGCATTCTGTGTAAGATGTGACATGCCCTCCACCCCAATCAAGATACTTTGGGTGGGGTGGGGGTGGGGAATGAGGGGCCTTTTGTACAACTCAGGGATTACTTCTGTCTGATGTGGTGCTGGGAATCCAACTGAGGTAGGCTGCATTCGAGGAAAAGCTACAGCCCTTATTTCCTGTACATTCTTTCTGGCCCCCAATAATACCTTTGACAACGGGGGTTAGAAGAAGCATCAAGAGCAGAGCATCACTGCCTTGCCAGGTTTGATCCCAGGGACCTCAGATGGCTCTTGAATGCAGAGTCAGGAGTAAGGACCCCATCAAGTGTGTGCTACTCCCAGTCATTACAACAGCAACCGTGAGAAAGGATGAGACATACTCTATTCCGGCACCAATCCCATCACCAGTGTCCATGCCTCTCCACCAGGGTTCCCAGGCTCCCTCTGGCCCCGCCATCCCCACCCCAGCAATGCTCAGGGCTTACTCCTGGCTCTGCACTGGGGCCATAAGGGATGCCAAGGATTGACCCCAGGGCGGCTTTGTAAAAGGCAAGTGCCCTATCTGCTGTACTATCACTCTGGCCCCAGATATTTAATACTTTTATTATTAAAAGAATGTGATTCACAAAGGAAGGAAGGGAGGGAGGGAGAGAGGGATGAAGGAAGGGAAAGCTTCAGTGGACTGTACTACCCCTTCGTGGTCCCTTCTTTCCTGCCTGCCTTCTTGAGTTTGGGGACCACACCCAGTGGTGCTCAGGGCTGACTCCTGGCTCTGCACTCAGGAATCATTCCTGGCCGGACTTGGGGGACCATCTGAGGTGACAGGGACTGAACCTGGGTGGGCCACATGTAGCCCTACCTGCAATACTACCATTTCTGCCATCTCTTCTCAGGGCTTCCAATGTAGAAATCGCAACGATCCATTAAGGAGATGTAAATGAACTCTCCGAGCCTCTTCATCTTCCGAATCTATTTAGACTCACCACCCCACTTCTTCTCTGGAATTTCCTCTGCTTTCTTTCCTTTTGTCAGTCAGCTCCGTCACTTCTCCTCCCACCGGCAGAGAGGCACTAATTTATAAAACACATAGCCATATGTCCCCGTCTCGTGGAATTCTATTTCACATTGCACGGCTCCCCCAGACTTATCGCACATGAACAAATAGATATTATTTACTGTAGTCAGAACGAGAATTATCGAATGCCACTTCCATCGCCATAAATTGATTTTTGATTAATGTTTAAGCAAAAAGCAAACAAGCCCCATCTGCTCGGAAAAACAAACAAACAAAAGGAAGCGGCAGCTCCCACGGTTCACAGGAATCTCTCCGGCACTGGTGGTTGGGTCGCTTGGGAGAACGAGCTGGGGACTGGGTTTTTGGGTTGCGGTTTACATGGCTATGTGGAACTGGAGGGCCTACAGAAGCAATGGCTCATCCAACAGACGCTGACTTGGGGCAATATAAATTTGACCACCCTGCAGATCACTCAGTAGACCTGGAGTCAATTAGCAGGGTTGGTTCCCCCCCACACCCTTACCCCCCATGAATGGCTATTTCTCTGCACTGGGCTGCTCCACTTCTGATCTATGTATGGTTCTGATCTGTGTATGATCCAGGGCCTGTCTGCATAGAAGGAGTGAGCACAGAAAGAGGAAGAATCTTCCAAAGAACTGAGAAAGTAGGCGCTGGAGTAATAGGATAGTGGGGAGGCACTTGACTTGCATGCTGCAGACCCAGATTCAATCCCTAGTATCCCATGGAGTCCTCCCACCCAAGCACCGTCACCACACAGTTCCTCAACACCATCAGGAGTGATGCCTGAGTGCACAGCCAGGAGTAACCCCTGAGCATTGCTGGGTGTGACCCCAAAACAAAATAGGAACAAAAAAACCTGAGATGGTGAAGGACAAGGAAGTTTGAGTGTGGGGCGTGTTTACACATAGACAGCAGAGAAATGCCATTTGGGGACTTGAGGGGTGTGGGGTTGGATGTGTGGGAAATAAATGGATGAGGAGCTGGCGAGAGAGGACAGGGGTTAGGTGCTTGCTTTGTATGCAGCTGACCCCACTCTGATCCCCAGCACTGCCTATGGTCCCCTGAGCACAGAGCCAGGAGTGAGCCCTAAGCAAAGAGCCTTAAAACAGAAAAAAAGAGACAAGAAAGATGAAATCCAACAACGGACTGTGTTCATGGCACTGTGATGGTGCATTTCTGGGTTCTGAGCTCTAGACTGGGCTTATGCAAGAAGCTGAACATGAGGTGAAGTGGAGTGACACTTCGGGAGTTCTGTGATGTTCTCCCAGACTCTTTTCGGCATGTCTAAAATTACAACATAGGAGAGAACAGAAGAGAAGGAACAAGACAGGTCCCATTGACCCCTTGGGGAGCAGGTCGGCCCCGCTGGAATCCAGAATCCCCCTGGAGTTGTCTCACTCAATGGGGTTTGATGTCTGGGAGGTCACTGATACTCTATAGCCGTGACTCAAAGTGCAGGATCAGGGGAGCTGTGCCTGCCTGGATCACCCTGGACCAAGAAAGATCATTCTAGATCCTGGGTACTCTTCCCTCAATTCACGTGCCTCCCTGGAGCCAAGCAGGAGTCTCTGCATTCTCCAATACTTGTGATTCAGAATGGGGCTTTGCAGAAAACACCTTTTCCTGCAATCACTTGGGGATGGGGCAAAGGTGGTGGTCTGCATATGATCCCTGATTCGCAATGCGCTGAAGAACCATTTGGCTTGACCAAGGGGACAGAGAAGACCTTCCTGGCCAAACACCATGGGAATGACCTGAGCAGCCTTCCCAAGACCATGCCAGCCCCTGTGGTCTCTGCAGTGCTTCAGGATGACCTTGGGCAGGGCTTGGGACAGTCACCTGCAAGACAAACACATTCCCTGCTGTGCTGTCTCTGGTCCTATTTGTTTCTTTGTTTGGGTTCTGTGCTGGGGGCCTTTGTCTGTGCTCAGGGTTTACACCTGCCTCTGTTCAGGGATCACTCCTAGAAGAGCTTGGAGGCCCCTAGATGGGGCTGGGGACTGAATTGGGGTCAGCTGTGCCCTCTAGGCTGTGCTCTCCAGCCCAGCCTGTGACTCTAAAATGACTTGGTAGCTCCGTGCTAGGAAATGCAGAATCCTGCTTTGACAAGTATAATCCCATAGCCCCCAACAACATTCACGCAAACCCCAGATTCGTGGGGAAGGGAATCCGGCCATGAGAAACCAAGTCACAGAAGAACCCCATCAACCTGGCAGGTTTCGATGACTTACGTGAGCGGGCATGGAGGGAGAACAGAGAAGATTCCAGAAACAATAGAGGGCTGAGCACAGCAGTTCTCTTCCATCAGATCCCACAGCTCTGTTTTTGGGGGGGTTTGGGGGAGCAAGGGTTGGACTGATTCTTACCCAGTGATACTGAGCCAGTTGGCTGGACAGTTCAATGCTTGGGGCTGGAACCACCAGGACTGCACCCAGTTGTGGGTGGGTGGTCTCCGGGACTATACCTGGTGGTCTCCTGGGTCCTGTGGTTCCCGGATCTACTGGAGGCCTGGCACATTCAAGTGAACGTGTTCCAGACCTCAGAACTACCTCCCGAGCCTCAGCTCTAGTTTTAGTTTGTTTGGGGACCACATTCGGAGGTGCTCAGGGCTGACTCCTGGCTTTGCACTTAGGGATCACTCCTGACAGGGCTGTGGGGGACCTTGTGGGGTGCTGAAGCTCGCCGTGTGTAAGATAAGTACCCTCCATGCTGTACTAGTCCTTTTGTGCTGTTTTTTTGTTTCTTGGCTTTTGGGGTCACACCCAGAGATGCTCAGAGGTTACTCCTAGCTCTGCATTCAGAAATCACTCCTGGCGGTGCTCAGGGGGACCATATGGGATGCTGGGGATCAAACCCAGGTTGGCTGCGTGCAAGGCAAATGCCCAACCTGCTGTAGTATCATTCTGGCCTCATGTTGTTATTTTTTTTTTAAACTCTGAGTAGAAGTCTGAACTGGAGATTATTTCTTTGTTTTGTTTTGAGGCTACACCCAAGACACTCATGGGTCACTCCTGGCTATGTTCAGGAATCACTCTTAGTACTGGTGCTCGAAGGTCCCTAGGCGGTGCAATCTGGGTTGACCACATGCAAGACAAATGCCCTCCCCGCTGTATGCTTGCTCTGGCCCCTGGAGATTATTTCTAAATTAGTGAAGTTTTTCGAGGGTAAGAAGAGTACCCTAAAACAAAGACTGTGACTAACAAGGAACAGAATGTGAAGAAGCCCCTGGGGGTGCTGGCCCCCAGCATAGCCTCCTCTGCCTAAGTCCTCCAGATGTCCCGGTGCACACAGCTCCCAGCCAGCTCCCAGAGTCCCTCCTGTTTATTTAGACATCCAGCACCTTGGATGGACCACTGCAGCATCCAGCCCTTCTCACCCTCTTTAGCACCTGGTCACTAGACCACTGTCCCCAACTCACGCAGTAACCGTCAGAGTAAACACATCCCTAAAACAACTCTATGTGCCACAAACAAACAATAGAAAAATGGCAAGAGATATAAACGAACTCCTGAACTTTAAATCTTCCTTTCCCTCCGGAGTCTAAGGACTGGGGCTCTTCATCCACCAGGCAGAGGAGAAGGAAAACACATTCCCAAGCATTTCTATGGATTTATCGTGCGGCCTGTCTTCCCTGGGAATATTTAATACACTTAAGCCTCTCACTCTCCACCCGTGGAAAACACGCACCAACGATAAATGGCTGTCGGGGCTCCTGGCATCGTCACTCACATAAATATCCCCCATGTTCAGGAAACCAATTATCTGACACTAAATCACTGGCGCCTGGCTTTCCCCAAAATCTTTTAAGTGACAACAAGGGTGGGCACGTGCCCCTGGAAGAGACTGTTGGCATATTCTCTCTTGATGTGTTGTTTCCGATGTTGAGCAAAACTAAATCCTGGTGCAAGGGCTAGACATTCACGGGCTATGATACTGAGGTGATTTCAGCATATCCCCTTCCTCTGTCCTGCCAACGATCGGGTATACTGAGTTCTGGATCATGGTGATTAATTCAGAAGAGGGAGGGAGCCAGTCCCCCCACCCCCTTAAATAAATTCTACGGGTTCACTACGCACCTAGGTCACCCCAAGACCTTCCTGACCAGGGGAAGGATCACTCCATTTGGGTAAACATAGAGAACAGTACTGAGAGCTCAGGAGCTTTCTACAGTCCACTGAGTCGGCCGACAAATGTATCATGGCAAGTGTGCGAAGTACCATACTTAACATGACCATACTTGGTCACGCCGAGTATGGCTAGGCAGTGAAGCACCGGGGCATGACGAGTCTTAGTGGACTGAAGAGGACAACTGTCCGCCAACATGTGGGACGCTTTCCAACCTCAGGGCAGAGTGCCAGATGAAGGCCTAAGGGAGGACACGAGAATCTTGCAGAGTTGGAGCTGAAGTGATAGGACAGTGGGTAGGGCGCTAGCCTGGCATGCACCCGACCCGGGTTCATTCCCAGGCATCCCATCTTGCCCCCCTGAACCCCACTAACAGTGATTCCTGAGCGCAGAGCCAGGAGTAACCCTGGAGCACCATAATTTACCAATTTGTTCAGAATAGTTTTGGGCCGACAATATTCCAACCCCACCCACAGTGTCAACTTCCCTCCACCAATGTCCCCAGATTCTCTCCCACCTCACCCCCACCCTGTCTCAATAGGGACTTTATTATTTCTTTTTAATTGAATCACTGTGAGGTAGAGCATTATAAAGCTGTTCATGATTGTGTTTCAGTCATACAATGTTCTAACACCCATCACTCCATCAGTGTATATTTCCGACCACCAACGTCCCCAGTTTCCCTCCCCGCTGCCGCCCCCCCACCTTCAACCTGCCTCTATGGGAAGCAACTCCCTCCTCTCTCTCTCCCCACCTTTTTCCCTCCCTCCCCACTTTTGGGCATTATGGTTTGTAGTACAGACACTGAAAGGTTATCGCGCATATCCCTTTACCTACTTTTAACACTTAGTTTTAGTCCAGAGTGATCATTTCCAAGTATTATTGTCATGTTGGTCCCTCCTCTCTCTTAATTACCCTCCACCCCACACACACACTTGTGGTAACTTCCAACCACTGACCCGTCCTCCTGCAGGCAGATTTTTCAAGTTCGGACTTCTTGGTATCCATCCCTGAGACACAAAAACATTAATCTGAAAGGCCACACAGATACCATTTATTCATGGCAGCACTGAGCACATCAAGACATGGAATCAGCTGGGAGTCCAAGATAGGTAAGCAAGAAGGTGTGGGCACAAGGCAACTGCAGACAATGATCAAATCAAGCCATTCCCTGCGCCCTGGGTGGCAGTGCAGGATATGATGTTCAGTGACGTCAGTTAGGAGGCGAGGACAAATACCAAGTGACCCTACTGATCTGTGATGGAGTTACCAGGACATGGGAATGCAAGTTATCAGAGAATGAGCAGTGGGACAGTGGGACAGTGGGTAGGGTGTTCGCCTTGCACCTGCCCGACCAGGGTCTGATCCTCGACATCCCATACGGTCCCCTGAGCACCACCAAGGAGTGATGCCCGAGTGCAGAGATAGGAGTAACCCCTGAGCATGGCCGGGTGTGGCACAAAACCAAAAAACAATACACAAAAATTTAGCTGAATCAATGGGTCCAGGCCTCAGCCTGAGGGGAGGCGGTTCTGGCAAACCCACAAAGGAAGCTGCTCAGCAAGGCCCTCATGAGGCAGGGACAAGATGCCTCCAGAGGCCTCAGGGTGGACCCTCAGGAACTTCTCACGTTCCAGGACCTGACACTGGGGATGCTTTGAATTTCACACACCCCCACTTCAAGGCAACCCCAAACATTCTTTCCCACACAGGCTGAGACTTAGAATGGATGGCATGGGAGGAGGGGGCATCTCCCACCCTCTCTCCCACATGTCCCCCACACCCAAGCATCTCCTCAAAACGTTTCATCTTTCCCTCCATAAGCAACTGCCCTAAGATGCCATGGCTATTCCCTGAAACAGCAGCTGCCCCACTGGGTCTGGTCTGCCCAGTGTCCCCCAACTCTCCAGATCCCAAAGCCACCTGCTGGGACAGAAGCCAGGGAGGTGGCGCCAATGGGCAGGAAAGGGAGCAGACACCATTGAGGAAAGAGAACAGCCACTGTTTCTCCATATTCGGAGACTTTGCACCCCCTCCCCCCCCAAAAAAAGCTCTTTTTTTGTCTTGTTTATGCCATGATTTCTAGTCTGGTGAAATTCCTGCTTGTTTGTTCTGTTTTTGAGCCAAATCCAGATACGGTGTTGGGAATCGAACCAGGGTCAAAAAAAAAAATGCAAGATGATAACTGTCAACCCGGGTCTGTAACTCTGCACAGAGAGTATCTTCCAACCCAGTTTGTAAAATGTTGGCCGCGATTTTAAACTGTAGTAAGTCACAACTTTCGACACACATCCAACGCTTCAGTTTTCTATCTTCCTACCAGTTTCAGGAACAGAGCTGAAGCAAGTGTCTGTTTATTGCTAATGACTATTTCTTGGCTAAGAAACAAACGCTGTGACCCTTCAGACTCAAGTGCATTGTTTACTGGCTGTTGCTTGTAAAATGCATCTTGAGGGTTAAAACAAAACAATTTCTCTGAGGTGTGGAACAACAACAATAACCAAAAAACAGTAGTGTCGTGACGAACAAAAGCCCAAATGCAAAACAACTGAGAACTGGTCTTCAGTAGAAAACGTAGCAATGTGGGGGATCTGGGGGTATACGTCCAATGGCAGAGAGAAGGGGAGGCGGGCAGAGAACAAATGAGGTGCCAGAATTTTTCATGCATGAAACCATTAACAGGACCATAAACCATGGTGCCTAAAGTAAGATTTTTAAAAATGAGGCAAGTATTTTTCCTTCTAGATTTTAAGACTGATTTGAACACCTCCCCCCCACACACACATACACACACAAATGCAACATACACACACTATGGGTTCAAAAGTTGGCCAGAAATACCCTTACTTGCCTCTTACCAATTTCCATTGAGCAAGCTGAAATCCCTTACAAATCCCAATCCTTTAGAAGGCCCCTCCTCCATCTTCAACTCAGGGATGACAGTGGACATTTTCCCTCTTGCCTTTTCGAATGTCTTCTCAATGGCCACGAGAACAATTGTTCTTCTGACCCAGCTTTCCTTTTCCACCCTCAGGAAACCACCCATGGAAGGTTCCAGAGATCCAGGCTACCAGGGAGCAAAATAACGGACCTCATGATGGGAGCTGAGGGTTGGGGGAGGGGATTGGCCCCCTGCTTACAGAGCAAAGTGATTGCTGTCTTCCCACTTGGCCAGGATGAGTCATGGAAACCAAACTGCACTGTAAGATTTGATCTCAGCTTCTCATTTGGATCTAGAGGTGCAAGACCCCCACCACAGGGAGCTATTTGTTAAGAGACACCGGCTAGCTACCAGCTCAACATCTTCGATGGCCTTATCACTGATCAATACATTCCAGAGAGGTTGTGGGGCAGGAGTCACAGCACTGTGGGGAAGGTGTTTTGCCTTGCACGTGGCCAACTTGGGTTTGATCCCCGGCATCCCATGTGAACCCCCGAGCCCCACCAGGAGTGAGACCTGGGCTCAGAACCAGAAGGAATCCCTGAGCATTGCCAGGTGTGTCCCCCACCCCCCAGTAAAAAAAGAAGCACTGCTGGACCTGATGGCGATTTGGCACCAAGAAGCACTAGACCATGCCAGGTCCTTCTGCCCAGGCTTGGGTTTATGGGGTTCAAACTCAACCTCCAATGCACAGAGCCACTGGGAGGCTCAGGGGTGCTGTGTCTCAACTCAGCCTCCTCCAAGCTCTGAGCAAGCATTAGATGGAGTCTTAGCATCCCAGACATGGCCCTGAAGTCCACCCAGCCCATGGCATGTGGCTATCACCAAGGGTTTCAAATATTGGGTTTCTTATGCTTCAGAGAGGGTGAGAATAGAGGACGGGGAAACCAAGGGCTACTGCATAGGGCTGGCAAGAGAGGAGTGGTTACCCCACACCATGCAGGGCCAGGATCCCGGGGAACAAAGGAGTGGGGGGAGTCATTCTGGATAAGAGCTTTTTGTTTATCTGTTTGTTTGGGGGCCACAGATGGTGGTGCTCAGGGCTTACTCCTGGCTCTGCATTCAGGAATCACTCCTGGTGGGCTCAGGGCCGTATGGGGCGCCAGGAATTGAATCTGGGTGGGCTGCTTGCAAATCAAACATCCTCCCTGCTGTCCTATCACTCCAGCTCTTCTGGGTAATGGCTTTACTGGAACTCTCCATGTGGCTCAGAAACTGCCTGTATGGCCTATTTCTCGGCAGTCTCAGGGTGTCAGAGCGGGCCCTGGAGTCATGGGGGGTTGGGGTGGGGGGTTCCTGGTCTGACCATAAGAGCCAGATGAAGGAGGAGGTGGGGGGCACTGAATGAGGGACTCTGAGCAGAAAAGGGGTTCTGAGTTCCTGCCGGGAGTGGGGGCACTGTGCAAGATGTAGCAAGATCCCAAGATACCAATGTCCCAGAGTCCAGAGAAGAGCAAAGGCTTCAGGACAGCAGAAGGGAAGGCAAGTCAGCCCAGTCGAAGCTTCCAGGTCCCGGGGAGCTCCTTAGTTAAGTAAAGAGAGGTGACAAGAATATCGGGGAATCTTCTAATGTTCCAACATACCTGGAAATGCCAGAGAAACCAGTATTGCAGGGGGGTATCAGAAAGAACAAAGAGAGGACCAAGGTATAGGACAGAGGGGAGGGCACTTGCTTTGCACATGGCTGACCGGGGTTCGATTCCCTGGCACCCTATAGGGTCCTCAGAACCCCTTCTTCCACCCCCAGTGATCCCTGAGCACTCGGAGTACTGCTGGGTGTGGCTCCAAATCCAAAATAAATAAAAACAGGAAGAAAAAAAGGCTGGAAGCTGGGGGTTATCTATGGGATTTAAGAGGATTGTCTGGAGATCAACAGAGGCTTCCAGTGCCCTCATGAAGGCGCTTCCTGATAACATACACAGAGAAACCAAAGCTGAGGGTGAAGAAAGCAAAGAAAAAATGGTGAATGTTGGAGATTAGGAGATGGAGTCTGGAGAGATGGTCCAAATCTCTGAGTTTTCCAAAGCTTGATAAAGAATGCCATGGGGCCAGAGCATATTTATAGGACGGTGGTAGGGTTTGCCTTTCACATGGCTGACCTAGGCTTGATCCCCAGCATCCCACAGGGCCCGCCCCCAAGCACCGCCAAGAGTAATTCTGAGTGCAGAGCTAGGAGTAACCTCTTGAGCATCGGCAGATGTAACCCAAACGATAAATACATAAAATATTTTTAAAATGCCGGGGTAAACAAGGCAGAGAGCTGGAGTGTCCAAGATCCTGTGACCAGCGAGGTCCAGAGGGGTGACCCCCAGAGTTAAGGGCAGGTGGTTCCTGTTGGCCACAACTCTCCACTATGACTAATTCTTCAAGAAAGGGGTTACAGGCTGTTCGATGGGGAGCAAGCACCCTGGGGCAGGTGCAAGAAGCACTGTTTATTTGAAGAAGGAGGTCCCTGAAGGTGTGGGCTGTAAGGGATGGGGAAATGATCTTGCAGGGATATCTGATCATGTCTGCCTTCACGGGACATCAATCACAACCGCGTGGCTACGTTAGAAGGAAGCCAGGCCTTGTTTGCTGGAAGACTCTTCCTTTTCAAAACACAGAAGTCGTCTGCAGTGGAACACGGTGTCTCATCAGATAATGCGATTCTTGGGCACGGTGGTGTTCCAGGAGAAGCAAATCCTTCCGGCCCACAATAATCTGGTCTCCAGCGACTGCGTGCCAGTGAAAAGGATTGGCCAGGTTTGTGGGTCTGTGCTGTTGTTCAAACAAAGCCAGCCCTGAGCAACAGGTCAACTACACAATCTTAGAGTGGGTGCCAATAAAACTTCATTTACAAAAAGGAAAAAGGCACCAAGGCCAGATATGGCCGTGGAGGCTGGAAGGTGCAAGCCCTTAGGGAAATCTCTTTTAAACCTTTGCTCTTCACAGGGGCTCACCTAAAAAAAAACATAACGTGGGGTACAGGATATGCACATGACGATTCATCAAAGCAGATTTTCCTGCAATTTAGTCAAGAAGAAGTTGAAAAATTTGGCTTCACCTAAGATTTCCAGTATGTGGGATGGTTTTCCTTTTCCTTTTTTTTTTTTTAAGGTGGGAAAGCAACCTTTGCTCCTCCCAGGAGCATCTCACATACAGTGCCCAGCACAGCAGTCTTGGGACCCTAGTAGAGGGAAACTGAGGCACTGAGGTAGAGATGGAGGAGTCGGAGGGCACCCCACACGGCAGAGTTGGTGGGTTTGGGTTTCTGTGCCCTTTTGAGGAACGCACTGGAACAAACACCCAGGATCCAAACTCATGGCCCAAGTTCAGCATCTCCTGAATGCTTCTAAAGTCACCCAGTGCCATGGGTGCTGGAACGACCCAGTCCAGGGGTACCAGAGCCTGACACCATCAAGAGTCAGGTGTGGCTGCTGACTGGGCCTCTTGATTCTTGGCTCTTTATCCACAGACCCAACCTATAGCCCTCAGAGGCAGCTGGGATGTGTAAATAACAGAACTCACAGAGAGAGACAGCTGGGTGCAAACACCAGGGCCAGCAGAGCCTGGGGACCAGCAAAGCAGCTGACATCTCATCTGGAACAATGAGGGGAACTGAGCTTGTGCCCAAAATTTGGCCTCGCTGGGGGACCCCAGAGGTGGCCCTGACAACCCAAGGCGGTGAATTCGATTCCCGGCACCACCCCATACATGATCCTGGCAGCACCACCAAGGGTGGCGGGTCTCATGTCTCACCACCAAGAGTGTGACTCCAAATCATCGCAACTATAACAAAGGGAAGGGGAGGCTTGGAGGGACATTTTTTGTTGGCGGGGGCAGGGGGGAAGGGGTTTGGGTCACAGCTGATGGGTGTGACCATCAAAGTTTACTCCTGGCTGTGTATTTGGGGTACCCCTGCAGGGCTGGGGATCAAATCCAGCCGGCCATGTGCCAGGCAAGCACCTTCCCTGTTGGATTATATCTCCAGCCCCCCACCCCCACCAGCCTCCCACATGCCATCCGGCCACTTGACGTGGGTTCCGCTTGGCTAGCCTGTGAATAGGCAACAGAAACCCATTACGAGGCTCACTCCGTTCCTAACTACTCAAACATGCACGCAGCAGGAAGCCGGCCTTCTCAGTGGGGTTCAATGAAAAAAGCATGAATGCACGGTCCAGCGAGAACAGAAGCACTGACCCACAGACAGGACCATTCCTGTTTGTTTTCGGTTGGAATTTCTGGCCGGGAAAACATCTATGGAGCAGGTGAGGAGGAAAAAAGACTTTAACGGAAAGGAGGAGGAGGTCTGACTTGTGGAAGACCAAGAAGAGTGGAGAAACAGAGCAAGGTGGCAGAAGTGGTTGAAAGACTGAAATGGGTCAAAAACAATCCTCCACCACGCACGTGTACGTGTGTGTGTGTGAGAGAGAGAGTTTACAGCAATGCTCCATGTAGCCAATGCACAAATCCTCTCCTCAGCCACATACTACCTACCTCCTAAGCTCGAAACAGTCTCCAGAGCCCTCTATACCAGGTGGGAAAGCATGCCCCCAAATCTAGAGTTCCAGTCACCCAAGATAAAACCAGGTGATCCCAAGTGCAGGGAAAAAATGCAAAAGGTCCTGGAGAAGAATGGGTGCCAGGTGTGAAGGAACAGGCAAGAAAATCCAGAACCCACAGCAGTGTCCAAGGTGCGCCCCGCGGCCCCCCCCCCCCTCCACTGCCTCTCTGGAGCTGCTTTTACAGGAAAGGTTTTGTTTGGGTTTTTGTTTTGGGTCACACCTGGCAGTGCCTAGGGATAACTTGTGACTCTGCACTCAGGAATGACCCCTGCGATGCTCAGGGGGCCCTGTAGAATGCTGGCGATCGAACCCAGGTGGGCTATGTGCAACACAATCACCGTACCCACTGTACAATCACTCTGGGCCCAAGAATCGTATTTTTTCCTGGAGACAAAGCCCATGCTCTTGCTTCTGCCCCCACAGGTGGTGGGGGACAGAGCACTGCATCCGGACTCCCACCGCAGGATTTGGGGGCTGCCCTATCCAGGAAAAGACTGGATCAGAGGGTAAAGAAGGAGGCCCACAGACCAGGACACACCCCAGGGGGATGTAAGCTCCAAGAACCCCATCTAAGGACTTCACCTACCTCCTTGGGGGTGATACGGGTGGGGAGTCACCGAGAACCCTGCTAGCACTGCACAAACCCTTCATGCTCTTTCAGTTCAGCTCCTGTCTCACATGAAATGCACAAAGAGCCCCCAAAGAAATGCACAACTATGCTCAGTGTTTTCAGTTTTCAGGAAGATGTTCCTGGGCAGTGAGTGACCCCTTTTCAGGGTTGCTGGTCACTGTCGAGGAGGAGGAGGCCCTTCGGGGGCACTGGTTCAGGGCTCATGCTTCGTAACTAGCATCTTTGCCATAGCACCCGCCTTGTCAGCCCCCACCACAACACCGAAAGCACAAGAAAAATCATGGCTGCTTCCTGATCAGGAAAGCGGGACTCCAGGCTGTCCCAAGGGCTGGAGGGGGCTCGTTCATTTCAGGGTCCTCTCTGAGAAGGGCCAGAGGCAAGGTTCGGGGAGGGGGTGCCATCTTCCCTCTGTCTTGGTTCAGTTTCTGGGATCACCAATGGTGTCATTGCTGAGAAGACCCGAACACCACAGAGCCTGGGTCCCCCAGAGAGTTGGGAATCTCCCGGGTACCCTGTGGGAGATCAGGCCTTGCTTTTCCTAGTCTTCTTTTTCAAAAACAAAAACAGTGGGTGGGGGCACACCTGGTGGTGCTTAGGCCCACTCCTGGCAGTGCTCCAGGGACCCTATAGGGTGCTGGGGCTCAAACCGTGCAAGGTGCTCCCTCCCGGCTGTACTATCTCTCTGGCCAGCCTGTGTCCATGCCTTCCCATCAAAGGGCCTCCCGACCTTCACCCCCTGCCCCATGTCACCTCGAATCTGTCTCTTCCTCCCCCCCTCCCCGCCACTGCTGGCTGATGTCAGTTCTGTGACCACTATCCTCTGCATTGGTCTCCACATCAGCCACTGGACTGGGGTACAGAGCTGAGGCAGTGGCCGTAAACACCCTCAACTCAAGTATCAGGCAAGGGATGCTATGCCGCTGACTAGTGCTTCTGTTCCAAAGAGGACATCTGTACTGCCACCCAAACAGGCTCACGTCCTCTTCCTCACATTTCAGTCTGGAGAAGTCCTCGAAGGGGCTTAGGGGCTTATTCCTTTTTCCCCTCCGCACCCCTGAAACCCAGGATGACTCGAGTCAGAGGCTGAAAGGGCAGAACGAAGGACGCAGCTGATGACAGTGATAGGAGTTCCTGGTCACAGACAAACGGGTGCCCCCCGGACCACTTGTGGGACCAACGTCCAACGTTTCGAACAGCGTCATGTGCTCGGAGTTGGGATTTCTAAAACTGACTGGCCTCATCCTTTCCCACCCCCCGCCCCAGGAAGACTTTAGTCTTGGGGGTGTTTGTGAATTTAAATAGATGGGAATGGCATGGGTTAAGGGGCCAAACTCTGGGACCTAGAAACTTCAGCCAGACACAAAGTCCCACAGCAGCTGACAAGCAGGAGCATTTGGGGCGGTTCCCCAGAGAGCACCATCTCCCCCTTGAGAAACAAGCCAGCTTTTGTATCAGCGCAGAACAAACACGCCGGAGCTTTTCAAGGGGGGGGGGGGGTAAAAAAAAAAATCAATACAGTCGTACACAATGGGAGACAAGCTATGCGTGTTTACTGAGTCTAAACACAGAAACATCCGCTTCCAAAGCCTGCTGGACTGAAATCTGTATTTGGAGGCTTCAACAGGAAGCAACCTCCCCCCACCCCACCCCAACTCCAAACAAAATATCTACTCATGGTGGCAAAACAATTGTTTTTTTGTTTCGTTGGGAAATATGTGCACAAGATATTCCTACGGTGAAGTTTTCAGCCTTTCTCAGAGAGAAGCATCTCAGCGTCAAGAGGAGGAAAATGTGTTGAAAATATTGGGGGTTTAGAGGCCCGAGTGGTAGTATAGCAGGGAGGTCATTTACCTTGCATGCAGCCGACCCAGATTCAATCCCTAGCATCCCATATGGTCCCTCAAGCATGACCAGGAGTGATTCCTGAGTGCAGAGCCAGGAGAAACCCCTGAACACCATACGATGTGGCCCAAAAACCAAAAAGAAAGACAATACTGGGGTCTTAAAAGAGGTCTTATAAGGGTAAGGTGCCTGCCTTGCATGTGCCTGACCTGGGTTCAATCCCCGACATCCCACAGTAGACCCCTGAACACTGCAAGGAGTGATCTCTGAGCAGAGCCAGGAGCAGGCCCTGAGTAGCACTTGGGGGTGGCCCCAAAGGAATAAGGCCACAGCATCTCCAAGGCCAGAATCTTGTGGTTGGGGTCACAGATGTGGGCATTTAGGAAAGCGTCCCTCATCTCTGAGGTGAAGGACTTTCCACTATCAAAAGTGCGAGCAGAAGGCAGCCCAACCAAGACCTCTGACAGGAACAATAGGACAGCGGGGAGGGCCTCGCACATGGCAGACCCAGATTCAAGCCCCAGCACCATAGGGTCCCCCGAGCATAGCCAGGAGTGAGCCCTGAGCACTACTGTGTGGCCCCCAAATCAAACAAACAGAGGTTGGGGAGAGAGCTTGGGGTTGGGGAGAGGTGAAAGAAATGTCGTCTTGTACATACCAGACATCACATCGGATAATAGCACTGCCTGGCCTTGCCATGAGCACCGAGATGGGGAGGAGGGGACAGCACCCAATTCCAGATATATGACCTCTCTGTGCCCAAGTATAGAACCAACCAGCCTAATAGGCAAAATATCGCGAGAAGTGGCCTGTCCTACACCCCAGCAGTGCTGGATTGCAGCCCCCAAATTTCTTTTTCAATGAGACCCAGACCCAGAGTAGGGCACTGTAACATACAGAGCGTGACCGTGATGGAGCAATTCGGCATGAGGGTGTTGGGGCTCCAGCCTTCAGATACCCCCAGCCTTCCTCCACCTCATCGTCCTTGAGGTGCCAACTGGGGAAAAAAAATGTCCCTGCCTGCCACCTCCCCGGGGAGAACAATGCGTTCCTGTCAACAGCACCAAGGGGCGGTTGTTTTCTTTTTTTGCTTTTCAAAGAACAAATAAAGACGGCGGCGGGAGCCTCGAGTCACTGAACTCCTCCTGACGCACAAAGGCAGGGCCTGGCTGGGTCCAGCTCCGCCCTTCCAGATGCCCAGGAAGCAGCAGCAGGCCCCGGACAGCCAGCTCCGGCGCCCCAGGTTGGAGAAATGAATATTCAGCTGCTCCCGGAGCTCACAAAGCTCTTTTCATCGCTCCCATCCATTCTGGGAGCTGCTAGAAATAACCTCGAAGAAGCTACAAGGAATCAACTCGACAGAGATGTGCAGACAACAGCCAGGAGAGGGGGGAAGGAAAGAGAAAGACAAAAAGGAGAGAAAAGGGGAGTTCAGCGAATGGAGGGGTGCCCTGAAGGTGAGTTCCACAAGCCCTGGGTGCTTGTGTGCACAGGGAGCCCCAAGGAGGGACCGCAGCCATCAGAGCGCTGGAAGCACCACACAGGCCACGTGGATAGCGCTGTTTGCACGTGACGGGGCAAAGTCCCGGAGGGCACCTGGCATTTCATCAACACTTTCCTGTCCTTGGGCCCCGAGCAAAGGTACAGCAGGGAGGGTGTTTGCCTTGCACGTGGCCAACCCGGGTTCCAGCTCCAGCATCCCATATGGTCTCCCAGGCACCGCCAGGAGTGGTTCCTGAGCACATGGCCAGGTGTGGCCTCAAAACAAAAACAAAAACACACACCACCGTTCCCGCCCCCTACCACCACCATCTTCCTGCCCCTTTGTTGGCAGACACCAGACACTTGCCTGATTCACCTGCGTGTGCATGCGTGTGCAACTGACCCTGACCCCATGCAGAGACAAAAGCACCCCGGTTCATGACAGGGCTCATGAACTTGACCTCCCTGGCCTCAGGTCCTGACTCAAGAGGCTGCCAGCACCCCTGCCCTGTCAGGTATAAAGACGTCTATGCAGCACATGAGAATCAGGTCGAGGTGTCTACACAGTGGCTCTTCCACTGGCAAGCAGAGTCAAATGTGAGTTCATTTGGCCTCAATTCCGCAGCAGCAAATGCGCATTAAGGCCTCCTTATCCTGACAGTATTCTTGTGAAGAGTCAAGGCAAAAATGCTTCTCAGGGGCCAGAGCGATAGCACAGCAGGGAGGGCATTTGCCTTGCACACAGAAGATCGAGGCTCGATACCCGGTATTCATTGTGGTCTCCCAAGCACCGCCAGAAGTAATTCCTGAGTGCAGAAAGAGGAGTAACCCCTGAGCATCACTGGGTGTGACCCGAAAAGCCCAAACCCCCTAAACACCCCCCCCAAAAAAAATGCTTCTCAGATATTCCCCAACAAAGCAGAGTGTTTCCAACTACTTTACTACTTTACCAGCTTCCCTGAGAATCAGCCCTGGGTGGAGACAACCTTTCCAAGCCTAAAAATGGAACCTGAGTACCCCAAGATCTATAGCAGATCAATCAGCAGCCAGCTACACGTACCCACAGAACATAAATAACTTCTGAGCAGTCCCTCAAAGAAGGACGGGTTCTTCTCTATTTAGAGAACAGTTTCAAACACATGTAAACGCACTCCATGACAAAAGCGATTTCTGGGAACTTCCATGGAGTCTGGTGCCATAAAATTTATCAAGTGGTTGCTAATAAAAATAATGGCTTACATATGTTCACAGACCAACCTCTAAGATGACATGAAAATTAAAATCCACCCCATAGTAATGGGGTAGCTGTGAGTCCAAGAAGAAGTCCTGCAATAAAAACATTTACTCTAAAGGTTGGAGAGATGGTACAGCAGATAAGGCGCTGGCTTTGTACAAAGTTAACCCAGTTTTGATCCCCAACACTGCACAGGGTCCCAAGTCCCACCACGAGTGATTCCTGAGTGTAGAGTCCTGAGCACTTCTAGATGTGCCCCTAACCCCCCCAAAAAAGAATCACTCTTTTTTTTTAAATGTAGGAGTACTCCTATTTATTCAGCCATTGAATCACTCATTTTATGGAAGTTTTACTTTAATTTAAACTTTCTGTCGTCATTGTTGTTGTTTGGGGGCAACACCCAGTGGTGCTTAGGGCTAACTCCTGGCTCTGTGCTCAGGATTCTATGGGGTACTGGGTATAGAACCTAAATTGGCCACATATAAGCCACGTGCCCAACCATACCTCTAAGCTGGTTCTGCTTGAATTTCAAGTGGATATTTTTTTTCTTTGTTTTTTGGGGGTGGCCACATCCTGCAGTATACTCAGGGCTTACTCCTGGCTCTGCACTCATGGATGACTCCTGGCAGTGCTCAGGGGACTTTAAGGCATGTTGGGGCTTGAACCATGCAAGGCAAGCGCCCTCCCCACTGTACAAGCATCCCAGTCACTTGAATTAAAAGTTCAAAAAGAAAACTTTTGGAAATTCTTACTTAGGAGGTCATAAACAGGCAAGCAAATTTGCCTTGAACAGTTTCTTCAGCCTTTACAATAAAGCAAGAAAACAAAAAGCAAGTTGAGTTCCAGTGTTGAGTCAACAACAGAACCAACAGGTACAGCTCCAACTGAAATGCGCAAGACTTGTGTATCAAAAACATGGAAAAAGCAAATGGGAGCAATCAAAGGAAGATGAAAATAAATGGGAAATAAATGGAGCGATACAGCAGGCTCACGGGATGGTGACAGAACCCAGGTGAAAGACAGACCCTGTGGTTTCTCACAAGTGGTACATGAGCGATGCCCAGTCTGAAATGGATGTTGAAAAGCAAGAGATGTGAACAGCTAGAAAAATTTGGAAAAAGAAGTGGAAAGGGATTGTTTTTTTCTATTTTAAAACTTACACGCGAGCTATGCTAATCAAAGCTGGTGGAGGAATAGAAGCCCCAATCAATGGGAAAGAAGCCAGAAGCTAGAAATAGATTCACGCCAACATGCACCACTCATTCTTAATTTTTTTGGGGGGGGGCACATCCAGCAGTGCTCAGAAAGTTACTCCCAGGGGTGCTCGGGAGACTCTATGGGAGGCCGGGGGTTAAGTTTGCTGCATTATTGCTCTGGCCCTGACGTACACATGACCCATTGTGACACCAGGGCAAATGCACTTCCGTGGTAAGGAGAGCAGCTTCTTCTTTGTGGATCACGAACTCAATGTGTGAAACTGCCAACTACAAAACTTGTGGGGGGTGGGAGGGGAATAGTGGGAAAATCGTCAGGAGCCAACACTAGTCCAGAGTTCTTCGACGGAATCACGATTGTACAAACCGTCTGAGGCAAGATGGATAAGAAAGATGTCAACAAGATGTAAAGCTCTTGGCTGGCAACAAAGATGAAGAGACAAGCTGCGGGTTGGGAAGAAGGCCAGACCAACCATTTCCAAGAAAGGTGTGGAAAGTACCTGGAATTTGAAAGCGACCCTGAAAACTGTAACATTAGGAAAACAGAAAGTCTGATTTGAAAAGGAACCGAGGGTCCAATAGGTGCTCTGCGTAGAGAGCAAAGTATATACAACGGCACACAGGAGAAGGTGCTGAATAGTATCAGGTGTCTGAGGCCAGAGCAATGGTACAACAGGGAGGGTGTTTGCTGTGCATGGATTTGATCCCCAGCACCCATTGGAGTCTCCTGAGTACCGCAGGGAGGGGTTCCTTAGTGCAGAGCCAGGATAAAGCCCTGAGCATCACCAGGTGTGGCTCAAAAACCAAAACAAAGAAAAAAAATAGTTTTGTCTTTTTTGGGTCACACCGGCTCTGCTTCGCAGTCAAGGGACCCTATATGGTGCCAGCCACTGAACTGGTGTTGGCTGGCTGCAAGGCAAGTGCTTCACCTGCTGTACTAGCTCTCGTAACTCGGGGAAAGTACACCGATCACAAAATGGAAAAAAAGAACCAGCAGTGGAGAAAATCTCAGCAACAAACGTCAGCAAACTTGGCCTCTGGCAGGCAAACAGCTTTTGCAAATCCCGCAAGGTGCTTCCTGGGGGCTGGAGACACAGCAAACAACCCCGCCCCCTGCATTCCCACCTCATCAGGAAGTCACAGCTCCAAGGAGGTCACCTGTAGGCTCTCCTAAGAAATCCCTTCTTGAAGTGAAAGTGAGTTCTTAGCCAAAGGAACACCTCCTGTTGTCATAGTTTAGGGTTATATATGATGAAAACAATTGAGAACAGGAAGAAACAATCCTAGTCATTAGCACCAAAGAATTCCCTGGGGAATGACCAAGCAACTTTCTGAAGGAAAGCGCCTATTTACAGGGAGAAGAATGCAGATTCAAGACATGTTTATTGCAGGGTTATTTGTAATGCTCCTAAACTGGAAAAAACATGAAGTGCCTAATTGGAGAGATTAAGGAAAACTGTTCCCCCATCGTTCCGGAATTGGGCAGTGATTAAAAATAACAGTGAGTGATAATCAAGGTAAATGATTAAGCTAAGAGAATGTGCAGAATTATGCCAAAGGAGAGTCCATTTCATTCCTGAAAATGACATATTTGGTGAAGAGGAATCTATGATGTGACTCAGTGAAACCTATTGTTCACAAACAATGAAGTAGGAGGCAGGAGAGGGATGCTGGATGGGTAAAGGCAGAAGATGAGGCTTTTGACTCTTGAAAATGTCAATCTGGCCCAGGGCGCTGGCCCAAAGGGCCAGGACACTGTTTTGCAAGTGGGAACCCTGAGTTCAATTCCTGGCACTGCTCAGAGCCGGGAGCAGCCCTGAGCACTATGGAGTGTGAGCAAGAAACCAAATAAGTAAGAAAGAGGGGCTGAAACAATAGTCCAGTGAGGAGGGCATTTCCCTTGCATGTAACCGACCCAAATTTAATCCCAGCACCCCCTACGGCCCCTTGGATCCTGCCAAGAGTGATCCATGAGCACAGAGTTGGGAGTAAGCCCTGAGCACAGCTGAGTATAAAGCAAAAACAGGGAAAACAAAAAAAAGGGAGAGAGAGAGAGAGAGAGAGAGACAGAGAGACAGAGAGAGACAGAGAGACAGAGAGAGACAGAGACAGAGAGAAACAGAGACAGACAGAGACAGAGAGAGGAAGAGAGAGAGAAAAAAGGGAGAAAGAGGGAGAGAAGGAA
>JAOXYA010003085.1:0-14515 GCA_028565675.1 Sorex palustris | reverse complement strand
GCTCTGCACTCAGAAATTACTCCTGGCAGTGCTCAGGGGACCATATGGGATGCTGGGAATCGAACCTGGGTTGGCCACGTGCAAGGCAAGCGCCCTCCCTGCTGTGCTATCACTCTAGCTCCGAAAGATGAAACCTTTTAAAAGTCTGAAAATCGTATCTGTGATTCACGCCACCCAAACGCCAATGGCCGTGACCCAGTGCCATGCTACGACGGACGGCTGCCCTAGACTCCTGGACGGGGCCCATCTCGCCGTGGACACACATCCCTCATCTCTACACTCGCCGGTGAGCGGCCCGTGTGGATGGGGAGTTTTGGAACCCATGACCCCGCCTGCCTCCCGCCTCCCGCCTCCCTCATTAATTAAGGATCTAACTACAATCTCTGACACGGGCTCACTCTGGAACAGCGCTGAAGGGAGTTGCCGGCATCCCTTGGCTTCAGAATGATCTTCTCGCCGGGTCCACCCCCATAAAACAGTCTATTCGGGAGGAAGGCGAAGTCAGGCAGAGTAGGGGGCGGCGGGAGAGGAGGGGGCCACGGGGGCTGGGGGAGCGTCTGGCTTGAGCTTGCCTCTGGGGTGCGGGGTGTGTGTCTGTGGGCTGCATTTCGGGGTGGGAATCCCACTCTTTCTGCCTCCCCGTCTCACGGGAGGGCCCAAGATCCTGAATGGCCGGGTGGCGGGGGGCAGGGGGGGTGGAAAGAATCAGAGGCCGACTTTGGAGCCCCAAAGTTTAGCTTGCAGACTAGTTTCTGTCTAGGGGACCCCTGGGGGGGGGGAAGCCAGACTCCCAGAATAGCTGGCCAAGGTTCTATTTCACAGTTAGGGAGACTGAGACCCCCCCAGTGAGGAAGAAGGACGGCTGGACACAGGCTCAGCGGGGCTGGAGTGAGAAATGAAAAGGACCCTGATGATCCACAGACAAGGAGCAGCTGTGGGGGTCTTGCATTGTCCTGATTCAAGCCCACCCTCAGGCTTGCAACAGATCAGAGAGTGCATTTCCTGAAGCCACACAGCAAGTCAGAGATATCGGCCTGTGCTTGGGGTCTCCATTAACTCACAATGCCAGGGTCCCCCGCAGTTAGCCATCCAACACCCCAGGACAGGACAGGGAGGCACAGTGACGCCTGGACTGGCCTTCTCTGGGTCCCCCTCTCGGTCGGTAGTGGATGGCAGTCCAGGACTCTGCACCAAGTAGGAGGATGTTGCTCTGTCATTCAGACCCAGAGATGTTGGGTTGTCTCTTGCCCATCCGGGCGCATGCAGGAAAATGGAAGCTGGGTGTGAGAGTGGCAAGGGTCTACAGAGGGCAAGAAAAGGCTGGGAGGGAAGGAGTCGCCTGCAGGAGCTGGGGCTGGGGGGGGGGCGGGGCGGTCCCGGACTCGGTGTTCAGGTCCAGGTGAGTGCCCACGTTAGCAGAGGGTCTCATCGGTCAGGTGCCTCCAGTCTGAGCTGAGGCAAGAAAGTTGCTATTCAGAGCTGGAAGGATTCCCTGACGTGTCTATTTCATAGTTAGGGAAACTGAGTCCCCCAGTGAGGAAGAGGGACTTGTTTCCTGTCCCCCAGCCGGACACAGGCAGAATGAGGGCTAGCAGTCAGGAAACAAGCACCCCCCCCCAAAGCAAACAAACAAACAAACAAACTGAAGAATCTATGAGAACAGAAATAGCAAGCCCACAAGCCTGCCGTGAAGAAAGCACAGCATGTTCGATCCTATCATCCACTGGTTTATGGACCCAGTAACTCTGGCCCCAGGCCCTGAGGTCAGCGGAGTGTCCCAAGAGTCCAACAGAGTCAGTGCATCCATACCCACGGGATCTCAGGGTCCCGGGACTGCTCGCAAAGCCGGTTCCAGCCGAAACCAGAGAAAAGGCCAAGGAACACTATCCCCCATCCCCCACCCCCGGAGGCTCTTTGTCCAGGGACAGCTCCTGAGCTCCCCGGCCCAAACTGGACCTGTCCAGATGCCTGTCCCCGAGGAGCCCCAGCTGAATACGGGACCCATGTCCCCACCATGATGCTCTTAAATGCCCTGCCCACTCCTGTCCACTCACCTTTAAAAGTCTCCTTCTTTTTCTCAATGATCAAATCCGTCTCCCTAAAATGTAGAGTCGGTGGCGACACCCCCGAGCGTACAAACTTTCCAAATCTCTATCTTGTGGTGCCAAGCAAACCTCCCCAGGAAGGGAGAGCGAGAGAATATTTTTGGTTTTGTGGACCATATGGTCTCTCTCACAGCTACCCAGGTCTGCGGGTGGAGTGCAGAAACAGCCGTAAGCAATGCATGCATGACTGCATTACAATAAAACTTTATTGATAAAAATCGATGGCTGGCTGCCCTGGGTGGTAGTGGGCCGGTGGGGGTGGGGCTAGGATCAAGCGTCTTGTGTTCTTTCAGGCCATTTCTCCGACCTCATGTTGGCGCTGGGTGATCAGGAGGAGTCCCTCAGAATCTTCCCATCTGGGGGTAGAGCTCAGGTTTGGTTACGTAAATGTCCCGTGGCAACAAAGATGACAAGCTGGACCTTGATGTGCGGAGGAGGAAGCAGCAGTGGCACTGTTTATTGAGCAGTTACTACGTGCCAGACATTGCCTGCTGGAACTTTGCAAGCCCCACAGCTCTCCAACTAACTTCCTGTTCTGTATCAGGATCTGCTCACGCGCACCCTCTGAGCCCTCAAGATCCCGTGTGTTGGGTTCCGCAGTGGCATGGTGGCTCCTGGCACAGATGCTGGAGCGGGACAGGTGTGGCCCCAGGAGCACCACCAGCACCGGGCCCTGCTGGCACACATCCCCGGAGGGCTGCCCGCAAGCAGTTACAAAGAACTGAAAGGGTCTCAGAGAGATGGAGGGGTTGGGGAACCCGGTGTGACCCCCCCAGCACTGCAGAGTCCTGGAGCAACTGCTGAGCACAGAGCAGGAAGGGAGGAAGCCCCCGGCACACCAGGGGTGGCCCCCCAATAAATAATAAAGAAGTAAGAGGTGCCAGAGACAGCACAGCCCACGTCCGACCAGGGTTCAATCCCAGGCATCCTGTAAGGTCCTCCGAGTCTGCCAGGAGTGATTCCTGAGTGCAGAGCTGGGAGTAAGCCCTGAGTGTTGCTGGGTGTCCCCCCACCACACACACACACAAATCAGAAGCAGCCTGGCTAGCCAAATACTCGCAGGCAGGGTCAGCGCCCAGCCAGCCCTGCAATCCTCAGCGTGAGACCTTCTGATTCACTCAGAGGAATCAAGAAGAGATCTGCTTGGGTCAGAGAGAGATAGAGAGAGAGACGGAGAGAGAGAGAGAGAGGGAGAGAGATGGAGAGAGGAAGAGGGAGAGAGAGAGAGAGTGAGAGAGAGGGAGAATGAGAGAGAGAGAGGGCAGTGGGGAAGACACTTGCTTACTTGTCTGGCACACAACCGACCTGCCTTCGACCCCCGGCATCCCGTGTGGTCTCTCGAGCACTGCCAGGAGTGATCCCTGAACGCAGAGGCAGGAGTAACCCCTGAGCTCTGCCTGTGTGGGCCACAATCAAAACAAAAAGAAACTAATCCTTCCAAGGGAACCTGGGGATGTAACTCAGTGACCGAAGCTACAACTGAGGATGTGTGTCTTTGGGTTTAAACCCTGGCTCATGCATGCGCGCGCGCACACACACACACACACACACACACACACACACACACACACCGTACACTCACTGTCTTCTGCTCTGACCTCAGTGTCCTCATCTATGGTCTACTGTACCCAGCATCTCAGGCAGGGATGTGAAATGAGAAGGTGGGTCGGGGGTCAGGCCCCTGTGCCATTCCCTGCTCAGCCCTGTTCCTCCGGGCCAGGCATCTGTGCAACTCAGCGGGCTCTCTGGGACTAGAGAATCTGCCATCTCTCTGCCTTCTGCCTCTTCAGCAGGGACGGAGGCATCGGTGATGTGCATTTTGGGTTCAGGCCAGGGGACACCCTACCTTGCTCTGACCAGGGCACTGCAGGGTGGAGAGAGGCTTTCAGCTGCAGGCAGGAGGGGTCGGAGACTGGCTTTGTGCCCTGTAGACTGTGTTTCTCTGGTAAATGAAAGGGTCTCACTCCCCTCCCATCCCTGCCTCTATAAATTCTCAAAAGGCTGAAGGGGTGTGTGTGTGTGGGGGGGGGCGGTTTACAGGGCTTGTTCCTAGCATAGGGAACTCTTCGCAGGAAAGTCTCATGATCCCAAATATTTTCAACTTTACAAGCTTCGAGCCTGAGGTTTTCCCCCCTTCTTTTTTCCTTTGGAGAGGGAGCTGGCCATTGACTTCCACTGATGTAGAAAATCCCAGGGAAGCCTCTGATTGGCCTGTCCTGGTCACGTGACTCTTCTTTGTCCTGCGGGCAAATAGGCCAGGCGCTGTGGTTAAAATAGCCTTAGCACTGTCCTCCCGTTGTTCACTGACTTGCTCCAGTGCACCAGTAGCGTCTCCATTGTGAGACTTGTTACTGTTTTCGGCCTATCGAGTATGTCACAGGGAGCTTGCCAGGCTCTGCTGTATGGGTGGGATACTCTTGGTAGCTTGCCGGGTTCTCTGAGAGGGATGGAGGAATCGAACCCCAGTCGGTACCGTGCAAGGCAAATGCCCTACCCGCTGTGGTATCACTCCAGCCCATGGTTAAAGTAGAAGGGTTTTCTTTCTTTCTTTCTTTCTTTTTTTTATTGCACCACTGTGAATTTCCACATTACAGACTTATTCATGATTTTGTTTCAGTCAATGTTCCAACACCAATCTCTCCACCACTGAAGGCTTTTTGTTTGTTTGTTTGGGGGCCGCACCTGGCAGTGCTCGGGGCTCACTCCTGGCTCTGTGCTCAGGGGTCACTCCTGAAGGCCTCTGGTGCCAGGACGGAGCCCTGGTGGGCAGCACGCAAAGCAGGTGCCCGATTGCTCTGACCTTGATCTCAGCTTGGAATCTTCCTGGGGAGAGAAAAATAATACTCATTAATGATCATTTCCACGGCCCTGTGAGCTCAGGTAAGCTTCTAAACACTGTTGGCTTTGTTCTGAGTCCCACAAAAGAGGCACAAAGATGTGTCTGGCTGGTTTTTGTAGAAGAAGCCAAAGAAACCATGTGCCATAGTACATGACACCCGATTCAGCTCCATGTTTCTGCGTTGGCTGATGCCCTGGTGGGGGGTGGGTGCCCAGTGCCAGGCACCAGCCCCTTTAGAGGAGTAAGGACTCATTTCCACACTTCTGCATTATTTTTCTAGGATTTCAGATAATAAAATAAAGAGGAAATTAAGTTTATACACACCATCATGTGTGGAAGGTTCGTTTTTCATGTAGTTGGTCTGAAAAAAAAAATCAGAGAAGAGGAAACTGATGAACTTTGTACCCAGTTCATCTCACTGAGCCCCAGTTCCTTTTTCTGAAACAGATATTGTAAAATTTTTAGGAAAACTCAAAAGAAGTTTAGAGGAAACTTTTTGTAAAGTTTACATTCTCCGTCTAAATTTCCCCATTAGCGTCGGCTTACTTTCTTTTTCCTCACTACCTTCTCTCTCGCCCTAATTCTATCCATTAATCATTCATAATTTTACGCTTTTCAAGCAACTATTTTTAGTGAGGCAATATCAATATGTCGGCAGTTTTTATGTGAAACAAATACATATCCATGTGTCAACTGTTTAAAATAACATCAAATGTTTAGTATAGTAAATGCATTGTATAGTCTGATACTGCATTTGTGTGTCAAAATACAGAACACTTAAGTGGAAACGCACTTTATTTTTGTTAAGGGCAAGCCCTCGAGTGGGCTAATCAGCCCTCGGGAACTCCTTCCTGCTCCTTCCCGCCCCCTCCACCCCTGCCCACACTCCCAGACAGAAGCAAGTATTCTTATGCGTTTTCATGTTAGTTTGGAAACTGAATTTGTCCTCACCTGGAGGACAACTTGAGTGGAATTCTCATCTTGCCACTGCATCTGTGTGATTTCACTAGCAAAAGGCACGGGAGGGACGCACGGGACTGTAGGTTACGATTCATGATGGTGTGTCTGTGGCTAGAACTGTTGGGTTTTTACTCTTTTGTGTCTGGCTCTTTTAGCCAACAGAACTTCCTGCGAACGGACCCGTATGATTCCAGAGAAGGGTCGTTTGTCAATTGGCCACGGCTGATCAATTCCTTCTCCTGTGGGTGGTTGTGGGGCTCTGCCAAGCCTGGCTTCACTGACAAATAAAAGCTGTGATTATGAGTCACAGACACACCTTTCGGTGAGCATATGTTCTCGTTACTCTTGATCATGTGTGCACTGTATGGGTGTGTGGTGTGTATCTACGTGTATGTGGGTACATGGGCATGTATATGCACATTTCTGCGTGATGGGGCCTGCTTGCTGTGGGCATGCAGGTGTGTATAGGTATGTGGGCACGTACAGCCAGCCTGGCCAAGCCGGGTTCGAGTCCTCCGCCCCTCTCGGAGAGCCCAGCAAGCTACCGAGAGTATCTCACCCACACGGCAAAGCCTGGCAAACTACCCGTGACGTATTCAATATGCCAAACACAGTAACAACAAGTCTCAAAATGGAGATGTTACTGGGCCCGCTCGAGCAAATCGATGAACAATGGGAGGACAGTGATACAGTGATGACTTTGTGTATAGGTTTTTAGCAGACCTGTAATCTATGTTCTCTTGGTTCTCTAGACCCAGGAGTGATCATATTATAGCTGTGTTTAATTTTATGTTGAACTGCTAGGCTGTTTTCCAATCTGGCTGCATTGTTTTGTATTCTCACCAGTTTTTAAAGTTTCTAGCTTTTTCACATCATCAGCAGCACTTGTTATCTTTCTTCGTTCTGTTTAGTGTCTATATCCAGCAGTACTCAGTGCTTATTCTTGACTCTCCACTCAGAGATCACTCCTGGTGATGCTCAGAGGACCATATGGAGTGTTGAAGATCAAACCCAGGTTGACCAAATGCAAGGCAAATGCTCTTCCTGCTGTTCTGTCTCTCCGGGCTTTGTTAGTATCTTTTTGATTGCAGCTATCCTAGTGAGTGAGTTGGTGTTCCATTATGGCTTGGTTTAGTTTGCATTTCCCGGATCACTAATGATACTGAGCAGCTTTTCATATAATTAATAGCCGGTTTTATATTTTATCTAAAAAAAACCAAACTCTTCAAAATCTTTGACATATTGGTTTTATTTGTGTTTGTTCTTTTAGGTTGAGTTCAGGAGCTAAAAATACTTTTTAGATTGACTATGAGAAGCTTTGCAATAATCTCTTCCATTAGGTGAAGTTTCTTTTTCATTTGTAAATTGTGTTCTTATTTGGAAGGGATTCCCAATACAGCTCAGTTGCCTGGTTATGCTCCTGGGGCTAGTTGGATTGGCTGTTCAGGCCTGCTGGGACTCATCCTGAGAAGGATGCGATGCTCCTCAGGCTAATGGTGCTGGGGCCACCAAGTTGGTGGTTGAGAAGGATCTTGTGGTACTGGAGATGAACAGAGGTCCTCGAGCATGCAAGGTATACACTCCAATCTTTTGAGCTATATATAGCAGGCCCATCTGATTTTATACTCTGAAGGAAAAAAGTTTAATTTAGGTTAATTCAAGTCCAGAGGCTGGAGAGATAGTATAAGAGATAGAGGCGCTTGCCTTGCACACAACAGATCCTGGATGGATGCCTGGAACCACACGTGATCCGATTCCTCCAGTACCACTGGGTGTCAGCCCTGAGCACAAAGACAGGCGTAACTTCTCAGCATGGCTGGGTGTGGCCCCTAATTCCCAAGCTCCCACCCTTTTACCCTCCACAGCCAATAAATAGTCTAATTAAGCTTTTTACTTTGATTGCATTGGCTCTAGACTTTGTAGATCAGAGATCATTGCCAAATCCTGGGTCATGATGATTTAAAATATTATTTTTTTCTAAGAGGCCGTTAGTTTCAGCTCTTACATTTTTGTGTTTGATCCTTTTGAGTTAACATGCTTGTTGTGAGAGATGCAGATCCAAACTCATTCTCTTGCATGTAGATATACAGTTTTCCCAGCATCAGACAGGGATGTAGCTCAGCAGGAAAGTATACATCTTACACGTATGTGGCTCAGGTTTAATCTCCAGCACCAATACCCTCTCTCCTCATACCAACCCCCCCCCCCCAGCACAAATAGTAATAACAAAAAAGTTTCCTAGTATATTTGGTTGAAAAGATGATTCTAGGGGTTGGAGCAATAGCCTAGCGGACAGGGCATTTGCCTTGCACGTGGTCGACCTGGGTTTGATTTCCAGCATCCCATATGGTCCCCCAAGCACAGCCAGGAGTGCATGAACTAGGAGTAACCCCTGAGCATCTCCGGGTGTTACCCAAAAAGAAGAAAAAAAAAGATGATTCTATTTTTTGGGCTTTTCTCAAAACATTTGTAAATTTGCCAATAATGCAGTTTTTTTTTCCTGCTCTAACACTTCTATTATTCTATAAAACTTTTCACATGCCAGTATGAGAGTCTGTATTATTATAGTTTTACTGTAAATTTTGAAATCAGAAAGCATGAATCCTCCATCTTTTTTTTTTACCTTTTAAGATGGTTTTGAATGACCTGCATTTCTTGCATTTCCATGTACCTTTTGGGAACAGATGGTCGACTTCTTTTAAAAATGCAGCTGAAATTTTGATGAGGACTGCATTGAATTTGGGGGAATTTGGGGAATATTGCCATCTTAATATCAAGTGTTTCTATAGGTAGACCATTAGTATAACTTTGGTGTAGGCTAACCAGAACTCTAATTGCTTTTATCTTACCAGGAAACTGGGTCAGATTTCATAGTTGACCAAACAAACTGAGTTTATTGCCAAATATTTTTTTTCCATTTCGAGCAGAGAAAATAAGATCTTTTTCAAGATAAGAGAAAAATGAGATATGATGAGATATGTATAATTTGGTGAAGACTACCAAGAAGAAAATAGGAAAAAAGTTTTACTTTGCATTGTACACTTTTCATAGATATGTCCCCAACACAATAAACCTTAATTTATAATATTTTAAAATGTGTGTCTTACAGAATAGAAAATCTATGGAGTGATATTTTTAATTGTGAAGTCTCTTAAAAGGCTTGGTGTTTCAGGCCCCGTAGTGGTACTGCGCCCACCAGGACTCCTCCTGGCAGTGTTCAGGAAGCCATGCAGTGGCGGGGATTGAATCCGGGACCCTGCTATGCCAGACAATTGCTTCAGTCCTTGGAACTATCTCTTTGGCAAAAGTCTTTTAAATAAAAGATCATTTAAATTAATGTACAAATCAATTGCTTCTTGATTTCAGAAAGTGAACTCAACCCTTTCTCCACAAACTGATATTTTCACTAAATCACTGTATCACTGTCACCCCATTAATCTTCGATTTACTCCACCGGGCGCCAGTAACATCTCTATTCCTCCCAGCCTTGAGATTTTAGCAGCCTCTTCTTACTTGTCTTTTCCCAACGGTTGGAGGCTCTTTTACAGTTAGGGGAATGAGACCTATTGTTGTTACTGTATTTGGCATATTGAATATACCATGGGGAGCTTTCCAAATTCTTCCAGGGTGGGCGGGATACTCGGTAGTTTTCTGGGCTCTCAAGAGGGATAAATGGGTAGGAAGTGTCTTATAATGTCTTTCCGGTCCGGAAAGTGGCCTGGAACATGGTGGTGATTGGGCAGTGGAGGTCGACTGCTGGCGCTAGGTCCCTTGGGATGGGGAGGGCTCTCACCCTCTAAGTCTGGCAGGTGAGTCCATTAAATTAATGTACAAATCAACTGCTTCTTGATTTCAGAAAGTGAACTCAATCCTTTCCCCCACAAACTGATATTTTCACTAAAAGGCTCAAATAAACCTTGGCTCAAATAAATTACTGTACTAATTGCTTCTGTGTCTTGTTATATTGACAAATGTCATTTCTGATTTCCTGCAATTTCAGGTAAGTTGAGATTGCAATGTAACAATGACGTTGCCATAGAGGTCGAAGGAAACCATGCAAAGTAATCATGACAGAGTGGAATGAGAGTGGATTGTTATGTCGGTATGACCCCTGGAATAGGTCAAGTTCCCTTGGCAATGTCAAGAGTTTGTCCTGTTAGTGGTTATGATGTTGCAATTTGTTTTCTCACTGAGAATTGACGGCTTCAGCTATGGTAACTAGTCATAATATTTAATGTAGCTGCCTTCAGCCACTTGAAGACGTCAAAAATTTTTGTTTAAAGCATTTTTATTAAGGCTTCTCCAAGAAAATCCAGTATCTTAAAATTCTTTTTTTAAAATTGGTATGTCATAGTTTAGAATAATATTAAGGTTGTTACTTTGTACTTGTAGAGAACTACACCAACATACCCACCTTTAAATGTACATATATATTCTGGGAAATTGTGTGTTACTTTCATGTGTAGTTTCTCTAATTCTTCTTTACAAATGTTTGTGGCATTTTCACACTAGAAAGAAATATTTATGTGTGAATATCTATCCATGTATTTATCTATCTACATCTTATTGTATTGTACAAAGCCTCTCTTCCTCTTTCGTTCCATTCTTTCTTTAATTTACTTATGTCATAATTTTTTTATATTGTATAGCACCAGATACTGTTCCAAACATTGGGAACAAGCAATAAGCAGAGTTTAGCACTCTTTTAGAGACTAATTTATATTGAGAAAAGAAAATAAATAGGATTGCTATAGATATGTTGTGTTCTAAGGCAACCGAGTAAAGAAAGTGATAGATTCTGGGGTGCAACTACTTTATTAATTTTGGCACGGGAGGTTTGGGCCACACTTGGCTCTGCTCAGAGCTTAGTCCTGGCTCTGTGCTCAGGCATCACTCCTGATGGTGCTCAGGACCATATGTGGGTTGGTGCCTGCAGTATACAAGGCAAGTGCCTTAACCTCTTCACTCTCTCTGACATTGGAACTACGTTAAATAAGGGGTTTAGGGAAAGCTTCTCTGAGGAGCTGGAAAATGAGCAGGGACCTGAATAGTAAAAGGGAACCAATCTTGTGGGAAATGGGAGCAGAGGAAGTGGCAAAATATTTGAAGCAGCTTAAATTAATCAATACGATTAAAAAAATACAAAACACTCCCGACCCCGCGCCATGCTGTCTTCACTGGGGCCCCCTCAAAGGAGGGCGAATTGAGTTTCCATCTCCACCCCAAACAGAACTGGCAGCAGAAAACCTCCAGAACCTGGCCGCAGCCATACTCAAGGCTACTTTACACATGCTCAGACGAGCCTCACACATGAAGGAACTGATAGAGGAACCCGGTATGCGGGACCCATGGCTGAGATCCCTAAGCCTGCTCAGATTGGGACTGGGCCTCCTCCACCCAGATCCCCAGTTTTCCAGTAGCTTGGCAGTCACACCCACAAACTGCCCCCCCCATGTAATCTCATCAACGGCCAAGATCCAGAGACTATAAAATAAAACTCCCAGAAGAGAGCAATGCAGTATTTCCTGGAGACACCTTATACTCTAGCCCACTGATGTAACTAAAGTAGTACACATTTGTTTGGTTTTAACATATTTGCTTGTATTTTCTTATATATGGGCTTAATTATCTGTAATGAACTACTGTGAACTACTTTATGAAAATAAAATGTATAAAAATTGCAAAAAAAAAGTAGAGCATTTTCCTTGAATACAGCCAGACCCAGGTCAATCCCTAGCATCACAATGGGTATCCTGAGGGATTGCTCAGGAATGATCCCTGAGGGAGAGTGAGGGGAGTAGCACTGCACCATCAAATGTGCCCAGACTTATCCCCTCCCCAGAGCCTCACTCACACACACAAAGAAAGATTGTACAAACCCCAGAATTATGAACCAAACTGGACAGAAAGACCACCAAGATAAATGTTCTCCTTCTAGCTTAAAGGATGGGAAGGGGAGGGCTGGAGACAGTACACCAGGTAAGGTGCTTGCCTTGCATGCAGTCAATCCAGGTTTGATCCCTGACTCTCATAAGGTCCCTTCACCCCCAGCAACACGAAAAGTGATTCCTGAGCAGAGCAAGGAGTACTTCCAGGTGTGGTTCCAAAAACAAATAGGACAAAAAGAGAAAAGGAAAGAAAGGGGAGATTTATGAGACAGTGGATAAATTCATTTTTCCTCCAACTCCAAATAAACCCCAGTCCCCAAGTTGTAGGCCCATAGCAGGAGAAATGGAAAGAGTGACAGAGTGTATGGGCACCTTAAATTTTAGTCTCATCAGAGTGATCCTTCTCTTGGACCAAAGGAATTGTGGTTAAAAAAAGAAGTATGGTGCAAATCCCTGTTGCTTGTTCTGTTATTCTATCTATGCTTTTGCAGCTGGCCCTGAAAGCCAGCCCAGGCATGACAATTATGTGGCAGAGTAAGGAGCCAAAGGCCCAGGCTTTCTAGCCTGGCTTGGAACCAGAATCTGGGGATCCCTTAGAGCTTAAGGGAATGGAGTGATTTCCAAGAGAAGGGAACTTGAGAAAAGGATCACACAACATTGTGCCTAAAATCCTGGGCTTTTGCCAACACAATGGCTCAAAGGGCTGGAGCACATAGTTTGCATTCAAGAAAGCTGGGTTTGATCCCTGACACCACAAAGGGTCCCCTGATCATCACCAGGAGTCATCCTTAAACTCAGAACCAGGAGTCAGGCCTGAACGTCACTGGATAGACCCCCACCCCTCAAAAATGAACAGTGCTCAGGGATTTGTGGCAGAGTACCAATGATGTAATATGCATGTTATTTGGGAGGCAGTGGTCTTAGAAGGAGAAAGACATGGTAAAGAGAAACATAAATATCTAAAAACGTCGCAAATTTGAAGACATGAGTGGAAAACTTAATAAAGTTCAGTGACCAGTGAATCGAGATCTCAGGGGCTGGAGGTCTCAGTTGCAGAATACTGGGGCTGAAGTGATAGCACAGCGGGTAGGGCATTTGCCTTGCAGGTGGCTGACTCGGGTTTGATTCCCAGCATCCCATATGATCCCCTGAACACTGCCAGGAGTAATTCCTGAGTGCAGAGCCAGGAGTAACCCCTGAGCATCGCAGGGTGTGATGCAAAAAAAAAAAAGAAGAAAAAGTTCTAGAATAACGGTCCAGAAACGATGAGTAGGGAAATCAAGGCGTGCTTAAGGAAATCGCAGTTTCTGTGGTTTCATTTCCAATATTTAAAAAAAAAAAAAAAAAACAGAGGCAGCAGCAGGCTCTGCGGGGCTTGTGGCCAATGCTTTGGGTAGTACAGACTGTGGCGCTCATGACATGCAGGGCTCATGGCGTAGAACTCTGGGTGGGGGACACCGCAACCAGTGCAACGTGTGGCCTCTATATGTCACGCCACATGGCCATCTTCTTCTTCCATGGCAGGAGCTTTTGGCGTAGATTGCAGAGCAGAAAACGTGGCCACCAGCAAACCGTCAAAGTTGCCCATTGTTGCCCACCAGCAAAATGTCAAAGTGGCCTGTTGTAGCCCGTGCAGGTGGCAGTCATGCGTTACAGCAACCAGAACCAGAGCATGGAGGGGCACAACAGCCTGGGCATCCTCTCCCTCGGCACCAGCAGTCAAATGAAGCTGCCAGGGCCCAGCCCCGACAAGCACAACGTCTACAATATCAGGACCACCTATGAGCAGATGGACCTGGATCTCTTCCACAAGGATCACGAGCTCTAAACCAGAACGATGTCCTGCATCTGCTGAATAGAAACAATCAAGCCACGGCCAGAGAGATTCCAGAGCTGCAAAGATTTCTTCGACCTCATCATCACCTAGGAGGAGCGCATGTCCGACCACGTGGTGCAAGATCTCAACACCCGCCGGCAGGAGATGAACCAGCCAGTGCACGTGATCAACATCAACACCCCGGACAACCTGGAAGGGACTGGCATGGGCGCCCTCTTCATCTGCGAGCTGTGCTAGCGCATGCAACGCTCAGAGGTCATGAAGAGCACGTTGCAGGAGCCCACTGCAGGAGTTCATGGGGGAAACCCGTAAGGCCTTCCTCCATACAATCTGCTTCTATTGATTGCGCAGCCACATCTGGCCTACCCTTCTATTCCACTTGCTTGATCCTGTTGAGTGTTTGCACGGTTTGGTCTTCTGTTTGGGGTCAGGATGGGGGTCCTGCAGCATTGCCCCAATAAACATGACAGGACTTGAAATGAATGAGAAGCCACACTGGTCTGTCGGACTTGAAACATGTTACGTGTTTCTACCCCGATTTTTCGTAAGACTGGATTATTGGTTACGGTATTATTTCATTTAGCTACTGGATGCTTAAAGGGACAGACCCCAGGTGGAGGCCCCTGCACTAAAGGCTGCTCAGATTCTGGACTTCCTCGGAGTGGTCAGTGGGAGGTAGAAGTTAATATAAGCGGTAAAATGTGCCTTGGCCAGATACTGGCTTCATTAAGTCAATTTGAATCACTGTTTTTCTGTCTATAAAAGTTCTGAACAGTGTATTTGTGCTTTTTGTTTTGCAGAGTACAGCAGGTAGGGCGTTTGCCTTGCACGCAGCCAACATGGCCAACCCGAGTTCGATTCCTCCGCCCCTCTTGGAGAGCCCAGC
>JAOXYA010003070.1:0-14517 GCA_028565675.1 Sorex palustris | reverse complement strand
GGCGGGGACCGGGCTGAGGCCGCTGCGACCGGGCCGGGCCACGGGGGACGGGAGCCCGCGCGCCCCTGTCCGTCCGCGGCTGCGCGCGGGTGCGGGGGTGGCGCGCGCGGCTCGGGGCCGGGACCCCACGTGCCAGCGGCCGGCTGAGTTCGGACCCGCCCCGGGAGGGCAAGATTTTATTTCGTTGTTAAGTGACTCGTCTGCCTCTCGGACTGGTGCCTCGGAACCCCGGGGAGAGCGCGGTCGCCGGACAGGCGGCGGGTGGCACTCGGGAAGGGACCGGAAGGCGACGGGTCAGCGGCACGGGTGATCAGGTAACGGGGGCTGCCGCGGGGGCCCCGGACCCCACCCACGGGCGCCCCGCGGCGGCCGCCGCTCCCCCACCTGGGCACGCGGAGGGGCTGCCGGCCTCTGACGCGTCCCCGGACGCCGCCGGCGGGGGGCGCCCAAGGGGCCCTGCGGAGCCCGCTGGCCACGAAAGGCTCCGGCGTGGCCGGGAACAGGTGCCCGCGCGAGGGCTCGGCCCCTCCCCGGAACACGCGGCCAGCAAAGGGAGTTGGCGTCGGGGAAGCGGCCCGGATCGGCGGGCCCGACCCTGCCCTCGCTATCGGACGCCCAGGCAGCGCGCACTGGCCCCGCCTCGGGCGTCCCCCGCGCCCGGACCGGGACCACTCTTTGGGTCAATTACTGTCGGGCCCAGGGCTCCGCGCCGGGCGCAGCTGTGACCTTGGGGTCTCCCCGGGGCCCCACGCCTGGGACGGGACCACTCTCGTCCAGTCGCCCCCTCCCGATTTCGTGGTTTTCGCAGAAAACAGCAGGGCTCCGGGATTTCCATTTCTCAAGACAAGGTCCTAGGGCAGGGTTCTCTCCCCCGGGGCTCGCCCTCCCCGCCCGCACTCTCCGCCACCCTCTCAGGCTCCCCCCACCCCCAGCAGGGCCCGGGACCGTGGCGCGCACTGGATTCTGACACGATCTCCCAAGCTGACCCGATCTCCCAAGCTGACCCGGCACGTGGCAGCCGAGCCCGGCCCGCCGCGCTGCGCGGTCCCGCTCGCCTCTGAGGGGCTGGTTCCGAGGGTGCCCCTGCCTGGGTGATACCCAGCGAGCACACTCCAATGCCGGAGTGGAGATTTTTCCATCCTGCTGCCCGCGCCTAATAAACCCGTCCACCTCGCGCTATTAAGCAGTGGGACCGCGGCACATGCCGCTTTTATTAGTAGTGACTGTAGCAAATTAAAGTGCCCACGCAGAGACAGTAAAACTTAGGCTGGGTATTGTTCCTGGACCGGCAACTCCGTTTCGCTTTCAAGCCCTCTGGTTTCTCAAAATCAAAACTGCTCTTCCTCTTAGATGAAAGTTGGCTTGATGTTCTGGAAATTAAAGAGGGGAGAAAGAGAGGAAAGGGGGAAAGAGGAAGGAGAGGAAAGGGGGAGAGAGCAAGAGAGAAGAGGGGGGAGAGAGAAAGAAGGAAAGGAAAAGGGGGAGAGAGCGGGATAGGAAAAGGGAGAAAGAGCGAGAGGAAAGGGAGAGGAGAGCGGGAGAGGGGAGAGAGGGAGGGGAGAGGGGGAGCTGAGAGAGAGAGAGAGAAACGAAGAGGAAGAGAGCGGTGGGAGAAGAAGGAGGGAGAGACTGGGGGGGATTAGCCAGGGGTCCCTGGCTGCTGGCCGCAGGTGGCCTGTCCCCAGGTGGCCTGTCCCCGGAGCTGTGTTCAGGTGCTGCCCGGTGGCCAGGCCGCGCGTGTGGAGAGCAGGGTGGGAACCGAGCGGGGCCGGGCAAGGGCGGAGCAAGGGCGCGGGACCCGAGGGGCCGGCCAGGGCCGCGTCTGTCTTTGCGGCCCGAACGGGGCGAGTGCGGCTCGCGGGGAAGGGGGACAGGCGGCGGTCACCTGGCGCGGTTACCTGGCGGCTGGCCCGGCTCTCGCGGACCCCGTGCACGTTCACGTGCAGCGGACCTTGGGGGCCACGGTGGACTGTAGGCTCCTGTGTCCCAGCAAAGAGCGGAGACGCGGGCGGCGCAGGCCGTGTCCCCACGAACCGAACTGCGAGGCCGCGCGCCGGCGTGCGCGTCGGGGCCCTGGACTCGGCGGGCGGCGTACAGCCCGCGCTGGCCAGTCGGCGGCGCGGCCCAGGTCGTGCGCGGGCGGCGAGGGGGCGCTGTGGGCCGCGCCTGTGGGCCTCGCCCCGCCGTGTCCCTGGCCTGCGCCGCGCGGTGGGTTTCGGGGAGGACAGAAGACAACTGGGGGGCGCTCCGGCCGGCGCCCGCTCGCCGCGGACCGTTTCCCACACTTTCCACGGGGGCAGGACGAGCGCCGGGGCGGGAGCGCTCAACTCATTGTAATTCTAGGTCAATTGGGGTTAAACACACACACTTCACCTGGGTCCGCTGAAAGAGGAGGCGCCGTGAGCGGCACGAAGGCGCAGTCGATCGGATAAGGTTCCCCGCGTCCCTGCTGGCGGCCTCCTGGCCGCGCGGGACTTCCAGGCGGGAAGACGCAGAAAAGGCTTTAAAAAGTGAGGGAGCGGGCGAAGGAGGGAATCTGAGGCTGCAGTTTGCTCTCCCTGTCTTTTAAAACCCAAATACGCTGTTACGAAGGCGACGAAGCTCAGAGTCAAACGGGCAAATCTTCCCGGCGGATCGCAGTGCCTCTGGTCCTCTGCGATCCCCGCCGTCCGGATTCAGCCCGGAGACCCCAGGACTCCCCGCGCCGATGAGCCCGTCCGGACTCCCGAGCGCCGGGCTCGGCGCCTGCGTCTCCGCCCAGCCCGCCCGCCACTCCCGCGCCCCGGAGTCCAGGACCCGCCTGCCGCCGGCGTCGGGGGTTTCCCCGCGCAGGACGGCTCGCCCGAGACGCGCTTCCTGAACTTTCTCTGCCGCGCCCCGCAGCTGCCGGGAGTCCGGCCGCTCCGCCTTGTTGCGCGCCTGCGGCTCCAGGTTCCCCGAGGCCTCGCCAGGGAGCGCGGGCGCCGGGAGTGCGTGGATGGGACGAGCTGCGAGACCCCGGCCCAGCCCCTCGACCCGACCTTCCCCGCCCACCCCGCCGGGCGCCGACACGCACGCGCACACCCGCTTCGCGAGGAGGCTGTTGCGTGCAAGTGGAAACAGATGCGGAGTTGTCTGCTCGGTTTTAAAGAAAGTATTTTTGCGGAAAAGTATCTGCGAGCTTGGCTCCTCCTGCAGCACCTCGGGGCCAGGACAAGGCTCAGCGGGCCGTGGTCAGCGAGGCCCTCATCGCGTATCCGCCTGAGCGGGGCGCTTCGGACGCCCGGGCCGTACCTCTCTCTCGCAGCCAGGCCTACTGTTTCTCCTCCGGCCAACTCATACGCCTAGTTCTCCACCCCCCAAACTCGCTCGGACTCGGGGCGAGGGCGGGGGCTGCAGGCGGGACCCCCTTTCCTCTCGGAACCCTGGAGGGCGCGCAGGAGACGCCGAGAGTTTCGCCGCGCGGAGTCAGCGCCTCGGAGAAACGGAGAAACGGAGAGTAAAACCTGAGCATCGTGCAGCCGCGCAGAGCTGGGGGACGTGGCAGCCCGGCGGGCAGCCAGCCGGGCGCCAATGGCCAGTGAGGGCAGTTCTACAGACGGGACACTGGCTGCAGCGCCAGTCCCTGCGCGGTCACTCGGCCAGGCCCGGAGCGAGACCAGACGCCCCTCAGGGCTGGGGGAAATAAAGCGAGGGATGGGAGGGGCAGCCTGCAAAGACGAGACCGAGACCCGGCGGGGGTGAGTAGGGGACAAGGCTCTTCGGGGATCTGGGCTCTGAGCTCAGGGTCCTCCGAACGTTAGGGACAGTCGGGGCTGCCCCGTGCCAGGGGCATATTCTGAGCGTCAGCACGGGGAGGGGGAGCTGGCGTTTAAACAGGCGTGAGACAGAAGGGGAGGTTTCCGCAGACCTGTAGCAGGCATCCGGGTGGACAATAATTCTCGGAGGCCGCTTTGGAAGCGAATGTCGTGGAATGTGAGCTTGATGGCACTAGCTTCCGGTGCCCAGGGAGCAGTGGAAGGAAGTGGGGGCGCTCAAAGAACCGCCAAGGCTGATGGTCCCCTTTAGGACGGCTTCTGTTGAGAGACAAAAAGTTCTTAAAAATCGACCTTCTTCTCCCTTACCCCCATGCTGGAGGTGTTGGGGTGCACCTGCACCCCGAGGGATACATGAGTGTCAGGACACAGCCTTCTGGGCGGGATGGCCCATAGCCTGGCTTTTCACCCCTGGGTTGCAGTCGTGGTCCCCCAGACCCCCAGTCCACAGCCCATCTCTCAGCTCCCCCGCAGTGCCTGTGCACACTCATGCACACAACACACACACATGCACATGCACACACATGCATACACACATGTGCACACAGACACAGCAAGCAGCTCTCCTGCTGGCCTGAGCCTGCTGGGAAGGAAGCCCGTCTTTGTCCCACAGTGGACAGACTGAAAGGCCAGAGGGGCGAGGAGGGGACACTCATCTCTGCACATGCTCTCCTGCCAGGGGAGACTCAGCCCTCCAGCTTCCAGGAAGACCCCCCCCACCAGCCCTTTTCTCTCTCCGATGCTGCCTGATGGGGCCTGGTGTGACCTCAACACCACTTCTTAGCCCCGTGGCTGAGGGGGGCTTGCAGGTTCAGCCTGGCTCTACCAGGCGGGGGCTTCCCTGTCCTGGCAGTGCTCTGGAGCTTGCCACTGGAACCTGCCCACAGCCCGGCTGCCTAGAACCCCTCTCCCTTGGGTGGGGCTGCGGGACCTTCCTGGGTCTCATCAGCACAGTGGGTGACTCACCTCACCCACCTCCAAACTCAAGCCTGGGACCGGACCGGCACCCACCGGACAAGCTGAGTAAGTGGACAGAGGCTCCCCACCTGCCTTCTAAAAGGTGCTTCCGGCCCAAGGGGAGGAGACAGGCCATGGACATCTGTCTGTGTGTTCCTCCCCCCTCAGAGACCCCTGGATGGCAGAGGGGTTCCAAGCCAGGCACGCCCCCGCTTGGCAGGACCCATATTCTCTGGGACAGTGCTGAAGCCCTGCATGTTTGCAGGAACTCTTTCAAGAGAAATCCGTGAGTTTGCAGCTGGTGTGTTCATTGGGGAGAGTGAGCAGGTGTTTCTCCGCATCGAGTGTGTGGGGCACACCCAGCACACTCAGCTCTGGTGGGGGTGAGTGGGTTCTGTGGGCTGACACTCCGGAACACAGTGAACTGGACCCAGACAGTCGCCAGAAACCAGAGTGGGAAGAGCCACAATGTTTAAAACGTGGATTGGATTCCAGTAAGATTTTTTGCAGACTTAGAGGAGGCAATTGTAAAATATCTTTTAAAAGACAGTGAGATACAATATCCAGAGGCCAGGGAGGGAGAGGAGGTGGAGGAGAGGGAGGGGAGGGGAGAGGGAAAGGGAAATGGGAAGAGGAGAAGAGGGAAAAGGAAGGAGGGGGAGGAGGGAAAGTGGGACCGGGTGGGTTGAGGTTGAGGGAGAGGGGAACAGGGAGGGGTGAGGGGAAGGGGGAGAAGGGGAAGGAGGAAGAGAATCAGGGACTCCTGGCAAGAGGGCCCCGTGCCCATCATGCGTGTGTGTGTGTGTGTGTGTGTCTGTGTGTCTGTGTGTGTCTGTGTGTGTCTCTGTGTCCCTGGATGGGGTGGCTTCTCATGGCTGCCCAGGGGTGAGGCATGGATAATTCCATGACTTTCCTTTTTCAATACTCTAGACGTGTCAGCAGAGTGACTTGCTGCTGTTGCTCAGGCTTCAAGGAGCCCGCACCTCTACTCAGACACGCCCAGTTTCCTTCCTGCCACGAACCCCACCCCATTACCCGACTCACCCCCTTCCCTACCGTGCCCCCCATTTTGTTCACAGCGTCTAAGAGTTTGTTTCATTTGTTCCGATTCTCCATATGCCGCCTGCGAGGGAGCCCCATGGGCCCGTCTCTCACCTGCACCATCCCTGAGCATAGCCCCGCAGTCACACATTCTTGCAGGGTCTGCTGTGCTTCTCGGGAAGCAGAGGCGCGAGGTGCTCCTTAGAAATGACACAACTCTTCAAAGCCAACACGGATTTTCTCATGTTCACCGAGTCTGCAGGTCGGACCAGCCTCACTTGAGAACCACCCCCCTCCTCTGCATCCAGGCACGGTGGAGTGAGGTGGGTGGTCTTCGTTTAATACCGAGCATCTGTCCTTAGCAGCGTCAGAGAAATGTCCATTCACTGGAGGACGCACACACGCACGGCTGCTTCAGAGGGAGCACTGTTGGGCCTCGGAGAGAGAGCGTACTGAGGGCATCCCCAAGGCCACCGCTCTGGCTGGGAGGAGGAGGAAGGGGTGCCTGGAAGTGAGGGGGAGCTGAGGGAAGGAGGGGGGGCGAGTATCACTAAAGGCCTGCAGTGTTCACGGCCCCTCCAGGGGTGATACACCGGAAGCTCTGCGTGTGCGGTCCTGCTCTCCTGAGCAGAGTCGCTGCAGCGTCTGCGTCCACTGAAGCTCTGCTGCGGACCCGGGTTCTCAGTCGCCTCATCTGCCCATGGCCACCGGCTCGGTGCCTGCTCCGATGTTTCCCAGCAATAATCCCATCTTCTCCTTTGACCTAATCTGGCATTGAGTGCCAGCGCCCTCGTGGCTGTGGAGGCAGAGGGACACAGGCTGTCTTTCCTCTGGGGGCCTGAGATATTCTGCCCCCGGTGCACTCTCGGGTCTCCCGAGTGGTGTTGTGGCTAGAATCCTCGTGCAGTGTGAGGACAGCCACGCTGTGGCATTCTGCCTTCTCCTCCCTGAGCTCGCTGAGGAGTGGGGATCCAGGCCTGGGCAGGGGTGCCCTAGCCGCAAGGAAGTGGGTTCCAGGACAGGTGAGTCATCGGAGTGGCCCCCTCCCCCACCCAGTGAGACCCAGGAACCCCTAGCCGAGCAGCCCTGAGCACCTGTGCCAGGCTTTGGTTCCTGAACTCTGTCTGGTTGGTGTCTCACAACTGGGAACAGCACTCCAGGCCGTGCTCCGGGCCCCGGCCCTCGAGAGCCCACAGGATTCAGTACAGCCCAGGTCCACACTTGCTGTTTGGAAGCTGCGTCACGGGCCCCTTTGTGCTGAGTACAGAGTGCCGGAGAAGGGTGCAGGGTGATGCTCCTGAACAGTGAAGGCGCGGGGCACTGAGGGTGTGGGCCTGTGCTGGGGGTGGCCCCTGTACCAGGATGGGGGTGACCTAGGCTCCCTGTGCCAGGCGTGGGTGACCCGGGTGCCCTGTGCCAGGAAGGGGGCAGTTGGGCCCCTGTGCCAGGGAGTGACGTGGGCAGCTGTCTCTCCTGCCTGGCTTTGCTGAGTCTGGGGGCAGCCAGGAGGGAGGGAGGTGGGGAGTGTGGGTTCAGGGGCATTGGTGGGCACCCCTGCTGGGGACAAAGACCTCAGGGAAGACCATGGCACTGCTGGGGTACCACAGCTCCCAACCGCCCAGCTGGGAGTGCTGCCCGTGTGTTTCTTTGTGGGGATCCCTGCGGATTCCTAATAGCCAGGACAGCTTCACACACACTCTGTCACCTCCCAACACCTGCCTGCAAAAGGCTGGCTCGTATCTCATGCATGGCCAGGTAGGGTGCTTGCTTTCACCTTGTTATATTTGGGAATTCATCACATCTCTGGTATTTTAAGTACTCTTGTAGGGTCATTCCGGCAGAACTGGGGGCTCACGTTGAGGCTGATGGTTTGCTGCCAGTGCCTGATGCACAGTCACTGGCACCTAGGCATACCCTCGGGGCCCCCAGGGCTACACCCAGAGGTGCCAGGGGAGAATAGGGTGCTGGCACTCAAGCCCATAGCCACACACTGGGCTCGGACTCGGGTATTTCAACTTCTTCCTGGTCTCATTCTATAGATTTTTGTTTGACTTCCTGAAAAGAAAAATTGGGAAGCAGATATTTACATAAATTCTGATTCAAAGTCCACGAGTTTTTGTATCTGAATTAATTATACATGTTTCTAATTCATAGTAATAATGTGGGCTGGAGCAATAGCACAGCGGTAGGGTGTTTGCCTTGCATGCAGCCAACATGGCCGACACGTGTTCAATTCCTCTGCCCCTCTCGGAGAGCCCGGCAAGCTACCAAGAGTATCTCACCCGCACAGCAAAGCCTGGCAAGCTACCCGTGGTGTATTGGATGTGTCAAAAACAGTAAAAACAAGTCTCACAATTTGTTGTGAGACATTACTGGTGCCCGCTTGAGTAAATCGATGAACAACGGGAGGACAGTGCTACAGTGCTACATTCTGGATGTACTTGAGAAACTAGTTATTGTGTAGCTTTGGTATGGAAACTCTGCATATAATTATTATATACAATTATTATGTAGTGTTATTTAAGCCCACTGTTTTCTAATCTATCTTCCACCTGCTTGCTTCATTCATTATTGAAAATGAGATTTCTAAGCCTCTTGATGTTTTTACAAAGAGCTTTAATGTTTGGTATAAACATGCTTCTCCTTATAGTATCTCTAGTTGTTTCATATCTTTGATTATTACAGACTGTTCTAATACTTTGTTCCTTGTAACCTTTCAAAATTTAAAGTACACTTTTTAAATTTTTCGTATAGCTACTTTATTTTTTCCAGCATCTTATTGTCAATTTACCCAGATATAAAAAAAATCAAAGAAATTGCTTATAGACAGTTTGTGGCTAGATTCTGTTCTTTTTTTCTCCAATTTTACTGAGGCTTAATTAACAAATAAAATTATGATGTTGAAACTTTACATTATAATTATTTAATATAGAAGTTATTTGATAGTTGATAAAGATATTTGACAAAGGAGTTACAGTTGTGTAACAAGTTTGATGCCTGCATTTAAAGAAACACAGGTGGCTCTGGCATATTTATTTCTTTATTTCTTTAAATAAGATATGTTTTCTTTTCTCTATGTACATCTTTTTTATAGGGGCTAAAAATTGAGCAGGGCTGGAGCAATAGCACAGCGGGTAGGGCGTTTGCCTTACACGTGGCTGACTCGGGTTCGATTCCCAGCATCCTATATGGTCCCCTGAGCATCGCCAGGGGTAATTCCTGAGCGCAGAGCCAGGAGTGACCCCTGTGCATTGCTGGGTGTGACCAAAAAGCAAAATAAAAATAAATAAATAAATAAAAATTGAGCATTTGAAATTGGGGGACTACATATCAGTCTTTGAAAACTGGTTCTGATCAAGGGAAGACCTTCACCAATCTACCCGCATGATGTTTAAGATCCTCTCAGGCGTTTTCTTTGCATGCATCTTCCTTGAATGTGTGTGTGTGTGTGTGTGTGTTTGACCATTTACATGGCTGCTTTGAAATGTTTTGATTTTTCAGAGCCAGAGGAATAGTTGCAGGGGTTTAGAACACCAACTTGCAAACATGTGGTCATAAGTTCAACCCCGCTCTGTTCCACAAGCACCAAACATCCTGGGAACAGTGTTGCTGTTTGTGACACCTTTTCCCCAGTACTCAAGTGACTTCTGGCTGCCAGAGGTGTGGAAGCACCACAAAATGGAGTGTGACCCCTGGTGAGCACTGCAGCTATAAGTGAGGTGCATGGATGGTAAGTGCACCCTCTGGCACATGTATGTGAGGTGCTGCAGAGCTCCTGGAGAGTGTCACAACCCATCACTTATGTGTTTCAATGAAGTGTGAGTATGTATCAGTGCCAGAGTTAATGGGATACAGAACTCTGTGAGCACTGTGGCCCTGCCATCTGCTATGCATTCTCACTGAGCATCACAGCTAAAAAGTATGAGCATGAGACTGGGCATGCATGCAAGCCCCCGTCATTACATCAACAACAACAAAGGGAAGAGAGAGGGAAGGGATAACAGATAAAACACAGAACATTCAATTATTAGGGGTTTTTTTTAGTTTTTTAAAATTTTATTTTCATAAAGTTGTTCACAATAATGGATTACATTCAATATTTCAACACCAATTCCACCACTATTATACCTTCCCACCACCATTATTTTGATTTTTCCCGCCACCACTCAAGCCTGCCCCACATGCAGCTGCAAGATAATTTATTTTGTATTGCTTGAGAGCCCGGCAAGCTACCAAGAGTATCTCGCCCACAAGGCAAAGCCTGTAAAGCTACCCGTGACGTATTCAATATGCCAAAAACAGTAACAACAAGTCTTACAATGGAGACGTTACTGGGCCCGCACAAGCAAATCGATGAACAACGGGAGGACCGTGACCATGACAGTATTGCTTGTTATGAATAGTATGAGATGTCCTGGAATTCTACAATTTTAAATAATTGGGGTCCAGAGACATCTCTGCAGCAAGCTGCTCTGTTCTGAGATTCATTTGTGAGTCTCTGGGTCATGGCCGTTAACGCACTTAAATGGCACCCAGAGGCAGTTTGTGGGTGTGACAACCAGGACCCCCGAAGGGTGAGGAGGTGGGAAGGGGAGGACTGTTCCTGGCTCCTTGAGGCTTGGAGTTTTCAGCCATCGGTCCCACATACCTGGGTTTTTTCAGTGTATTCATTCTCTTGTGTAGGGGGCTCGGAATGAGCCTGTGAAGATTGGCTGTGAGGATGGTGGTTATTGGGTTCTGGAGGTTTGTGGCCACCATTTGGAGCAGGCAGAGGGACAATGCCTGCTCCTATCTGAGGTGCTCTGGTGAAATCAGCCTGGCGCAAGGTCCAGAAACAGCTGCTCTGATCCAAGATTCATTTGTTAAGTCTCTTTTTTTTTTTTTTTTCAGTTTTTGATGAGTAGTTACTCCTGACTCTGCACTCAGAAATTACTTTCAGAAATGCTCAAGGAACCATATGGAGTGCCAGGGATCGAACCCAGGTTGGACACATGCAAGACAAGTACCTGACTTACTGTACTATATCTCCAGACCCAAGAACATTAAACGTTCTGTTATGTTCCCTCAAAGCCTCACCTCACTCCCTTAGGACCTCATCTGTTTTATTGTCTCCTTCAATTAGTAATCTTTAATCTGAGGGTTTCACAGGTCTGGATCCCCTTGAAGTGCTCACAAACTGTGCTAGATGCTTTCTGCAGTTTCCTCTAGACTGAGACCAGGGTCACTAAATTCCAAGTAACCACACAAAGACCAATCTCAGGTCTGGAGAGATAGTACAAGGGTTAAGGTGCTTGCCTTGTACGGAGTCAGCTCCAGTTTGAATCCTGACACTGCATATGGTTCCCCGGGCAACTCCAGGAGTGACCCTTGAGCCAGGAGTAAGTTCTGAGTGCTGCCAGGTGTGGCCTCAAAACAAAAATAAAGGCTAGTCTCACAGGTCCAAGATAAATTAGAATGTCAAAAATATAGTTGAATCTTCTCTGTCTGGTTTGCATGAGCAAACTGGGAAACAGGCCACTGCTTCTCTGAATTAAGTCATACCAGGGAATGGCTATAGAAAGGCAGGAGGAAGAGGCTGGAGTAATTGTAAGGTGGGTAGAGCTCTTCACCTGCACACGGCCGCCCAGGGCTTGATCCCTGGCACCCCATGTGGTCGCTTGAGCTGGCCAGGAGTCAGGAGTAAGCACTGAGCACCACCACATGTGGCCCAAAAGCAAAAATATGAAAGGAAGGAAGGGAGGCAGGGAGGGGAGGGGAAAAGCACCCCTTAGTCTCCTACTGGGTCTTTTTCCCTCTTGAGCATTCACTTGTTTGCTCTGGATCTGTAGATTTGTAGACTGGCTAAAGAAACTCCTCTAATTTCTTTAGCCAGTCTCCAGTTTTTATTTCAAGTTTCCACAGAGAATAAGGACCTGGAAATTCTGGCTGATATCTGATCAGCAGGTATAAGTTTTGATGTGTTGTATTTTCATTTTCATCTACCTCAAGTGTCTAATTTCCCTTGTGACTGCTTTGATGCATTCTTCATTTGGCCCCTGGAAGCATATGTCTAAGGAGATTTCGTTTCCACAAACTAGTGAAATTCCAAATGTTCCCCTTTTTATTGAACAGTAGTTTAACTCCATTGTGGTGGAGAAATATGTCTTGTATGATTCTGACATTGTAAATATATTGTGTGCCAGAGAGAGAGTTCAGAAACTAAGGGTTGGCTGTAACCAGACTTGATTTGATTGCACAGCCGCATGTATGGTCCCCTGAGCATTGCCACGCAAGGTCCCTGAGCGCAGAGCAAGGAGTGGCCTCTTAGCAGTGTGGCCACCGGTGTAGCTACCCCCCAAAATAAAATAGTAAAATGCGCTGAGACTTGTTTGATGATTTACTGTATGCTGTGTCCTGGAGACTGTTCCTGCTGTGGTTGATGGAATGTGCATTCCATGGAGCTGGCCAGAGTTTGTTGGGTCTAGTGATGTCATTTGTGATGCTGTTAAGGTCTTTTATCTGCATCACTTTACACATTTTTTTTTCTTTTTGGGTCACACTCAGCAATGCACAGGGTTTACTCCTGGCTCTGCCCTCAGGAATTACTCCTGGCAGTGCTCAGGAGACCATATGGAATGTTGGGAATCGAACCCAGGTTGACCATGTGCAAGGTTAACGCTCTACCCACTGTGCTATCGCTCCCGCCCCATCACTTTTTTTTGAAAGTGTACTTGACACTTCCAAATATTATTCATCAATTTTCTTATCTCTTGGCACCTTAATTCATTACATATTTTTTTCAATCTATCTTTTGTAACAATCATTATTAGCACATGGCTTTCTTCTGGGTCAGTTTGAATCGATCTCATAAAATGTCAAAAACTGGGTAGCTCAAGCAAAATTTCTTTTCTCATGGTGTGTGGGGATTGAAAAATCTAGACTCAAGCTTCTGGTGGAATTCTGTGTCTGGTGAGACCCTGTGACTTTCTCATCATATAGGGGCCACACCTGGCTAAGGGCCTTGCATGGCAGACAATGCAGGCTTCACATGGATTTTCACTGAAGTGTGTGTGGAAGGAAAGAGAGAGCAGGAGAGAGAGAGACAGTGTGTGTGCGTGTGTGTGTGTGTGTGTGTTGTTAATGCATAAATTTTGAAGGAACACAGACATTGGTGCTTTTATTCTCAAGGGTACCTACCTCATCATCATAAAATATTTGCTGCTGTTCCAACACTCATCTCTATGATCCCAGGCAACAGGAAAAAGACCTGGGCAAAGGCAGAAAGGCAGTTGTTTGTTGAGTTAGATTTTAAAATGGTCACACGGTCACCCATTTATTAGAAAGTCTGCTAAACATAATAGTTGTTACTGTAGTTGGTTACTAAGAAAGAAAGGGCATGTGTAAATGGGGTGTGTTTAATAGTCACCACCCTAATGCCCTCCTCAGGCTATCTGCCTCCCTCTCCCATTCTTCCCATCGAGACAGTGCACAGCCCATCCTGCTCAGAGTCAACGTTCCCTTCATAGTGTTCAGTTCTGTCCAGCAGGGTTAGATGTGACTTGTGAGGGACCCAAAACTAAAGGATAAATCAGAGACACACAAAAGAATCTCAGAACTGAGCAGCTCACTGCAGAGATGCCTCCAGACTTTACGCCAGGCCAATCTTTTATTTTCCCTATTATTTGCAGAATATTTTATTAGACAGTGTAGCTCTAGATTATTTGTATCTATCCCTTTAATATATGTGTTTTAGAAGAATTATAAGAACATCGTCTTATGAATCATGTTAGAAATAATAAAATATAAAATAATTTAGGATATCAATACAATTTAGGGGCTGGAGTGATAGCACAGCGGTAGGGCATTAGCCTTGCTCGCAACTGGCCTGGTCAAGCCAGGTTCAATTTCTTCACCCCTCTCTGAAAGCCCGGCAAGCTACCGAGAGTATCTCTCCTGCACGGCAAAACCTGGTAAACTACCCGTGGCATATTCGATATGCCAAACACAGTAATAACAAGTCTCACCATGGAGACATTACTGGGCCCACTTGAGCAAATCGATGAACAAGGGGAGGGCAGTGACAGTGATCAATACAATTTAATAAAGATTAATAATGTAGATAGTGTTTGGTCTGTTATTTTACAGCTTTCAAATCTTTATAATTTTCTAAACTCACTATTTCCTTGTGTACGTGTGACGGATTTTAAATCCTCCTTGGATTATTTTTAAAACTGCATTGTACAATCCACAAAAAGTCTCTGATAATAGTCTTTTAATATTTTTCAGTTCTATAAAATGGATTATATGAATTTATTTTAATCTCAAATTTCCTAGTTTTATTTTTAACTCCTTTAAATTTTTGGAAACATCTTAGAAAATTTTGTGGAGAGAATATTTCCATTATAACCCTTTTTTAAATCTTAATAATATCATCATATATACATATATACATATATATGTGTATATATATATGTGTGTGTGTGTATATATATATATGTATATATCGGTTTTATATATATAACTCCATAGAGGGCATTTGAGTGATAGTAAGAAATCAGTCAGAAAATTTGATCTAGTATCATAGTATCATAGAATTATTGGTTGTTCACCAGATTATTCAGCAAAATTGGGAAAAGCAGGTGAGGGATTGCTAAACAAACACCCTTAGAGGTGATGTAGGCAGGTAGATAGGGAAAGGCCCTTTGCAATGAAACAAAGTTTCATGGAAGAAGAATTCTAGGAATGA
>JAOXYA010003061.1:0-14517 GCA_028565675.1 Sorex palustris | reverse complement strand
CTTCCCTCCTTTCTCTATCTCTTTCTCTCTCCTTCCTTCCTTCCTTCCTTCCTTCCTTCCTTCCTTCCTTCCTTCCTTCCTTGTTCTCTCTCTCTCTCTCTTTCTTTCTTCCTTTCTTCCTTCCCTCTCTCTCTTTCCCCTTTCTTTCTCCTTTTTGGGGACACACTAGGTAGTGCTCAGGGCTGACTCCTGGCGGGGCTTGGGAAGCCGTATTTGCTGCCGGGGTTCGAACGGGGGCCGGCCCCTGCTGCAGTTTTCCATGACCTGCTTCTCACCCGCGACTCGTTCTGTGCTTCTCCCTCTGTGTGCTTTCACTCCATTGACTTGAGCGTTGTTTTGGGGGCCACAGCAGCAGTTCTAAAGGCAACTCCTGGCTCTGTGCTCAAGGATTACTCCTGACGGAGCTTGGGGGACCCTCTGGGATGCTGGGGACCAGGCTCAGGTAGGCTGTGCAAGGCCATCGCCCCACCCATCGTACTACCCCTCCAGCCGCAATTTCAGAATTTTCATGATGATTTTCTCTCTTTCCAGTGGTATTACTTATACATATTCCTCCCATTTATCCATATTTTTAAAAATCTAGTGCTTTTTTCTAGAGGTTGTGACATACATTTATAACTGATCTCAGTCTTGGCCTAGGGGAGGGTGTTGTCTAGCAGGAGGCTAACTCAGCCGGGTTCAGATCAGGCACCACACAAGGACCCTGTCCTGGGCAGAAGTGATCCCTGAGCACAGAGCCAGGAGACCGCCGGGTGTGACCTCAATGCCAAGAAAATGCCCTCAGATCCCTCAGCTTCCTAGGCACAGAGCTCTGTGTTCTTGTGATATTGTGTGACAGTGTCCTGAGATGCTGTGACAGTGTCCTGGGAGACCCTGTGACAGTGTTCTGAGATGCTGTAACAGTTTCCCGAGAGGCTGTGTGACAGTGTCCGGAGGGGCTGTGTGGCGGCACTTCCCCGCTCCGCCCTTGGCCCCACAGTGCATCTGCCTCTCATTTAAGACCCACATGTGAAAACCACTCAGACACTGGCGCTATTATTACTTTGAGAAGCAGAAAACAAAAAGAGTTTGTCTCGCCTTCAGTTATTCCTCCTTCACACTGGCTCCATCTTGAGCGTATGCGGCTTTGATATGTGACCTCGCTGAGCCCAGGAGGTAGACTGGGTTGGGCCTTTCAGATTCGGGTGAGCCCAGGAGGGAGCCTGAGGCTGAGAACCGTCAGGAGTAGTCAGGGGCTGGATGGAATCCCGGGGGGGCTGGGGACAAGATTGCACAGTGTCTGTGCTTCCCCCCGCCCCCCCCATGTGGGGTATGGTGGGACACAGGGACCCAGGTCAGTCACAGTCCAGTAGGCTGGTCAATGCCCGTGCTGGAAGTTTCCACCAAGTCTGGGACATAATTTTGCTTCTTGGAGGTAATGAAATAAGAATATCCCCCTGCCCCCAGTCCGACATTTGCTTTGCCCTTAATTATTGACCTCACACATGGTTTATACATATAGAACACACACACACACACACACACACACACACACACACACACGGAGATGTGTGAGGCCAGGACCTTTCTATAGATAGCTGGCTGAATCTCACCACACTCTGATTCTGGCTAAGCCCCAGCCTGGGAGTGGGGCAGGGAAGGGTCGAGGCAGGGCTGAGTGCTGTGTGGGAACGTGAGGGTCGGGTGGTGGTGGTGGGGGGGAGAAGAGGCTTTCCCATGGCGGGAGACAGCGAGGGAGAGCAGAAGACTGACACCAGCAGAGGCTGAACCTCAGCAGAGAGAGAAGAGAGCAGCAGCCCAAGCTGTTTGGGGAAAGACCGTCGAGGCTGGAGGGAGGTGACCTAAGGCCCAAGGGCTGGAGCAGGGTCCGGCTACAGGCTGACCGCGGGCCGCGTCTCCGGCCTCGGTTTTCTCTCCTGTCCCAGGACGAGCTAAGCCACCCCTCCGGGACGTGTTCAATTCTCCAGTGGCCTGTACACAATCGGACGGGCCATGAGAGTCTCCTCGGGTGCCCGCCCTTCCCAGCGGGAGCGAGGGGCAGGATCCGACAGAGAGCTGGGAGTTGAGCATTTCTCTCCTTCACCAGCGGGCGACATCCAATACCCAATTAGAACGGCGAGGTCAGCCCAGCTGGCCAGGCCTTTGCCGGCACGCCGGGACCTGAGGAAGCGTTTGCTTCCGCTCTCTCGGCAGACGTTGTGCGATCAGAAGGAGGAAGAAATGTGGGGTATGGGGAAAGTTCTGAATGGAGAAAGGAGACCCAAAGCGCCTCCCTGCCCAGCCCTTTCGGCCTCTGTGTCCCGTGGCAGCTGGCCTGCGTCCAACTGACGGGTCGCATCGTCTGTAGTCTGCAGGCCGGCGTCAGCTCTCTGCTGCCCCATTTATGAGTAGCTGAAGCCCCTGTTCCACTTCCCCCAAGCACGTTTCCTTCCACCGACGCTTCTCTCATGGTCCACAGGCTGGTGAGGTGGGAGGTGTCCTTGGGGCCCTGCCTAGGGCAGTGCTGGTCACTGTCACTGGGTCCTGTGCCACAAGACCCCACAAAACCCAGCCTCTGGCAGATGGGGCTTTCTGTGTTTACTTTATTTTTATTTTTTATTGAATCACCGCTAGCTACAGTTACAAAGAGTTCATGTTTGCATTTCAGTCATCCAATGATCCAACACCCATCCCTCCACCAGTGCTCGTTCGCCACCACCAACGTCCCCAGTGTCCCCCCGCCCAATCCCAACCCTTCCCCTGCCTATGTGGCAGGCAGTTTCCACAATGTCCTCTCTCTACTTTGATTACCTTCAATATTTTGACACCAGTCCCACCATTATTACTTGGAATTTTCCCACCACCACTTAAAGCTGCCGAAAAGGCAATGCTAGGGAATTTGTTTTGTATTGCGTGTTATGGATAGCATCAGATGTCGCCTGGCCACTTGTGGAATTCTAAAATTTTAATAATCAGGGCCTGGAGAGATCTCTGCAGCGAGTTGCTCCATTCTGAGATTCGTCCGTGTGTCTCTGGATCATCGTGGCCTTTTAGGAGCTCAATAAGTAGCTGAGGGCAGTTTGTGGGCGTCATCCCAGAGTCCCATTGGGCCAGGGAGAAGGAGAGGGACCGGCTCCTCCCTGTCCCGTGAGGCCTGGAGTTTGCTGCTACTGCTCCCGCATACCTTGGTGTTTCGTTGAGTTCTGGAAGATGGCGGCCGCGGGATTCCTAGGGGGCAGGCAGAGGGACAGCACCTGCCCCCGTCTGGAGTGGCCGGCCAAAGTGGCCTATTGCAAAGTCCGGAGGCATCTCTGCAGCGAGCTGCTTGGTTCCGAGATTCGTTTGTGTGTCTCTGGGTCGTGGTCGTTTAGGAGCTTAATGAGGAGTTGGGGGCATTTCGTGGGCGTCATCTCAGGGTCCCATCGGGGCGGGCAAGGCTGTCTGTGTTTGGTTGGTGGGACCCCTGCTCAGGGCCTACTTCTGGTTCTGCCCTCGGGGGTCGCTGCTGGCAGGGACTCAGTGACCACACGCGCTGCAGATGGACCCTGGGCTGGCCACATGCCAGCCCCGTGATGCAGCCTGCATCGGTCACATGCCACCGCCCACTGTGGCCTGAAGGGGGGTGGGAATTGTCACCTGCAGGACACAGGGACTGAGCATCAAAGGCAACTGGAACCGGGCGGCCTCTTCAGCTGGGGGAGAGAAGGACTTGGGAGAGAATGGCAGTCCCCCACCCCGCACCTGCCACATTTCCTCTTCCTGGAAGACGTGGGAAGGCACTAGCCTGGCGCTGCCCGTGGGCCGTGAGCGGTGGCGGCTGGCCGTCAGCTGGACCCGCCACACTGGATGCTGCTTTGTTTGTCCAAGTTGCTAACGAACGGCCAAACACAGATGGTCGGGTGGGCGCGAGCTGCGGCCTTCAGACGCCGCTTCCGGTGGGTCTCATCGCAAAAGCTGCCGTGAATGTTACAGGCGGAACAAGGTACGTCTGGGGGAGGAGTGCTCGCAACGGTCTTTGGAGATTTCCCTGAGCCGAGCAAATTCCTGGAGTCAAGAAGTGGCAGCTCACTTAGAATTCACGAACAGCAGTTATTTATAGGCCTGTGTAGAAACGTCTGGAAGCTTCCCAGGCAAGGGCTTTGTCTTAGAAGGATGATCACAAACACTTGCAGAGGGCTTAAAGGCGCTGCGTGACAGGGGAGGGGTTTGGCAAACAGCGTCTCCCTCAACCTTCCCCTCTCTGCATGCAGAATCCTGGCCGACCCCAGACCTCTCCCCGAGACACAGGATGAGCACTGCGGATCCACTGAGGTTGGAGTCTGCTTCCCCGGCACAGTGCACCCAGGTGTCGGCAAGGCTGTGTCGGCAGAGTGCAGGAGAGCTGGGCCGGGCATGAGAGGAAGACTCTCTCCCGTTGAGGACTGAGAAAACTCAAACCCGGGCCCGCGGCTTTGTGTTTAGGTCATTGCTTATACTTCTGGCTAAGGTGATGACCAGGGTGTTCCGGGTTGAGGAAATCTTGTCAACGTTCCTTTAGAAATGATGAAAACGCAACTGTTACTGTAGCCCTGTTCATCAATTTGCTCCAGCAGGCACCAGTAACAAGTGAGAACTTGTTACTGTTTTTGGCATATGGAATACACCACAGGGGAGCCTGCCAGGCTCTGCCCTGTGGGTGGGATACTCTCAATAGCTTGCTGGGATCATCAAGAGGGATGGAGAAATCGAACTGGGATCGGCTGCGTGCAAGGCAAATGCCCTACCCGCTGTGCTATCGCTCCAGTCACCTCCCCCCCACCCCCATTTATTTTCCTTTTGGGTCACACCCAGCGATGCACAGGGAATACTCCTGGCTCTGCACTCAGGAATCACTCCTGGTGGTGCTCAGGGGACCACATGGGATGCTGGGAATTGAACCCGGGTCAGCCGCGTGCAAGCCAAACGCCCTTCTTGCTGTGCTATCGCGCCAGCCTTCGGATTCATGCCTTCGGCCAGATGTGCGTTTCTCCAGACTCTGAGGTTGAACCTGGGGCCACCTGTGGGTAGGAACTGCTTCGGAAACCCCGTTCTGACTCTGCCTTTGACTCTCTAGAGAACTGGGGACATCGTGTGGCACCAGCGTGGCAGTGACAAGTGGCCAGCACGATTTGTCGCCTTCCCATCATCACGCCCAGACCCTCTCCCCAGCCCCAGGCGGCGACGAATCTACTCTCTGCGTCTATGAGTCAGATAGTTCAGAACTCGTCCGTATGAAAGAGACTTCGAGGGTATTTTTAACTTCTGAGAGATTCCTTATTCAGTAAGCTTTCTCATGGAGAAAATCGCCTCCCTCCTCCCTTCCTGTGTGCAAGCCGCTTCTCTGGCCGCTGTGGGGCTCCTCGTGTCCTGCAGGAACGTTTTCGCCGCTTCCTGCTTTGCTTCTGATCCTTCTTTAATTCCATAATTCATCGATTCATCAGCTCCTGCTTGTTGTTTAAGTTTCTGTTTCTTATTTAGGAGTTTTCCTCGAGGGCTTGGATGCTCTCTTCTCCTGGAGAAAGGGCCTGAGAACCAGCAGAAGCTGTGCTGACCGGGCCTGTGGCGTGGAGCCTCACGGGGCCCCATGGCCTGGCCTCGTCCCGCAGGGCCCTGCCCGGCGGCACTGGCCCGACGGGTCTTCCCGTGACTCTCTCCGAGGGGAAAGTTGCTGGTTTTCTTCTGGGAAAGGGCTGAGGGTGAAATCCTACCCAGAGCCGGATCTGGAAGGGGCTGTGGAGATCAGATGCCTTTCCAGGGGCTGAGCGTGCGTTTGGCATTTCAAGGCTGGGGCGTGGCCCCTGCCACCATCTGAGCTGCCTCGGATCCTTGGGAACACGCCCCAAGCAGGGGGTCGAGAATAGCCCCCCAGCACGGCAGGGCGGGGTCCCCAAACCAGAAGAATCCTTTGTGTCTATGGATGGGGAAACCACATCTGAACAAGTTTCAGCTGGAGCTGGGGTGCCCATGCGTCCTGGCAGGGACACACAGCTCACGGGAGGGAGACTATGGTGTAGGCGGGTCAGCTCAGGCGTGTGGGCAGCACATGTGCCATCATGCTCGTTCAGGGGTTGACAGCGGTGGACCGGAGTCAGGATCCCCTTGCTGGCCCTCCTCACTCACTCCGGGGACCCTCCATGCCAGCCCCCCTCACTCCTTCTGGGGGTGCTCAAGGGTGGAAGTGAATTTTCCCTCGTCTCCTGGGCTTGCCTTTCTGTCCCCTCACCTTTATTTGACTCCGAAAAGACGGGGCCAGCACAGTCCTCTGGGCAAGTCCAAGGACTCAGTCTCCTCCTCTGCCCAACCCTCTTGGTAGACCAGAGAGAATGTTCTCCCAAGCACTTTTAATGACTGAGTCTCAGTACTCACCCGGCAGTGGGCAGGTGCAGTGACCTAGTCTCAGTACTCACCCAGCAGTGGGCGGGTATAGTGGCCGGGCCTCAGTGCTCTGACAGTTAGGGGGGCAGATCTGGTCCTCGGGGGGCTATAATGGCCCCCATCAACCTGTCTTACCTAGAAACTGCTGTTTGGGCGACTCTCCTGACAGTGAGAGCCACGACCTTGCTCTCCCCCGAACTCCTTTCTTCCCTGGAGCCCCCATACTCCAGCTTCCTCCCTGCACGCCCTCCCCCGTGGCCCCTCCTCAGGGTCTGACACGCTGCCCCCTCAGGACCTCCCTCACCCCGGCAGCCACCCGGGCCAGCAGGGAGCCCTGGAACCCAGGCGGGGTGAGCGTCCCATCTGTGCCTCCCTGGCCCCATCAGGGGAAGCCCCTCCGCCACCTCTCCAGTGGGTCCTCCCCACACCTCCCATCACTCAGGGCCCATCAGGTTGATCCTGACCCGGGTGTTGGTTCTGAACCCGCTCCCAGAATCCCAGGTCCAAACAGCCTCTGGCACTCTGAGAGTCCCTGGTGGCCTCCCCCCGGGTTCCTGGTGTGGGCTTGCCTGGGCTGTCCCTGAGGGTGGGAGACGCCCCCACCATGCAGCAGAGCCTGGAGCCTGAGCTGAGCCTCCACACGGGCCCTGCACCATCCGCCTCAGACCGCCCCTGCTTCTGGGGTGTGGGCCACACCACAGCCGACTCTCCCCTCCCGAGGGGGCAACCCTCCCCGCCTCTCCCCTCCACGCCTCACGCTCTCACCTCCAAGCTTGGGACAGAGCAGGCTGGCAAGCTGAACCTCGGTGAGGTGGAGGCTTCTCCCTGTTTCTGACGTGAGGGGCTGTAAGGATCTGGTGCATCCCTGCCCTCAGCCCCCGCCGAGCAGCTGCCTCCCCCATGGGCGCTTTCTCCAGAGAGGCACGGCGTCAGGAGAGTCCCCGGCTCTGAACCTCCTTGGGAGGCCACAGGCTGCCCGCTGGGAGGAATGGGGTGAACCCAGGACCTGCAGTTCCCCAGAAAACACGGGGAATTTGTTTTTGCCTCGTGGATGCAGGTGACCTCTCAGGGCAGCTGCCACTCACATAGTGGCACCGTGGAGAAGGCAGCGAGTGGACAGCTGTCACTCACATGAGGGACGCTGAGGAGAAGGTGGTGAGTGGTCAGCTGTCACTGACTGAGGGGCACTAAGGAGAAGGTGGCGAGTGGACAGCTGTCTCTCACGTGAAGGGACGCTGAGGAGAAGGCGATGAGTGGATAGTTGTCACTCACCTGAGGGACTCTGAGGAAGAAGGTGGTGAATGGATGCTGAGGAGAAGGCAGCGAGTGGACAGCTGTCACTCGCCTGAGGGACGCTGAGGAGAAGGTGGTGAGTGGTCAGCTGTCACTGACTGAGGGACACTAAGGAGAAGGTGGTGAGTGGACAGCTGTCACTGACTGAGGGACACTGAGGAGAAGGTGGTGAGTGGACAGCTGTCACTCACCTGAGGGACGCTGAGGAGAAGGCAGTGAGTGGACATCTGTCACTCACTGAGGGACACTGAGGAGAAGGTGGTGAGTGGACAGTTGTCACTCACCTGAGGGACGCTTAGGAGAAGGCAGTGAGGGGACGGCTGTGACTCACGTGAGGGATGCTAAGGAGAAGGCAATGAGTGGACAGTTGTCACTCACCTGAGGGACGCTGAGAAAGAAGGTGGAGAATGGACAGTTGTCACTCACGTGAGGGATGTGGAGGAAAAGGCAGAGTCAACAGCTGTGGCTCACCTGAGGGACACTGAGGAGAAGGCGGCGAGTGGACAGCACCCCTACGGCACTCAGGAAAAGCCCAACAAGTGACATCACCTTAAAATAGACCCACCTGACGGGCAGAGCCACTGTACCTTGCCTCGGCACCTTTCCACAGACACCCCCCTCGCCTCAGACTCCCCCTGAGACTCTTACACAAACTCCATCTTGATCTCTGCAAAGTTCCTTCAGTGACTTTAAGTCACAGCTGCCTCTGGGCGCTGACCTGAGGCTGGTGTTTCTAGAGCCTCCCTCAGATCCTAACCGCCGTCCTGCCCCCGAACCTGTCCCGTCAGGGAGGACAGCGACCCTCTCTGCCATTCTCCATCCCGGCTGCCACCAAGCTCTAGCACTGGGCTCTGTCTCCGCCACGACCGCCAGCCCCAGGGCCAGCCACGCTCCTGCACCCTCTGACAACCCAGATGCCGCCAGGCTCTCCCACCCCACAGTGCTCTGAAAACAGGGCGTGGGCTCCACCATGCGGGCGCCTGGTATCAACAGACACCCTGCTCCCTGGTGCCGCCTGCCTGCAGCCACGCGTCTGGGGGTCTACACCGGGGCCAGGGCTGGCACTCTCATGCCCGCCCTTGTCTGGCTGGAGGAAAGAGCCTTGCCCTCGTCACCCTTCTCCTTCCTCAAATTCACCCCACCTGTCTTTCTCTGTCGCTTTCGTCTTATCCTCACGCGCCAAAGACTCTGTCCCCGAATTTGTTCCTTGAGTCACTTTGCCTGTGAGAAGGGATTGTGAGCGGCCAAAGACTCCCTCCGTGGTGCTCATCTGCCCCGCCCCGTCCACAGCCCCCTGCGGCTTTGCTCCTTGCCCACCCGCCCGCCCAAGACATTCTCGGGCACAGATCGCTCTCCCAGCTCCCCGCGACCCAGGCTCAGCCCAACGCCACACGCCTGCCTATCTGGGGCCACAGGCAGCCTCGCTGCTTTCTGCCCCCTGAGAATCACTCCTGACACAGTTGCTCGATTTTTAAATGGCGTCAAACCTCAAGCAGGGCCAGGGAGAGAGCGTGGCGGGTGGGATGCACCCGGCTGGTTCCCTGAACCCCACCAGGAGGAATCCCTGAGCACAGCTGGGTGTGCCCCCGGAGGCCCTGGATTCCCTCGTTTCGGTCTAAGCCAATGGCCAGGGGCCCAGGCTTCACTAGACTCTCTGTCCCCGTGGGGTGGCAGAGCAGCAATGATCAGCCGCTTCGGTTCCCATCAGCGCACCCTGAGCCCAAACCTCCAGCTCCAGCGACACGAGCCTGAACGTGGCGGAGTCGCACAGAGAGGGCCCACCACGTCCGCCCAGCCACCCAGCCACGCCCAATGGCTCTGCATCCACCCCGAGGAGCCCCAGACCCCGAAAACCACATCTTTGTAGCCTGTTTTTCTCCCTCCCTTCTCCTGCCCAATAACATTCAGGCTTGCAAACGTTCCCGTGCGGCCAGTCCCTGCCTGGCGTGGTTCTCCCACCCACAGTGCTCTCAGGCCCCCTCAGGCTCCTCGTGGGGCAGCCCTGCCCTGCCTGCCCCAGCACTGGGCACTTGGCATGGTGAGGCGTCTGAAAGGAAGGAGGAGCCCATCACGGGGCCCCGATGTGGGACGTGATTCTCTGTGCACACCCGGGCAGCCCCTCCTGGGCTGGCCTTTGCAAACTCCCCTGCTCTGAGCCAAGAGCCGGCAGCATGAGGGGAGCCTGTCCCCACATCTGCTTGTGACCCACCTGGCCGTGCGGCCCCTCCTGGCCGGGACAGACAGCCAGGTCCGTCCTGCCCTTCCATGCGTGGGACTCAGCTTCCAAATCAGCCGGGCACAAAGCCCCCGACCGTTTCCGTGGAAGCTCACAGCAACAACTGGACCCCCGAGTGGTCGGTGAGTCTCACCAGATGGGAGTGGAGTGGGCGCTCTGGACCCTTCATGGCCAGCCAGGAAGGGTTTGTGCAAAATTGGGGTGACTCAGGTGGCCGAGGCAGGAGCGGTGCTCAGCTCCCTAAAATAATTTAAAATAGGACCCACCGTTTCCGTTTAATTCACACCGAAACTGGAGTTCCTCCTGGCTCCGCTGGAAACCAAATCCTAGTCTCGTTTGAGATGGCCAGTCCCCTCCCCGTGACCTCCTCACAGTGTGGTCCTCACTGGCCTGAGTTTGCCTCACCAGAGTTTCCTCTGAAAAACAGTCTCCCCACATCCAACGTTCATCTCAGTGGCAGGATGCTGGGTCTTGCAGGATTCGGGACAGTTCTAGCCCCCAAGGATGAGAACTTCCGCGTGGACAGTGCTGTCTCCCAGTAGGGAAGGACCCAGAGGGCTGGTCTTAAATACACGAACCCCTGCAGAGTGTCGGTATCAGGACTCACCCGGGACAGATCCTCGTGAGCTGAGGTTCTGGACACAGTTGGAGACGCTCCCCATGGGCCAGAAAGCCTTGGCGGGTGAAATGCCGGTCCCTGCGCCTCAGCCGGGGGACGCTGGCGTCGCCCTGGAAACCCCTGTGCAGAGCACGTGGTTAGCTACCACGGAGGAACGTTCTCCTGCACCACCAAGTGCCCAGATGCCTGAGTGCCACTCACAGCCACCGCATTTACAGACATGACTCCTCTAGTCGGGGGCTGGGGACCCTGGGATTCTCTGTCTTCCATCTGAAGGGCAACACCTCCCCCCACCTTGTCGTCCAGCTATTTTGTACTGACCCTCCCCAAATACTCAGGAAGCACGGACAGAGCCTGTGCCCAGCTGCACGTGTCCAGCTGGGAGCCAAGGCGGGGACACCCTTGGTAGCGGCACTTCTTTTTTTTTTTTTTTTGCTTTTTGGGTCACACCTGGTATTGCACAGGGGTTCCTCCTGGCTCTGCGCTCAGGAATTACCCCTGGCGGTGCTCGGGGGACCATGTGGGATGCCAGGGATCGAACCTGGGTCGGCTGCGTGCAAGGCAAACGCCCTCCCCGCTGTGCTATTGCTCCAGCCCCCAGTGATGGCGGCACTTCTGACCCTCCTCCTGGCGTGGGTGCCAGGGGGTCTCTCCCCGGGGGTTCTGTGCTCAGCGTTGGGACTAGAGTTGCATTCCTTTGACTTTATTGCCCATGAAGCCAGTTACCCTCCAGATTCTCCAAGTGGGGGTGTGTGTCCCCTAGGCCGACTCCCCAGCAGCCCCGTTGCCCCAAGTCTCACAGGAGAACTGGGGCCTCAGTGGCCTTCGGCTGTTCCCAGAGCAAGTGTCCACTGGGGGACGCGTCCTCTCCTGGCCTGCCCGGGCCTGGGGGAGCCCGGCCTCAGACACCAGCTCCTGCCTCAGTGGGGCTGAAGGGACCAAGGACGTGAGACAGCCTGGACGCCACAGGCAGAGTCGTCAGACGTGGTGCTGTGAGAAAGCCCGTCCCAGGCTGAGACCGTTAGAAAGAGGACCCAATGCCCACCCCTTGCCAGCGGAAATTTAGATTTCAAAGCAGCCGAAAAAAGGCCCCAGCTGGAGCCCGGTAGTCGGCTCATTCTGAAAGCCAGCACCCCCTCGCTCAGATGCCTGAATTCCAGACAGCTGCCAACAGGCTTCTTGGCCCTTCTCGCGGGTCGTTTGACAGCCTTAAAATTAATCGGCTGAGCGTGGTTTATAGCTCACAGAATTCTGGGAAGAATGCTGTATTTTTAAGTTGGCCGTTCACGTTGATTTTCCTAGTCCGCTCCCCCAGCAGATGGCTTCTGAGTGTGAGGTTTTCTCATCACCCCCAATGGCGGGGGGGGGGTGGCGTCTTTGCGCCCCGACTTCTGGTTTGAGATGAACAGAGATCTCCTCGCCGGCATTCTCTGCAGAGAGTGGGGCGGGGTGAGGGGGGGCGAGTGTCCAGAGGCTCGGAGGGTCTCTGCACCCACGTCATGCAGCGTCACGCGTGTCTGCGGGAAGCCCTGAGGGGGAGACGCAGCCTCTGGACCCATGGAGCACGTCGGGAGGGGCCTGGGTGGGGCGGGGCGGGGTCCGTCGGACCAGGTTCCTCACACCACCACCCCCTCCTCGCCAGCCCTGGGCGAGTCCCGCGGATAAACCCGGGTTCATCATGCGATTGATTTTTATTTTTTAATTCTTTTGATTTTGGGGGAGGGTATTTGGGGCCACACCAGGCTGTCGGGGGCATCGTCCTGGCTCGGGGCTCAGGGGGCTGCTCCTGGCTGGGCCGGGTGGGAGCTCCCGGCCTCCAGCTGACTCTGGTCTCGGCACGTTCAGAACCTCCCACCCTGGCTGGTGCTCCAAGACACAACACTCACACACTGGACCCCACGGGGGCTGGGGCATGGGGCAATGGGACAGAGGCTCACCCACACCTGGACAGCAGCCTGTCCTGCTCATCCATGCGAGAGTGCTGCTCTGAGGGCAGGCAGGGGTGTGGGCAGGGGTGCGGGGGGGTGTGGGCAGGGGTGCAGGCCACGGTGCAGACAGGGGTGCGGACAGGGGTGCGGACAGGGGTGTGGGCAGGGGTTGTGGGCAGGGGTGTGGGTAGGGGTGTGGTAGCTGTGCGGGCAGGAGTGTGGGCAGGGGTGTGGATTGGGAGCCAGGCAGGGGTGCAGGCAGGGGGCCGAGCAGGGGTGCAGGCAGGGGTGTAGGCAGGGGTGTGGACTGAGAACCAGGCAGGGGTGCAGGCAAAGGTCCAGGCAGGGGACTGGACAGGGGTGCAAGCAGGGGTGTGGGCAGGGGTGTGGGCAGGGGGACGAGGCTTTCCAGGAAACGGGAAGGGGTTACCCAGAGGCTGGGTGAAGGGCTGCCCCCAGGCTCCTAAGAGTGGCCACAGGCAATCTCCCCCCATGCTCTCCTCACTGCTGGACTGTCGGCAGCTGCTGCCCGAGCACAATGGGGTCAGGCACGGGAAGGGGCTTTGGGTGGGCGTTTGCTGGGAGCTGCAGGTTGCAGGTGGGGGTTAGGGGGGCAGGTGGGGATTAGGGGGCAGGTGGGGCCTGGGGTGGGCTGGGGAGCCCGACTGGCCGGGGCCCCTGTGACTCCCACTGGCCTCCGGAGGGCTGCTGGACCCTCGAGCCTGCAGCCTCCGGCCCGTGGGGTTCTCCAGAGGGGGTGGGGTCGGCAGGGGCGGGGGAGGGGCCAACCCTGGGCCATCAGGAGGAGGGGCCGGCCCAGCCCGAGCCAGCACCATGGGCGTGAGGGGGACACCTGCCCCCACAGGCGTCAGATGGTGTCGGGGAGCTACGTCCAGCCGGGGATGGGCCTGAGGGCCACCAGGAGGACGTGGGTGGCCCCCACCTTTCCCACCAGTTTCTGGAACTCTCCAGAACTTTCCACAGGGCTGCTGGGCCTAGGGCGGGCCTCGGGGTCTGGTCCCGAGGACTGGGGTCTCTGCTCCTCCAGTCCCTTCCCAGCGGTACACAGTCCTGCTTCGGGGCACTGGGATCCTGCAGGGCGTTTCCTCAGCACAGTGTCGGGTGGGGGTCACGCTCGAGGGAGACCCGCAGAGACACGGGTGCAGGGCTGCCCCTCACCCATGGGCTGCTGCCCACTGACCCCAGGGTGCCGCGGCCCTGGGCCTCCCCTGGTGGCCAGGAGGTGGGAGCCCCGCCCCCACACACGCCCCATGCCCCCCGCTCCAGTCCTGCTTGGGGGGGACTCGGGGGACCGCCAGCCCAGAGGTCTCCCGACGCTGCGGTGACCTGATGCTAGGGGGCCGCGTGGGGACAGAGCTGGACAGGGTTGGGGTATCCAGAGGGGCGTGTTCTGCCCCCTCTGGGGCTCTTCCCGTCTGTACAATGAGCCAACACCTCACCCGACAGGCTGGGCACCTAGCTTGGGACCCCACAGGCTGTTGCCCGGAGCTGCCTGGACTGACAGACGGACGGACGGATGGACAGCCTCACACCCGCCGGCACCCACAGGCTGAAGATGGAGGCGCGGCCGTGAGCTCACTGCAGAGTGGGGGTTGCCGTGGCCGTGTGATTCGGGTAGGGGGGGCGGTGAGAAGTCTCCAGAAGCTTCCAGGCGGCGAGGAGGGCGTGGTGAGGGGGGGATGCATTTCCTGTTCCCCTCCAGAGAATGTTGGAAAACACTGCAGGGAACTATGGAGACCCACAAAAAAATTCCAAAATTCATTCTGTTGCGGTAGGCCCAGCCCCAAAGGTGACGGAGGAGGAGGAGGAGGAGGAGGAGGAGGAGGAGGGGAGGAGGAAGGGGAGGAGGCAGGGGAGGAGGGAGAGGAGGAGGGCGGTTTGCCTTCCTCCCCAGCACAGGGTCTGCAGCCCACACGCACACACGGCAAGGGCTGAGGCTGTGTCGTCAGCGGGGGGTGGCCAGGGCTCTGCCTCTCCTTCTGGTTTGGGTCAACCCCGCAGCGGGGAGGGCGGGCGGGGGCGGGGCTGGAGGCGCCTGCCGGGACCCC
>JAOXYA010003051.1:0-14517 GCA_028565675.1 Sorex palustris | reverse complement strand
CTGGCTCCACACCTCCACAGCGCCCGTTCGTTTTCTCTTTGGAACGGGAGAGTCTTTGCGCGTCAGCCGTGTAATGTTATTTTGGGTGTGAATGTTCCACCCAGCGCCAGGAAGGCTGAGCGTGCAGCCAAACAGCGAAACGCAGCCGACACCCGACCGCGCCGGCTCTGCCCGCCAAAGCAGCACAACGCGGCCGTTCTCTCTCCCCGTTTTCGATCTGTCATTCGGCATCGCGCTGGCTCGGGCGCTGGAAGAAGAGCGGCCAGGAGGGATGAACGTGCGCCCGACACTCGAAAGGGATTCAGAGAGAAAAAGGCGCGTTGGGTGGGAATCGCTTCCGCGAAGAAAAATGCGTGCGTGCGTCCGCTCGTGCGTCCGGCTGTGAGTGGCTGTCGGAGGGGGGAAGGCGTCGGCCTCACCCCGCTGAGACTGACGCTAAGAATAGCCGCCTCTGTGCTGGGCAGCCTGGGGCGGCCGGGAAGGGACTCGGCTGGGTGAGCTGCGAGGTCGCCCCGAGCAGGGAGAGGAAGGGAAGGAAGGACCGAGGGGCCGGCTGTGAGCCCCCCACCCTGCCACGGGTACAGGGGAGTAGGCGTGTGGCTCTATGTGTGTGTGCATACACAGACTTAAACACAAGGTGTGCACACATGCGTGCACACACACTTGCCACAATGCATACACACGTACATACATATGTGAGTCTGTGCACACACAGGTGTGCACACACATTGATAAACAAGGGTTGCACCTGCAGTTGCCCGTTCAAAATAGCCAGGGACTGAGGCAGCTCTGTGGTGGGTTTCAGAGACTTGTGCTTCCCACACACTTGCATACACATGCACACGCACCCATGCACACGCACGTGCACACTCGTCTGTGCACATGCACGGTGCACACACTCATGCACACTTCCATGTACACATGTGCACACACTCCCATGTACATGTGCACACCCCAAGCACACACGCGTGCACAGTCATGTGCACACGTGTGCATACACTCCCGTGTACATGCACACATTCCATGTACACTCACGCACCCCATGTATGCACGCGCACACACGTGAACACGCTCCCACGTACACGCACACGTGTACACCTCATTTACACTCGCGCACACATTCCATGTACACTCACGCACCCCATGTATGCACGCGCACACACGTGCACACGCTCCCACGTACACGCACACGTGTACACCTCATTTACACTCACGCACGCACCCCATGCACACACGCACACATGTGTGTACACCCCATGTACATGCACACACGTGCACACCCCATGTACTCATGCACGCACCCCATGTACACTCACGCACGCACCCCATGTACACACATGTACACACGTGCACACATCCCCGTGTACACGCACACATGTGCACACACCCCATGTACACTCACGCACACATGTGCACACCCCCGTGTACATGCACACACGTACACACCCCATGTACACTCACGCACACACCCTGTATACATGCATGCACACACACGTACACACATGCACGCATGTGTACACGCTCCCATGTACAAGTACATGCATAGCAGGGGCTGCAGCCGTGCTCACGTGATCACAGCCTGCTCCAAGGCTCTCTCTGCTCCTGACCCCCTTTCTCCGTCCCAGCAGGTCGCCTCCGGCCTCTGCCACTCATCAGCTGTGCGGGGCGGGTGGGCGCCTGGCGCCGGCCCCCCCTGGCTGGCAGATGTCCTCTGTGCCCACCCGAGCAGCCTCCAAGCCCGTGTCCCCACTGCTCCCTGGCGCCTGTCTCACCCCTGAGCTCACATGGACACGGGGGCTCGCTCTCCCCACCCGGCCGGGCCTCCCTGACCCGCCTCCCAAAGGGGCTCCCAGGCAGGCGGCTGGTGGGCTGCTGTCCCCGGGCCAGTGTGGTGGGGACGGAGGCTCGGGGTCCTGCACATCCCGCTCTTCCCGCCACCCTCAGGGGAGAGTCACGAGCTTTCCTGCCTCCCATGTACACGCAGGTGCACGCGCTCCCCGGTACACACGTGCTCCTTGCGTATATAATTGCACGCAATTATCTCGTTGCATACAATTATGTAATTGTGTATAATTAAATTATATAATTGGGTATAATTAAATTACGTAATTACATACAATTATGTCATTGATATAATCGAGTTAGGAAACATTGTATACAATATAATTTACCTATAACGCATGGGACTTCTTGTCTGTGATGACAGACAGGTGACAGGCAGGCACACACAGATGTGCACGCCCGCGGCCACACACGTGCGCACATGCCCAAGGGCACACATGCACACGTGCACATGCATGCACACATCCATGCATGCATACACACGTGTGCACAGATTCACACATACATGCACACCCGCCCACGTGCACATGCCCACATCTACATGCATGCACACATCCATGCACACATACAGACGTGCACAGATGCACACACACACACACACATGCACACACGCCCGCTCTTCCCTTACGCCCCATACATTTCCCTCCTTCGCCCTGGCACCTGCCACCCACGGACAGACTCCCAACCGCTTCATGTCCGCGGCGAGAGCCCGTGGAGCCACTTCTTGGCCCAGCCCCCGCCAGCCCCCCCTTCACGGCGCCCCCTCCCCACAGGCTGAGTGTCCGAGAGACCAACCCCCTGGCGGTGCCCTGGGCTGAGTCTGCAGCTCCCACATCCTCCTTTCAGGTTTTATAGGGGGTTGCGTTTCCGGCTCTTTCTCCTCTGGGGTCAGTGTCCAGCCTGGCGGCGTCGCCAGTGCATGGGTGTGAGCTGGGCTGTCCAGGGACCCCGTGGCCAGGGTGCCCGGAGGCCGGGAACAGCTGGGGGTAGGTCTGCCCTCCTGAAGCCCCCCCCCCCCACGCCTCAGCCCTGCCCACATCCAAGCCCCCCCGACACGCACAGCCTGATGGACTCGCCCGCGGGGCGCCTGCCTTTCTCCCAGATTAACGGCATCCAGATGGGCCTTTTTTTCTTCTTTTTTTAATATATACTTAAAATCTGCCAGTTTTACAACTCAGAGATATTTTTCTTGAGATTTTTATACTTACTATGGTTTTGTGTGTGTGTGTGTGTGTGTGTGTGTGTTTCCCTGCAAGCAATAAAAATCCTGACTTCAACCCAATGAATCAGCTCCTTTGTGAGCACAAGAGGAACCAGCCTGCGGGCACAGGAGGAATCAACGAGACTGGCCCGGTCTGGAATCTGGGCTCTGGGATCCTCCTCGTCCCATGTCTCTGCCCAAGCGTCTCCAGCTAGGCGGGATGGCAGTGGGCATGGCGTGGTGGCGGGGGTGAGGGGATGATGGGGTGACGGGTGACCAGGTGACAGGTGACAGGATGACAGGTGATGGGTGGTGGGTGGTGGGTGACAAATGTCAGGTGACAGGTGACAAGGTGACAGGTGTCGGGTGGCAGGTGATGGATGGTGGGTGACGGGTGGCAGGGAGTGTGGCAGCACGTGGGGGCATCACAGGCCCTGAGGTGCCCACAGGGAGGGTGTGAGGCAGGCGCTGAGGGGGGGCAGTGGGCACTGTTTGCTGGAGAGACCCTGGCTGGCCCTGGAGGGTCCAAGGGCGTTTCACGGTCCCCTGAGCTCTTGTGTCCACAGGGGCTAAGCACACACAGCAGGCAGGGGGTGCGTCCACTCCCCGCTGCCGGGCGGCTACCCCAAGCATCCCCAGAAGCCAGACAGGGACGGGGGAGGGTGGGGAGTGTGGGGAGGGCCGACCTTGCCGTGGTGACGTTCTTCGGTGTCTCCCGTCATCTGGCCGCCTAGCGGGGCTTAATCAGAGAAAGAGTCAGTCTCCTCCCACTGCAAACAGGGCGCAAAAGCCCCTTCCCAGTCAACCCGGGCTTGAGTGCGTCTGTCGGCGGCTGCCGGGCCTCTGCTCCTGAACCTGTCAGCCCGGTGCTGGGTGCAAGGGCCGTTCGCCGAAGGTGAAGTAATTTGTTTTTCTTTTGGAATCAGCCCCAGAGATCACAGGCTTGAGGAGAAATGCCAGCGCAGGACAAGCCCATCGGAGACCTCTTAACCCTCTCCCCTGCTCACGCCCCCTCGGGGGCCCCAGCGGCCCTGGAGAGGAGCCCGGCAGGAGAGGCTGGATGCATGCACTGCCGGTGTCCCTGCAGAGTGTCTCGTGTGCCCACTCCAGTCTGGTCCCGGGACGGAGCCAGGAAGACCCAACAGGCTGTGAGTGGGTGGAGGTGGCTAGTGGGAGCCCGTTCCCTCAGGGCGCCGTGGGGAGGCGGGACCCAGGGCTTGGGGCTCTCAGAGCCACATCCAGGGGAGACGAGAGACCACCCAAGGGCACACAGCCACCAGGGTGGGAGCCATGGTGTGGGCAGCCGCGAGGAGCCAGCAAGGATGGCAGCCATACGGGGAGGGCAGGGGACAGGCGGAGACGGGGCTGTAAGACGGTCAGCGGGGACACGGCCCGGTTCATTCGGATGGTCAGGGGGACACAGGCTTGTCCAGAGATGGTCAGGGGGACACAGTAAGGATTTCCCAGACGGTCAGCGAGGACACACGCAGGACACCTTGTCCATTTCCGAGAGGCTGGAAGGCAGCGTTACTCACGGGGACCAAGGTGGCGACCTGACTCTCCTCCTGATGCAGGTGAAGGGTTGCCGTCCATCATGGGTCATGGGGAGGAGGGGTCAGTGGCCATGAGGACGGCAGGGGCTGTGGTGGCCGTAACGAGGCTGCTGGCGGAGGCAGTGACAGTTGGGGCGAGGGTGGGGGGGACGGTGGGTGAGAGTGGCTGGGGGGACAGTGACTGGCGTTGTGAAGTGCTGCTGGGGTGTCTGGTGAGGATGCTGCTGGGTGCGGGGACGTGGTGGAGGGGACGAGGATGGGACGAGGAGGACGGGGATGGTGCTGGTGGCCGAGGGGGGCTGTGAAGTGGTGGAGGGGGAGGGGGGTGAGTTGTGGGGGTGTCGGCTGTCAGGGGTGATGCCAGTGGCCGATGGGAATGGTGGTGCCGAGCAGGATGGGTGGTTGTGGTGGGAGTGGAGAGAGAACGTGGAGAGGTGGTGGTGGGGAGGATGGTGACTGTGACGGTAGTGATGGTGACCATGGTGATGGTGGTGACTGTGACAGCAGTGATGGTGACCATGGTGGTGGTGGTGACTGTGACGGTAGTGATGGTGACCATGGTGGTGGTGGTGATGTGACGGTGGTGATGGTTGATTGTTATGGTAGTGATGGTGCTGTGTTGGTGACTGGGGTCAGCGGCAGTGCTGCCACTGCTTGTGCGGATGCCCTGGGGTGGGTGACGGAGGTGGGTGTGGGTTCTGTGTCTCGCGGGTGAAGCAGGTGTCTGAGGGAGCAAACCGTGCCTTGCCGCAGTGCTGGGCTCTTCCGGGAAGGGCTGAGTCCTGCACGGTGCCCTGGGTGACGCTGGTTCTGGTGCCTTTGGGCTCCTCACGGTGGCAGGCCCCGGAACGGCTATTGCGTGGAGCAGCACGGTTTGGGGTTTAGCTTATCCAGTAACTTTGTTTTTTCTGTTTGCTTTGGGGGCCACATCCAGGTGCTTGCGGCTTGCTCCTGCTGGGGCTCGGGGACAGACGTGGTGCCAGGGTGGAACCGACTCCGTCGCGTGCAAGGCCGGGCCCTCCCTGCCTGGCTCCAGCCTTGCTTCCTCCGAGGTGCGACCAAGGCTCTCCCCGTGGGCAGCAGTGGGGCAGGGGGCACCTTGCTGGCCTCGGGTGTCTGATACTGACCCAGCTGCCGCCTTCCTGGGTCCCTCCCGCACCCCTGCCGCCCGCTTTTGGGCTGGGTTTGTGCAAGCACCCGTGTGTGAGCCGGGCTTGTCCTTCATTGCAGCTTTTATCGTCTGGGCCGAGCGATTTGTTCTTCCTGGGCTCCTGTGAGCACCTTTGCTGGGTTGTAGCGATGTTTTAAGAGGTTTCGGCAGGACGATCATTTGCTGGGGAACAGGGTGGCATCAGCTCCCACGGCTCCACCATCTCCCCTCCCCGACCCCGGCCCCGCAGGTCACGGGGGACCCGGTGCTGACCTCTCTGGGGCGCCCACTCTGTGGCTTTGATGCCCAGACAGGAGCAGGTGACGGCCGGTGCCAGTGCTGACGGTGACGAATCACCCGACGGCAGAACTGGAGCGTCTCAGCCTGCCCGGAACTGGGCAGCAGCGGGTGGCCCCCGCAGAGGCTGGACTGGGAAGGGACCCGCGGGTGGGGGGGACGCAGAGACAGGCCACCCCCTGCCCCGCCTCCCGGGGGCCCTTCTCCATGGCGAGGGGAGTCGGTGGGCGCTGCAGCTTGCCTGGGGACCCCCTGGGCCCATAAACGCACCTCGGTGGGCAGCACCGGAGGGAGCTGAGGACGGTGAGTGAATGTTCGTCAACTCCTGGCTCCGAAGGCGCGTCTCTCGGGTCAGAGGGGCGGGTGTCGCAAAGTACTGGACAGAGGCTGCTGGACTGGGCTGCCCGTCCCCCCTGGCAACCCCCCAGGGTGGGCACACTCAGCCCAGCCCTGCGAGGGTCCCCCGGCTGGGGTCTGTGAGGGCCCTTCCCTGGGAACCGGCCTCTCTTGGGCTGGTCTCTGCCCCCTCCCCGCCGCCTCCCCAGGTCCGGGTCCCGAGTGAGCAGGACAGGAGGGGACCCGGTCGGGGATGACCACCAAGCTGGTCACCCGGAGGCCTGCGGGAGAAGGGGCCGCCCTCCCCGAGCCCCCTGAGCGCTGCCTCCCCGCCAATGCCCACTTCCTGGCTGTCCGCCCACGGGCTCCTAGGGGTGGGCTTTAGTGCGCTGACCAAGGGCCTGCTGGCCCTCCTCCTCCTGGAACCTGTGTGTGTGTGTGTGTGTGTGTGTGTGTGTGTGTGTGTGTGAGCGGGACATCCCGGTGGGCTCTGGAATGGATCCGCCTCTCAGCGTCCCACGCCATGTTGAGACTGGCCAGGACCCACCCCCGGGCTTCCTGGTGTCCAGGTCTGACCAGCATTTTTCCTTCAAGTCCAGAAACCTTTGACATAGCTGCCCACAAAGCACGTGGGTGACACAGGCTGGTCAGCGCCACGCCCGATGCCCGGGGCCCTCGTGGACAGCTCGTTAGGAGACATTTGTAAACCCCCTGACCTGGGCCGCTCGGCCGTCGCCATGGCAACCCCAGGAAGCTGCTGGCCCCGCTGGCCGCTGAGAGATGCTGTGGTCCGGGCCGTCCTCACCCGCACTCGGGCCCCCAGTGTCCTTGGCCCCCGCCCCCACCCCCGTCTCTGGAAGCTGGACACTGTGTAGGTGGGTCGTGAGCTGACCAGAGGCTGACCCTGCCCTCAGCAGATGTCCTCCTCCTCCTGGGCTCCGGCCTGGATTGCCCCCGTGACCACTGAGTCCTCTGCCACCCTCACCCCACACTCACGCTCCTGCCCGTGGAGGGCTCGGGCCTGTGCCCCTCCCGCGCGTCCCTGTCCCCCCTGAGTCCTCCTGAGCCCCACGGGTGGAGTCCTCAAACACCCCAGAGCCAGTGGCCGCCCGGGGCCGGGCCTTGTCTGCTCCTGAGTCTGCCGGGTGGCACCAGGCTGGCCGCTGACCTGACCACTCTCGCTTGGTCCCGGCTGGTTTTCTCGGGGCTGAGCAGCAGCCTGGGAGGCCGGGTCACTCCTTGAGGTACCTGGCCAGTGGGTGGCCAGCAGGGGGGCCTGGGTGTGCGGGTCAGGCGGCAGAACCCTGGGGCCCGGCCCCTCAGCCCCTCCCCTCCACCCCCTGGCCCTGGCGGCTTGGCTGTTGCACCTCCCGGGAGCCCGGAGCCGCCAGTGCTGCACTGACCCCACAGCAGCTGGTCCTGACCCTCACCCTGTCTGAGGGCGGGCAGGGGTCAGTGTCCTCTCCGACTCCAGCTCTGGGTCATCCCGAGTGGGGCAACAGGCTGATGCCAGCAGGACCCTGGTGACCACCCCCCAGCCCTGCTGGGTCCACCCTGGGGGCTCGCCCCGGTTCCAGGGCAGTGGGTTCTAGGAAACATCTTGTGTCCTGGGGTGGAGTTGTACAAAGGTCCTGGGGCGGAGTTGTGCAAAGGTCCTGGGGCAGAGCTGCTTTCTCTCTCTGTTCCTGTTCCGACTTTGCAAGAGAAGCACGGGGAGATGCCTGATTGCACCTGTGCTCCAGATAAGGTCGGGAACATAATAATGTGTGAGGAAGCAGGGAACAGGATTAAAGAGAGCAAAGAAAAGGAGGCACAAGCTCTCTCCAGGGCCCGCGGCGAGTCCTCCTTTTAATTGTCACTGACGGGATTAGACCGTTTCCCCGGACGGAAATTGCCGCCAAAGCACCAAATTAAAGTGGGGGCCGGGGAGCTGCTGTGGCGGAGAGCGGCCCGGGGCTGCCGGGAAGAGTCCCCACGCGCTGCAGAGCCCTTATCACTGCAGCAATTAAAACACCTTTAATTGGAAGGTTCCAGAATGTGTCCTGCATGGCTGAGCAGACGGCCCAGTGGCCCGGCCTCCTGTGGGCAGAGACCAGAACTACCCGCCTGACCCATTTCCGGTGCTGTGCTCGGGCCCAGGCAGAGGCCAGGGGCTTGGCCCAGGTGCAGCTGGGCTGGGGGTGGGGGGGTGGGCTTCCGGCTCTCCCGCACTCCCCGGCCCCCCACCCCCCGTGACCCCTTCGAATGTCTGTCCCAGGCCTGAGTCAGGGTCCTGTCGCCTGCTGGCCATTGGCTCTGGGAGCAGGAGCTCAGCTGGACGGCGGGGCTGGGGTGTGGGGACTCGCCCCTTTGCAGGGGAGAGGCCGGGGCGTCCCCTGGGCGCTGGGCAGGGCTGCTCCGAGCTCGGGCTGGGGGCTTGTTGCCGGCCCCCAGGGTGCACGGGGCCCCTCGGGGATGTCCTGTGGAGCTGGGCCCCGGGGCTGCTGTTCTCCCCAGGGTGGGCGGCCGGGAGGAGGTGGCGGGAGGGCCCGGGGAGCCCCAGTGTGCTGCCTCCAGGGAGACTCCAGACAAGGAGGGGGGCTGGCGGGAGCCCCAGGCTGCGGGAGTACATCCCTGGGGGGCAAGGGTACCCGGGCAGCCCAGAATGGGGGTCCTGGCACACCCCATCTTCTGATGCGCACCAAGCTGGGGGTCTCCTGGGGCAGCTGCCTGGAGGGTGGGAGGGAGTTCGCTCATCTCCGGGGCAGGAGGCGGCCAGGAGGTTCGGGTGGGGGTGGAGGGGTCAGCCCCCAGGGTCCTGTGGGAGCAGGAGTTGGGTGGGGCGGCTGCTCTGTTCACCGTGGGGCCCTGCGTGTGGGGCTGGGCTGGGCCCAGGCGGCATCAACGGGATGAAGGTGGGAGCCCTGCAGCTGCTCTGGGGTTCCGAGGGCCGACTGGCCCCCATGCACCCGGCCACGCCCGGTCCCGACCCCGACCGTTTCGGGGAAGGTTCTCGTGCCCCCCGCCAAGACGGTCCGGGGGTCCCCCGGGGCCTCACATTTCTAGAAAACAATTTGATTTATTAAAACCACGCGTTGAAAAATGGCTTCTCCTCCCCTCAGACTCGGCGGGATGAATGTTTGATCCCATTTATAAACGGAGATAATTAAATTCCGTTAAGTATTTTAAATGGAATTAATATATCTGATAGATTTGATTTTCTTTCTTGATTTTTTCCCCCTCTTTCTGTATTTCAATTGTCTGACAAGCAAATAACCCTGGCGAGCATTTAAACAGGGCTTCAAATCTAATAAGCTGAGCTAACAAATATGAAATTACCCTTCATTCTGTTTCAATAGGCTTTGAACTTGGAAACATTCTGATCCTTCTTAAGAGCAATATTAAATATTAAATTAATAGGGGCCGAGGCGATGCCAGGTGTAGGCGTGAATGAATGGGAGACGCACGGGAAAATAGTCTCGTTTTAGGGTTTTTGTTTTGTGTGTGTGTATGGGGGGGGTTGGCCCACACCCGGGGGGCTCAGGGCTTCCTCCTGACTTTAAACTCAGGGGCTGCTCCTGGTGGGACTGGGGGGGGGTTAGGTGTGCCGGGAGGGAATCAGACCTGTGCATGCTGATGGAAAGTGCGTGAGCACTGTGCCATCCCCCGGGCTGAGAACCCTCGTGTTGCTGGAGGATGCCCCTTGGCTGGGGATGCTTCGAGGGTTGTCCGAGCCCCCCGCCTGTCTCCATGTGGGTTCCTGCAGCGGCGTGGACGGCAGCCGTGGGGCAGCTCGTGGGCTTAGTCCCGATGTTCGTGTGTCTGCGCTGGGCTGTGGCCGGAGCGCTGAGACCCTCCCAGCATGGGGGTGGGGGCAGGGCACGGCCGTCTGAACTGGGCTTCGGGGTCCCGCGTGGGAAGGGGCTGCACCTTCTGCGTTCTGAACGTCCCAACCACATTGAGGAGAGCAGTAGACGGAGTCGGCACGGGCCGGACAGGCGCTCGGGGGCCGAGCCCCCGGCCCGAGCGTGTCCGGGGTCTGTCCCAGGCTGGAGGCGCCGTCTGGGGGCCGTCTGAGGTCACTCCTGCCGCCTGCCAGTCTCAGCTGGAGATGCCAAGGGTCGTGCTGGGTCGCCAACCCGGGTTCGATTCCCAGCATCCCCTAGGGTTCCCCGAGCACCGCCAGGAGTCATTCCTGAGTGCAGAGCCAGGAGGAACCCCTGAGCATCGCCAGGTGGGACCCAAAAAGAAAAAGAAAAAAAAAGACATGATTCTGTCCCACCAGGTAGGATGCAAAGCCGGGGCAGGGGGCAGCGCGGGCTCCTCCATGGACAGGTCCCCCCACCCCACGCGGGACTGTCTTCCTGCGCCCGGACCAGGAGGGCCCTTCGCGGGGGCGGTTCCCAGAGTTCCCACGACTGGGTCTGGTGGAAGGTCCCCGGGGCGGCCCCTGGCCCTGGCCCTCCCCTGACTGGGATCAACTTCCCCGCCGACCTTGCTGCTTGCGGAGAAACGTGAGAATAAGGTTGTGGAAGTTTCCTGGACCCGCCCGGAAGCTGGGGTCTCGCGCTCAGGACGTCTCTGGGTGGACGAGAATCACCTCTTTTTTTTTCCCCTCAGATTTCTGTCAAATCACCTTTTCCTTCCTGTTGTTGTAAATTTTTTTTCCTCTTTTTTTCCCCTCCTTTACTCTGACCCGGCTTTATGCAGCTGCCTGAATTCTGAAACTTTCCTCCATGAAGGTCTCGTGGATTCTTTATTAGATTTATTCCCAGACACGCCTGTCGGGTCTCTCTGCACAGATGGGGCCCGCGGTGCTGCTTGGTCAGAAGCCACTGGGTGGGCGGTGGGTGGGGAGGGGCGTCGGCCCACAGGTCGAGGAAAGATGAGGAGACACACGTGGATTTCGGATTCTGGGCCCGTCTGCCCATTTTCCCCTCTCTCTCTCTCTCTCTCTCTCTCTCTCTCTCTCTCTCTCTCTCTCTCTCTCTCTCTCCCAGCCCTCAGCTCAGACCTCCCATCCTCCATCCTCCATCCTCCCGGGTAGAGGCTGCCTGTGAAGGCTGGGGGGTTCGTGTCCCGCCTTGGGGGTCTCCGTGCAGCCATCCCCGGAGGTGGGCTTGCGTTGGCGCTGCTCAGGCCGCCCCGGGAGGGAAGGGGAGGGCTGCTGGGGGCCGGACGACCCCCAGGAAGCTGGGCTGGCCCAGTACATGCCCCCCCCCATAGCTGCCCTGGGGGCTTCTTGGACTCGGCTGCCCGAGGGTTTGCGGGCATTGTTTAGCTGTGACTTTAAAGGTGCTGGGTGTTCCTGCTGCGTCCTGGGAGGGTTCCGGGGTCCTGGCCGTGCCTGGCTCTGCTCAGGGGGTTCCTGGCACCTCTGGGGAGGGTCCCGGCGCCCCAGCCCATGCATGTTTGCTGCCGCTCACCTGGGAACAGCGTCCTCTGTGCCTGGACGGGTCATTTGCACGTGTCTGTGCCCTGCGACACCCTCAGACAGATCCGCGAACCAGACCCTCGTTTGGGTGGGCCGGTTGCGTCCTGACTGGTGCCTCTGCCGCGTGGGAGCCCTTGGGCGTCAGTGACCGTCAGTGGCCACTTCCAGCCAAGGCCCTGCCCCCTCCCGCACCCGTGACTGCGGACGCCGTGGCAGCCCCACCTTTCGCCTTTGCCGGAACTTTCCGGGGGAGCTTTCCAGATCAACTGGGCAGTTGTCTGCTCTGCTCCGCTTCCCCCTGGGTGCAGTTTCATTGCCACCATCATCTGCTTCCTTGGTTTGGCGGCCACACCTGGCGGTGCTCGGGGCCAACTCCCGGCTCTGTGCTCGGGACTGACTCCCAGCTCTGTACTCCGGGATCACTCCTGGACTGCTCAGGGGACCACACAGGATGCGGGGGATCAAACTCGGGGGGCGCCTGCAAGGCCAGCGCCCTCCCTGTCTCACCTCTCTGGCCGCACCGTCAGCGTCTCACACGGAAGCGTTTCCCGAGCACCTTCCCGGAGCGCGGCCTCGCTCGCTCGCTCTGCCGGGCTGGAGTCATTCGTGCCTCTCCCTCCTCCCCCCCAGCCCCGGGGTCTGTATCGCGCGGATCTGTCCGCGGGCGCTGCTCGGTTAATCGTCTCTCGGCCATCGATTTCCGCCCTTATCTGTCCCGGCCCCCTCGGCCTCCCGGCCGCCTCGCTCCCTCCGGATCGGCTGTTAGCCGAGCGCCTTCATTTTTCTCACTTTCTGATAAATTCGTCCACGCGCACGCAGCCATCACTACGCTGCAACCTCCGTATTTGTAATTCGCCGGCGCCTGACTCTATTCTAATGTCCTCTCCGCAGAATGGATTCTCTTTTCTTCGGCTTTGGGACAGATGGCTTTCTACTTATTTTTAATCATCTTTTGTTATTGATTCCTAATCTTATCACATTATTCTCCGAGAATATATTAGCCCGATGGATTGTCTGGGCAGAATCGGAGCTTCCATCCACTCATGGAGACGGAAGCATCTGTGTCTCGCACATGTGTACGCACTCGCACGCACAGACACACACACACGCACAGACACACGCACAGATACACACACACTCACACACACACACACTCACAGACACATACACACATACAAACACACACAGACACTCGCACGCACAGACACTCACACACGTACAAACACTCACACGCAGACACTCACACACATGCACAAACACTCACACACAGACACTCACACGCAGACACACAGACGCACAGTCACACACAGAGACACACATGCATACTCAGACATGCACAGACACGCACAGACACACACACAGACACAGACACATACACGCACAGACACTCACACGCACAGACACACACAGGTACAGACTCTCACACACACGCACAGATGCTCACACACAGACCAGGCACACAATCACACATATGCAGCCGTGCTCACACACACAGCCATCCATGCAGGCACACACACACACACACTCATTTATACACAGTCACACACACATCCCCAAATCCATCCTCACGCAATCTTACCGGTGCAGGCATGCACACACATGCGTGCCCCCCTGCAAGTCATACACGCCTCCACACACAACCCCACGTGCATACGCCCACATACAAATTTCTCCCGGAGTTTATCATTTTGATCCGTCTTGCCATTCAAATCTTCGATAGTCATGCCTCCCTGTTTGCCTCTCTTCTCTCTCTCTCTCTCTCTCTCTCTCTCTCTCTCTCTCTCTCTCTCTCTCCTGTCTACCAATTTCTAGGAGGGTTTTGCTAGAATCTCGGACGATAAATTTTGTGAGTTCTATTTTCCCTCGTAATTCTATCCGCTGTTTCTTTATGGATGGCGCTGTGGTATTTTAAAGGGCATATTTGCGGCCACTATATCTTCCTGATCTACAGCTGCGCGTGGCCAGGCACGGACTCTCTTTGTCCTCAGGGTGGGGTTTGTCCCCAGTTCTGGTGAGTCTGTCCCGCTGGGCCTCAAAGACGCTTCCTGCAGGGGCGTCGCCCGGATGATGGCAGCGGGGAGCCGGTGCCCGTGTGGCGAGTGGCCAAGCCCCTCAAAGCGCAGGCCAGCCGGCCAGGTGGGGCGGTCAACCTGCTGGCCCCTCGGGCTGCCGTCCCTCCCCTGCTCCCGGCCCTCCCCCGCACCCCCTGCCGCCTGCCTTCCTTTCTCTTTGGTTTCCTGTTTGCCCCAAGCTGGACCCCGGACCTGCGGCCTCCCTTGGGGGGGTCAGTGAGCCCGTGGGCAGGGGGGACCCTCCCCCGCCACTCCTGGCCAGGGGTGAGCCCTGGCGTGTGTGGAGCCAACTTCCTGAATCTCTGTCCAGGCTCTGCCTGGAAGGCGTGTTTGGGGATTTCTAGAACATGTGCACGTCCCCTCACTCTGGGCAGCTTCCCCGCAGTCTGCTTTCTCTTCGGGCCACCTTATTTCTAGGCCCAGCACTGCAGTGGATGGAGCCTAAGGCGGCGCTTCTGCCCGGTGCCCCCGTGGCCGGCTGGTGCCTGGGGTGGGCCTGAGTCCCGTGGGTTTGCCGTGACGCCTTCGCCTTCTGCCACCTGTGGCGTCCCTGCCCATCCCCACGGGCCTGGGGCAGAAACCGGCGAAACTCCAGAGGCCCCGGGCCTGCCCTGCACCCAAGCCGGAGAGTTTATAACGGAGAATTAGACCCA
>JAOXYA010003019.1:0-14521 GCA_028565675.1 Sorex palustris | reverse complement strand
TTGTGTTTACTGTCCTTGGGTGTCAGTCTCATATTATGTTATTTTATATTCCACAAATTAGTGCAGTCATTCCATGTATGTCCCTCTCTTTTTGACTCATTTCACTTAGCATAATATTCTCCAAGACCATCCACGTATAAGCAAATTTCATTACTTCATCTTTCTTAACAGCTGCATAGTATTCCATTGTGTAGATGTACCAAAGTTTCTTTAACCAGTAGTCTGTTCTTAGGCACTTGGGTTGTTCCCAGATTCTTGCTATTGTAAATAGTGCTGCAATGAACAATGACCAAACTTTCTTCTTAGAACTGTGGAAGAATAGATTCAGAGACAAGTCATAGGAGCAAAGCAGTCTCTTTGGTACAATTATTAATCAATAATTATTAAGCAATAACCATGATGTTGGTAATTTTTATTGATCTAATAAACCTCCCCCCCAATTTTGAGGGGTAGGTAGGACTGGGGCTATTGTCCCCATATATTACTAGATAGCAATCTAAGGAACAGGGTTTCACTATGGTGATAAGCTGAATTTCTAACCTAAATATTTCATCCCTGGCCTTAGCTTATATTTCTTCTCATAAAGCAAAACAATTCAGAAAGTTCTGTCATAAACAGAATTTCCTATTTGTTTACTGAACATGATTTAGAATAGGCAAAATGGTATTTGGTTAGCTTTGGACTTCTAAGAAGTCTCTTTCCTTCAAATGCAGATTGGAGAGAATCACAATGACAACTGGAACCCCCCCCCACGTTCACTTCTAGGGGACCACAACTAATGCCACAGAACTGTGAGGTAGTAGGGTTTGTAGGAAGCTAGCAATAGAAAATTCAAATAACTGGAGAAAGAGAATGTCCCCAGTGTCATCCACAGATGACACCAGGCTTATCATGGCATTTTTAAAGGACATCCTTCAGGGACACAGTGTGCTGTTTTCCTTATCTTTGGGGAAAAGGGTAGCTGATTAAGAGGATATAGCTAGACTTCCCCTTTCCAACCCTCCTTCCTGCCCATCTCTTACTAAAAGAAGTGTGCAATCACTGTCTGTTTCACATTTTGCTGAAGCCTGTTGAACATGGATTAGTCTTCTACTGAGAGGTGAGAGCACACTGGATCCAGAGAAGAACAGGGCAGAATCAGAACTGGCACAAGTGGGATGAGAGGCTTGTGCAGCTGCTGAGATCAGCAAACTATTAAAGGGTTGGAGCAGGGTACCAGTGAGAGGAGAAGGTCAAGGAATGAGATGGCAGAAACAGTCAGGATAGAGGCAGAAATCAGTTTCTCAGTCAGCTTGAAACTGAAAATATAGTCACTAGTGGCAATAGCCATAGGTGCATGGAGACCTAATAGGAGAAGAGTATTTAATGTTTTTGGGAATAGAGTAGGTCAGAGGTAGAAACCCTGGGCTTCACAGGGAAGAGTTTATGCACAAGTAAGTTTTTCTACCTTCCTTTAAACTTCTCATGCACAAGTAAGTTATTTACCTTCCTTAAACCCCCCTCCTGCTGCTTTTTAGAACCCATGCTCCAAATTGGAACTTGCATATTTGCTCAATTTTAAGCACATCCATAAATGATCATTCTCTGAACTTTTCTCGCAAGGAAGTGTAATCATTTATACACACACTTAAACCACATTTAAAATGCAATACATTGAGCCTCAGCCATGCTTAGAGTAGTATATAATATAGAAATAACTAAGCCAAGGTCCTTGTACTAAAAAAACTCAGTTTGGTGAATGGGAAATCACATTCATTGGGAACAAAGTATTCTCCTTGTGTTGGTTCATTGCATTCATTATTCTCCATGGAAACACTGACAAAAGGTGGAAATATCTTAGCCATGTATTGAAGGGAAATAAAAAATTATATCAGGTAAAACCTAACTTGCTTACAAACTTTTTCAGTTTGAACTCTTGATCTACTTCTCCAAATATTACTACTTCTCCAAATATTACTACTTCTCCAAATATTCTCCCAAGGTTCAGCCACATTGAATAATTTGTCACTTCTTGAATATTTTTTTCTCTTGTTGTAAATGATATCTCAGAAGAGGTTTCTGGAAGAGAAACATATGTGTGTTGTCACATTGTGGATGTGCTGAACATTGGTGGACAACTATAAAGAATCTTAAAATTTTTTTAATCAATATAGTTAAGAAATATTAATTTGGGAACACACAGAGGACATACAGAGGAAAGAAGTAGTTTTAGGTACAATTGTGGACAAGAATTCAGGAGTGTTATTAATTGATAAAAAGTTGCAGGAACTGGTACCCTGTGAAAGGTTTTATGATTAGGTATTACCAAGAAGGGAGAGGTGGAGGGGAGAGGAGATAAAAAATAAATTAGTGGGGATTAGTCTATATAAGAGATTTGTAAACCACACATAGGGAGGTGTGGATTCTGTCATTGGTGCAATGATAAATCATTTTTAAAGGCAAATATGTCAGGTTTCCCATAAAACCTTTTTGAATTATTTGACCCATTCTCTGCATAGCAATCAAAATCTGAATCACTGAGGTCTTCTAGACTTTTACAATATGGTCAAAAGATGATAATTTAAGTAAGAATGTTCACAAATGAAAAGAAAGAGAGTGGGGAGTAAAACTTATTTTGCTGGAGTCAGAACAATAGTAGAGTAGGAAAGGTGCTTGACTTGTACGCAGCACACCTGGGTTCCATCCCTGGCATCCCAAGTTGGTCCACCAAGCCCACCAGGCATGATTCCTGAGTGCAGAACCAGGAGTAACTCTGGAGCATTGCCCCGTATGGCCCCTAAACCAAACCAAAGCAAATCAAACAAACAACCAATGAAAGTGTTTTTCTAATTAACAGGATTAATTAGATAAAATGAGGAAAGGATTTAAATGAAGAGTTATCCCTAAGTTTCTGATGTCATTAAGGGAGAGGTGACAGTAATATGTGTTGAGGTACATAAGGAATGGAGAGGAAATAATTGGGGGGGTGATAGATTTCTTTTGTGATATGTGGTAAATATTCTTATCATATTTAACAAAATACAGCCACAACAGAAATATTAAGATACCCAATAGACAGTAGGGTGCACTGAAATTTAAACGCAGAATACTGGCTGTGTATTTGATTCCTCTTGGTTTCTAAAAATGCATACAGTGAATTCTCAGAGAGCAACTAGAAAAGCAGTATGAGAATAAAAGGGGAATGAAGGAGGAGAGATACTCAAAGGCTTTGAGTGCTTGTCTAGTATTTGCAAGGCAAATTTGAGGTTAGTCTTCAGCATCATATGCCCCCTGAGTACTGCCTATATGGCTCTAATGATCTCCAGTGCTGCTGTACAGCACAACATGACTGGGCCTGGACATTGAGCTGTAAGGCCTGCACAACTGAGTTTCTGATGAAAAGAGAAGAAGAGAATGGTGTGAGGAAAAAGCAATAGCAAGATGTCTAAAGCATATAAAACATAGGAACTGGAGACATAGTAGAATGGGTAGAGCACTTGTCTTGCAAGTGATCGACATGGATTTGATCCTCAGCTCCCTTTATGGTCTCCCTGAGACTTGTCAGTGATTTTATTTTATATACATTATATGTGGATTATATTTTAATATATACACATAAGGAAAATTAGATAGAAAAGGTAATTAAATAAAAAAGGAAACAGTGCTTGAATACAGTCAAATTTTTAAATAGGCTGTCATGTGATGTGAGCTAGAATTAAGAAATATCCAAGGAGGAAGACATAGGTAAGGATTTTTAACCAAGACCAAAATTTCAAAAGGGGACACATTTGTGTCTTTTCTGGGTAGGCAGAAAACAATTATAAAAAGTCTTTGTAGCTGGAGTGATAGTACAGTGTGTAGGAAGCTTGCTTTGCACGCAACCAACCTGGATTTGATCCCTGGCACTCCATATCTCCCTGCTGAGCCCCGCCAGAGGTGATCTCTGAGTGTAGAGCCAGGAATAAGTCCCTAACACCATTGGTATAACTCCAAAACAAAACAAAATAAAACAAAACAAACAGCATTTGTAAAACTTGACAGTTCACAAGGTCTATTATTGTGTTATTTCATCATTTATCACAAAAGAATTTGATTATATGATTATGGGAATAAGTGTTATTGACTTATTTTATAGAGAAAAAAATTAAAATCTTAAAAATATTAACAATCAGTTGGTTTAAATCGAAGTTCTATTTTCTTGAATAAGCTGTAATTGAATTATGTGGAGCAACAAACTATTTTATGTCTTGTATTACAGTTAGGTCTCTGGGACTTTCTAATCATATGATTGGCAGTATAAAAAATACTGATATGATATTAATATTGCAGAATGGTTGCCACAATCAATTTAGTTAATAATTATTACTTCATATAGTTAAAGTTCTACAAGCACGGAAAATATTAATATCTGCTTATTATCAGATTTCAAATATGCAATAGTTTTATTAATTATATTCACCATGTTATATAAGAACAAATTTATTCTAACTAAAAGTTTTTACATTTAGGTTATGTTCATTTTTCCCTTCACTTTCAGTCTCTGGAAACTACCAATTTATTTTATTTGACTTTCATTTTTTAGATACAACATATAAGGGAGAGCTATTGATATTCTGAGAGCTTAAAATAGTTTCTTTTAAATTGAGATAACATGTAGGAACTAGGAGATGAGAAAGGAGCAAGGTAAAATTTTAAAGGGAATGTCATAAAAGAGGGAAAAGAAATATGATGAAAGATCACAAAAGAGGGGTGGGGAACACATGAAATTCACAAATCAGCATTTCTAAAAATAAATGGTATAAAAGGCTTGGGGATGTAACTCCATGAGAAGAGTCTATGCCTCACACATGTGAGGCCCTGGGTTACATTCCTGGCACCAAAAAATGAAAAGTATCATACTAATTTCCACACCTCCATTCTCTCCAGTGTTCAATAACAAGAGGAGAGAGTAGAAAGTGTCAAGAAAGAGAGGATATCTCTTTTGAACGTCATGTATTTTAGAAAGAAGAGCAGGTAAAGGAAGACACATGTAGAGATGGAAGCTAGAGTTAGGTTAAAAAGAATATTTCAGATTTTCACATTTCAAATTATCTGGAAGTAATACTTGCCAAGAGTTATGAATGTCAAATACAAAACCAATGAAACAATAGTTAAAAAAAATCTACAGAGCTTGATATAAACAGAGGTTCTTCTTTCATAATTTAATAATAGCTTGAATATAGATAATAGAAAGGCTAATTATTTTGGGCAGGATTTAAATTTAATTTTAATTAATTTAATTATGCATAAATCTTCACCATTATAAATCTGTCCTTAGCCAAAGACTGTAGAATGCTCTTTCTCCAGTTAATTCCTTCTGAAGATTTCCTAAGATACTGCTCTATTAGTATTTAATGACTAGATACCTCAATGTTATTTTAAGTTCCTTGGGTATAGAGATCATGTTTAATCTTCACAGTGTATACTAAGATTATCTTCGAATTTTTTTTTAAGGTCTGAAAATGTATACAAGAGCTATTGCTCCCTCATGAATGATCAGAGTGTGAACTTGAGCACTGCGATTTTCTCTGCAAGGGTACTGTGAAACAGACAAAAGTAAGCACATATTTAGTAGCAATGTCCTCCTTCAATACCACCTCCATGCATCCTGCAGTCTTCTTGTTGATGGGGATCCCAGGCCTGGAACACCTACATATCTGGATATCCATTCCTTTCTGTTTTGCCTATACTCTGGCCCTCCTGGGAAATTGTACCCTTCTTTTTATCATCGTGGTGGATGCAGCCCTTCATGAGCCCATGTACCTCTTCTTAGCCATGTTGTCAATGATTGATCTAGTCCTGTCATCTTCAACCCTGCCCAAAATGCTCGCCGTTTTCTGGTTCAGGTACCGGGAGATCAACTTCTATGCTTGCCTGGTCCAGATGTTCTTTCTCCACTCTTTCTCTATTATGGAGTCAGCAGTGCTGCTGGCCATGGCCTTTGACCGCTATGTGGCCATCTGTAAGCCACTACATTATACCACAATTCTGACCAGGTCTCTCATCGCCAAGATTGGGATGGCTGCTGTGACTCGGGCTGTCGCACTGATGACTCCACTCCCCTTTTTGCTTAGACGTTTCTACTACTGCAGAGGTCCAGTGATTGCCCACTGCTACTGTGAGCATATGGCAGTGGTGAGGCTGGCTTGTGGAGACACACGCTTCAACTTCATCTATGGCATTGTTGTAGCTATGTTTATAGTGGTATTAGATCTGTTCTTTGTCATTCTATCATATTTCTTCATTCTTAGGGCCGTTCTACAGCTTGCCTCTCAGGAGGCTCGCTACAAGGCTTTTGGGACCTGTGTGTCACACATAGGTGCCATCTTGGCCTTTTACACACCCGTGGTTATCTCTTCAGTCCTGCACAGAGTCGCTCGTGGAGCTGCCCCACATGTCCACATTCTCTTTGCCAATTTCTATCTGCTCTTCCCACCCATGGTCAACCCAATCATCTATGGTGTCAAAACTAAGCAGATTCGTGATCGTGTCTTAGGACTCTTTCTGAGAAAATCAGTGTGAATAGAAAGAAGAAATAGTGAAGAACAAGTGGCAGAGTTAGGATGCTGGAGTGGGCATGAAGTATGATAAGAAGCAGAGAGCTGTCCAAGTGCCCATGTTTAGTTCTGGTTAAATAAAATCTATATGATGTCTTGAAATCAAGTGTCATCAGCAACTGAAGCAAGAACCTTTGAGTCCAAAGTGAACAGTTCTGTTTTTAGATGATGTTACCATAAGGAAGATTGTCAAATCCATGAAGTCCTTACTAAACACTTAGCACCTGTGTCACAAGTTAGGAGTAATTAACTCCAGATTGCATCAAGAAATGTTTGAAATGTAGATATTAAAAGCAGTTTATATTAGGGTTAAGGAAGTAAAGAATGCCACTATAACAAATGAATACTTGATTGAGAAACAGGTCCACTTCCCTTAACATTAGAATATGATTCAATCAAATATCCAGCTCAACTACTCTGTCAGAGAAAATCTTGATATGGCTTGGTTTAACTCATTTCTTAATTCACCTTTGCTATAAGCAGCTAGACAAAGAGGATTCATCAAGCAAAAGTGAATCAGAGTTTGAAGATTTGAAAAATTCTCTGCCTACCCATATTGCAAAAAAAAAAAAAGTAAGGGGCGTATTCAGAAGAAAAGCCACAAAAAAGACCAAACCTAAACCTAACCTAAATGCATAAATTCCAGAATTGTGAGAAAACGGATTGTTTTGAGACACACTCAGTTATGCTTGCTCTTGGTTCTGTGCTTAGGGATCATACTTGGCAGTGCAAAGGGGATCACAGGCAGTGCCAAGAATCAGTACAGGGCTTAAGGTGCTTGTCTTTGCATGCTGCCTATCTTGTCTGTCTTTCATGGCCACATTTATTAATTTTTCTCATCACTACCCAGCTACCACACATTTATACATTATTTTTGACATATTTCTGTATTTTAATTTTATTTATTATTTGGTTTTGGGCCACAGCTAGCTTTCTTAGCTAGCTTTCTTATACCTGAGTTCAGATACGACTCCCAGCGGGTCTTGGCCGACAGGCTCTATCCATGGCACTCCATGTCCAAGTTAAAGGCAAGATTTTTATCTACTGTACTATATTTCTAGGGTCACAAGATAAAAAGACAAGAATTTCGGTCAAAGAGGGGCTGGAATGATAGCATAGCGAGTAGGGCATTTGCCTTGCATGTGGCCAACCCGGGTTCTATTCCCAGCATCCCATATGAGCACCTGAGCACCTCCAGGAGTAATTTCTGAGTGCAGAGCCAGAGTAATCCCTGTACATTTCTGGGTGTGACCCAAAAAGCAAAACAAAAAAAAAAAAACAACCAAAAAGGAATTTAGGCCAAAGAAACCAAATACGTATGTATTTCTATCTACATTTTTAGAATGAAATAGGTTGTTGCCACACACTTCCCCTTTGACAACTTCTAATACCTTATCTCACATGGTGTGAAGACTATTTGTGCTTGTGTCCTTTCATTATTTCCTCTAATAGAAAAATATGTATCTTAAAAAATGAGGTTCTTAATGCTTGACATTGTCTTAATTATCATGTGTTTACAATTGTATTGACACTTAAAATTATCATTTAGTTATCAAAGAGTGATGAATTATTCTCTACTGTCTATGAAAAAGAAATGACTTTGTTTTCAGTCCAAATGCATTATTCTAAACAGTCCATATCAGAGAATAGACCTAATATCAGAAAGAGGAGGATAAACCATAAAAAGATAAAAAGAATGTATCCTACTTCTCCTACTTTGCTAGTTTGGGTTCATCATACCAATGAAGGATCGGTAAGAAATGTATGGAGGTGAAATTGTATGTGACTATAGGTTTCTCATAAGGAACATGATCATTAGGAATAAGAAATTTGATATTACAATAATCTAAGAAGCATGAAATTTCAGAATCTCTGCTTGAATGGAGAAGGACCTTGTTCTCTTTAAAGTCCTGATAGTTGCTATTATAAATCTTGCATTGAGGTAATATTGTTTTATGCCCCTCAAAACTTCACCATTATTATCTTATAACGTTGTCACACCATGGCCAAAGTGCCAATATCCATGCATTATAATTTGTGAGCACCCCTCTATCCTTGCATCCCTTCTGATCCAAGCATGTTTGTAACCTCAGTCCCTTGATTCCCCCCTTTTTTGTACCACATATAAGAGAAAGAGATATCAGAGGTTCTGGGCTATTCCTGATGATGGGTTCTTGCATCAAACCACTAGTCCAAAGGATGTAGTGATCTCAGACTTGTGGTGCTTGGAACCACCAGGGCTATATCCGGAAGTTCTTTGTTGCCTCTCCAGGTCTACATCTGGAAATTCTGAGCAGGTCATGAAATGTCAGGGATTTAACAGGTTCTGAAAGATGCCAGGCAGGTGCCCTAACTGTATTATCTTCCAACTGTACTATCTCCCCAAACCCAAGATTTAATCTTTTGAAATACTGCAGTAGGGCGTTTGCCTTGCACGCAGCCAACCTGGCCGACCCGAGTTCAATTCCTCCACCCCTCTCGGAGAGCCCTGCAAGCTACCGAGAGTATCTCACCCTCACTACAGAGCCTGGCAAGCTACTTGTGATATATTCGATATGCCAAACACAGTAACAACAAATGTCTCCAAAGGAGACATTACTGGGCCCGCTCGAGCAAATTGATGAACAACTGGGTGACAGTGACTCAACCATAGAAGTGGTAACCTCTTTTTCACTTATCTAAACCAAGTTACATTCCCACATTCCCACCAATAGTGTATTGAGTTTTCATTTTTCTCTACACCCTACTCACCACCATCATCACTTATTTCCAATGTCAAGAAGTCTCACACCACGAGGAATTCTGCTGGTCCAAGATATGTAATTGATCTTTGGATTTGGGTGAGTGAATTTTGGCCTAGAATTCTCCCAATATTACCAATGAGTACTTCTCAATCTTTACTATGAGATGTATATTGAAGGCAGTCCAGTGGTAAAAATGGCTGAGGGGAGAATCCTGAAGCAAGGAGATAGCATAGGAAGACTTCAGTGATTCTGATTCCACAGTATTGTGGTCATCCTCCCATGCCAGAACATGTCTTGTCCCATGCCATCATTGATCCCCAATGTGATAGCTCTCAGCAGTATGGTTTATCAGAGGAAATCACTGCCCATCAGATTAGTACCTGAGTCCTGCAAGGTTAGCTATGTGTTCAGTAAAACATGCTGGAGCTATCCTATCCAGCCCATTGGGTGTTTGTGTGTATTAGGTTATACCTGCACCAGGTCTGTACATGCTGAGTCTGCCCAGTCTACCATGCTCTCAAGTGTTAATCAAATCAGCCCACTTGAGCCTTTGACACTTAACCAATACCTGTTGATTAGGCACCCATGCCCTTAGGTCCTTCAGAAACCATTAACATCTGTCCTGCAGTATTTTGTAGATATGAGCACAAGGCCCTCTACTGCACACCAGTCTACCATTCCACCACTCAGATTCTCCCAGTACAAGGTTCTAATGCTTTGAAACATTTCTGATCTGAAGCTGAGCCAAATTTATTCAGTTTTGAGGGACTTAAAGTTATGTTTTTGCAACCAGAATTTGGACTTGTGTGAGGCAAAATTTCTAAGGACCTGAGTATCAGCAAAATATGAAAAGGTCATTAGTAGTGGCACCAAAACAGTACATAAGTCTATCACAAAATATTAAGAACTGTGTCTCCCACGAAATCATTTAGATGTGCTTAAATATAAAACCCTAGGCCTAAGGAGAGACATACAAATTAGAGTGAGACCTGTTTAACCTGGCAATAGCAAAGGATGAGAGCTAATATAGATCATCAAATGCAACTGTAACCCCACACCAGCCATCCAGGCTGGCTGGTTTTATTTCACCATATAAATTTCAACTGCAAGTGTTCTGTAGCTTTGTTTTTTCAAAACATGTCTTAAGTATTTTTCTAAGACTGCAGTGAATCTGTATAATGCTTTGGGCAAGATTGTCATTTTAACAATATTAGTTATGAATTCACAAAAAAATGGACATGCATCCCTTGCTTCTTTTAATTCATTAACAGGGAATGTGTTTTCATTTCCTTATGTCCTTTTCTTTTTTCTTTTCTTCTTTTTCCTCTCGTTTTTGGGCCACAGTTGGATGTGTTGCTAAGAGCTTACTCCTGGCTGTGCACTCATGGATAACAACTCCTTGTGGCCTCAGGGTACCATATGGGATGCTAGAGACAGATCTGAGGTTGGCCATGTGCAAAGCAAGCATACTACCTGATGTATTACCTCTCTTACCCCTTATATAAAAACTAGAAATCCAAAAAAGTTTTTTTTACCTCTTTTGTTAAGCTGATTTCCAGGTACAAACCCACAAATACTATATATGTATTTGTTTAGTAGCCTGCTACTTTACTATTAAAGGTCTATTATTTCTAGAAACTTTTTTGGGGGGGTCACACCCCTCAGTGCTCACGGGTAACACTTGGCTCTGCACTCAGTAATTACTTCTGGTGGTCCTTGGGGGACCATATAGGATGCCAGGGATCGAACCTGGGTCAAACCTGGGTCAAACCTGAGTCTGCTACATGCAAGGCAGACACCTTACACTGTACTATTGCTCTGGCTCCTCGAGGAACAGTTTTTTGTTGTCTTTACATAAGCAAGAAAGTAAGATTTTAGTAACATGCCATTTGCAAATAATTTTCTGAATGCCCTTAAACATCAAAGGTGAAAAACTGAAAGTCTTCTCTTTAAGATAAAGTACAACATAAGAAAGGTTACCCTAGAGTTTGAGTACAATGTTTGCTGTGGGCTTGTGGTAAATAGATTTACCTATGTTGTGGAAGATTCCATCACTGTCACTGTCAATGTCCTCCCATTGTTCATCGATTTGCTCGAGTGGGCCCAGTAACTTCTTCATTGTGAGACTTGTTACTGTTTTTGGCATATCGAATACGTCACAGGTAGCTTGCCAGGCTTTGCCATGTGGGCGAGATACTCTCGGTACCTTGCCGGGCTCTCCGAGAGGGGCAGAGGAATCAAACTTGGGTCAGCCATGTTGGCTGCATGCAAGGCAAACGCCCTACCCGCTGTGCTATAACTCCAGCCCGGAAGATTCCATAAGCCCTCATTTTATTGAATTTATCATGAATGGGAGTTGGATCTTGTCAAACGCTTTCTCTGCGTCTATTGACATGAATCATATGACTTTTACTTTTGTATTATTTATTTTGTATTATTTACTTGTATTATTTATTTTGTGACCAAATAGGATTCATCCCTCAGATGCAAATATGGTTTAATATATGTAAGTCAATCCAATGGTATTAGAGCGATAGCACAGCAGGTAGGGTGTTTGCCTTGCCCACTCGAGCAAATCATAAACAACAGAAGGACAGTGTTACAGTGCTACTTAGTCTATCAACATAATCCACCATCAATACATCTTTTTGATGTACTATGTATATAGTCAGGCTGGAACGATAACACAGTGGGTAGAGTGTTTGCCTTGCAAGCGGCCAACATGGCCAAACCCGAGTTTGATTCCTCTGCCCCTCTCTGAAAGCCTGGCAAGCTACCAAGAATATCTCGCCCACACAGTAAAGCCTGGCAAGCTACCCGTGACATATTCGATATGCCAAACACAGTAACAACAAGTCTCACAATGGGCATGTTACTGGGCCTGCTCGAGCAAATTGATGAACAATGGGAGGACAGTGCTACAGTACACACGAATATACGTACTTGAGATGTCCTAGCCATTTGGATATATAAAAAGAATAATTCATAAAAATTTTATAAAAATAAATATAAATTTGTTTTGTTAACAAGTTTGTATTTATGTATGGTGATGAAATTTGATTACTGAAGAATGAGCTAACATTTTTATAAATTTTTATGCAACTGGGACTGGAGTGATAATATAGTAACAAGGGCATTTGGCTCATCCAAGTGGCACCCCATATGGTCCCTTGAACCCAGTCAAGAGTGATCCCTGAAGGAGAGCCAGGAGTAAGCACAGAGCACTGCTGGGTGTGACCCAAAAGTTGAAAGCCCCCCTCAAAATACAAATAAAAATAAAAAATAAAGAAATTTTGTGCAACTATGACATTCTTCAAAATAGCTGGAAATACACAGAGGTCAATAATTAATTTATTAGTACTCTATGAACTTAATGGACAAGTTTGTAGTTTAACATATTTATGGACCACAGGAGTTGGTAGTTGACTCACCTTCAAAGACAGACAAAAGGAATAGTAGTATGAGTCAAAAGTGAAAATAATTATTATAGGATTCAGGGTAAATATAAACAACATTGCTTTACAAAGGAATGAAAAAGTTTTAAATTTTGAGAATTCAATTGTCTGTGTTGAGACGGTAGCTAAGCTGTTATAGCTGACCTTTCATGAAATAACTTGATGTGACCTCAAGAGCACCTGTAGGAGTAATTCCTGATCATATTGACTATGGCCCCCCAAAAAAACAAAATAAAAAATATACTAGTTCCCTTATTAGGAATATGTAATAAAACTGATGGGTCATATAGTTTTCACTGAGAAGAGGGCATTAGGGCTGATACTTATCTGATATAAGATAAATAAGGAATATAATATGTGAGACACAAATATACAAAGATTATGATATAAAGATTTAATTTGCCCATGTAATGAAGATTTTTTGATATAAAATATAGAACACTAAACCAGTACACTAAAATATGAAAGCAATGAATCATTGGTATTTAGGTAATAAATATCATTCTTTTGGTAGGTATTTTTTAAAAATCATAACTGTACATAACTACATTACATAATAAAATAACTAAAAAGTAAATAAATTTTGTCTTGTTGGTGTAATAAAAATAATTTTTCTCCAAAAGAAAATAAATAAAAATTTGTTGATGCTTTAAAATTGTTTTTTTTGGTCCTGCAAAGCTCAATATGCATATGTGTTCATACATATGACATCGATATTATGAATGTATACTGTCATATTTTGTTACACATATGTGATGAAACAAGTTTGAAAATTCTCTAATTTGGGATTTTAAGGATTCTTCAAGTATAACACACACACAAAAATAAAATGAAGTTTTCCAGAAAAACTTTTGGTCACCTTTTTCACTCCATTCACAAAAATCAATTCAAAATAGAGTAAAAAAACTGCGTCTAGCACCACAGAGTCTCAAGGTGGTAGGAAGAGCATAAAGAGAAGGATGCTAGGTTCCCTTAGTACACCTGGTAAAATTTAGGGTTTGCCTGAGCTGACACGAGTCTCTTTGATGGGGTGCAGTGAAAATGGGTTTCTGAAACCCAGAAGCTCTGTTCTTTTTCAACTACCCCACATTGTACGTAACCACCAGCTCTTAGAGTAAAATAACAAGTCAGATCAGTAGTCAACTTACAATCTTTCTAAGAACAATGAGAAAATGAAGGAATTTTGCCCAATTTTGCCTTTGCTGAAGTTTAGGCAAGTCCTTGAGTTTATCAAATTCTCCAAAAACCTCAAGGAGAACCTCAAATCAACATTTAATGCAATGGTAATGGAATTAATTCAGAGCATAAAAAAATCTATATAAATTGAAGAGCTAAAGTACACCACAGTAATCAAATGGTGGATAACAGCAGATGGCGTAATCTCCAAATTATAGGAATACCAGGGGAGTAAAAAGAGAAAGGAGAGGAACTATAGGTAGAAGAAATAACAGAACTCCCTCAGTTCTTGGGTGTCCTGAATCTGGTGATCTTTGTATTTTGTTTATGTAGAAGCCACCCTTGACTCATGTGAGTCTAAGGATGGAAAGCCAAAGTTCACTGGATAAATATAGACACCCCCTTATTCCCTGTCCCCACTAAAAGTATTTGCCCCAGCTTTAAAAAAACTTCAGCCAGGGGGTATGGTGCCGCCAGCAGGTCAATCTGTACCTGTGAGTGCATCAGCAGCCTCATGGCGCCTTCAGACTTCCAGATACCCCAAAATTGCTGCTGTGCCTTTGGCCAGACC
>JAOXYA010003011.1:0-14521 GCA_028565675.1 Sorex palustris | reverse complement strand
GATGGGAGATGTGTGCTGAAAGTAGATAAAGAACCAAACGTGATGGCCTCTCAGTATCTGTATTGCAAACCATAATGCTCAAAAGTAGAGAGAGAGTATGGGGGAAGTTTTCTTCCATGGAGGCAGGGGGAGGGTGGGAAAGGGGGGACATACTAGGGACATTGGTGGTGGGAAATGTGCACTGGTGGAGGGATGGGTGTTTGATCATTGTATGATCATAACTCAGACATGAAAGTTTCGTAACTATCTCACGGTGATTCAATTAAAAAAAATTTTTAATGTCCTTTGACTTCCCTCTATTAATGTTGTTGCAGTGATGGTTGGTCATGGGTCAAACACCCTTTAGTGATGGTGCTTGTGGGGTACAAATTCCTTCAGCTGAGGGTGCTGGGGTACATTCTGGTCGTGTTCATCAGGAATGACGGCAGTGCTCACATGTGTGCTGTCCTTGCTCAGGTCACTCTCCGGGCCACAGTGCTCACACAGCTCCTCCCAGTTGCAGGGGACTTTAGGCTTTAGCTGTGTCGCTTGATACCCCTGGCAGCAGTGTGGCCCGAAGTTGCTTGGTGCATCAGGTATTATAGACAGCAGAGCTGCCAGAGTCACGCTGCTTGGGATGTCTGGCAGCCCTGAGCATCCGACTCACAGCTTTATGCTTACAAATCAGGTGCTTTGGCCACTAAGCCATATGTTGGCTTCCCCTTTTTGGTGTTGGGGGCTGACTCTGAAATTTGGGCCATTTGGCATCTCTGCAGAGCTCAGTCATGAGGTGGCAGAGTTTGGCTACAAGCACAGAGGCAGCTGTCACAGTGTGAGTGTGGCTGCCAGGGCTGCTGCAGGGTGGGGACTTGGCCTGGGCCCCTCCTGAGGTCGGAGGGTTGACCTCTTTTTTTTTTTTGAGGAAGATTTGATTTTTTTAATTTCAGTTGTCCTAATGGCTTACAAAGCATAAATTATTATTTTTTTAAAAAATTTTATTAGTGATTGGAGGTTTGACTTCTTGAGAAGTCTTCCCATCCCTGCTGTATCCACCAGGCCTCAGAGAGCCTCTGCCATCCTTCCCTGCTCCGCAGATGTCAGGCTGGGGCTCAGAGCACTAGGCTTGTGGTTATTCTTTGACTGAATGTGATGTAGGCAGGTAGACAGGGAAAGGCCCTTGGCAATGAAATGTAGGTCAACAAAATTTCTGGGAAGAAAAAGTTCTATGGTTGATCCACCCTGTGGATATGGAAAACAAGACCTGATAAGACCTTCAGTAGACCCTGAGGAAATTTGACCCCTCCGCAGGAGGTAAATTACCTAGAATACCTTCAGATGTATCCCCTAATCTTCCCAGGAAGGAAATTCTTCCAATACCCTTGGAGGCATCCTTTATTCTTATTAACTTTAGTGATTCAGCCCAGAGAAAACTCCAGAACATTCTGAACCAAGACAAGCTGAGAAGAGCCTGTGAAATCCAGAAAAACCGGTTCAAGGCTCTCTCCACCCTTGGAAAAGCCTGCAACCCACATTCTCTCTTGAGCGGGTTACTCTCTCTCTGTGTGTCTCTCTGTCTCGCTCTGTCTCTCTCTGTCTCTCTGTCTCTATCTCTCTGTCTCCTCCACACCTTCAAAAACCCTCCAATAAAATCTCTTGCTACTTAATTTCTTGTCTATTCTTGAAATTCTTTTCTGCAAGCAAGACAAAAACCCCCGAAAGGCCTGGGTAAGGTCTGGGACTGGCCTTTCTTCTCTTGCAAAAGAGCAAATCCTTGCTCCAGCTTGAGTCCGTGACTTCCCAAGAAATCCAATGGTGGGGATCAACTCCTGCACCTGGAAGACCAAGCGGACTTCAAGTGTGGCCTCACGGCCACCTGGTGGGGCTGGCAGGGTTCAGACCCATGCCGAGCAGGGGCTCATCGCAGACTTTACTTCCTAGCAGGTCCCGGATGGCAGAGGCGGAGTGGGAGAAGGTGACCGTCTTTTTCTCTTCCGACTCACTTGGGCCACCCGTGTGGTCTCCACCGACATCAAATGGATGACAGGATGGTTCCTGGCTTCTGGCAAAGTTGAAATGGATTCCAGCATAGGAACTCCCTATTCTCCATCTGCATCAATTTGTTTGTTTTGGGGCTACACCCAGCTCTGTTCAGGGCTTACTCCTCGCTCTGCATTCAGGGGTCACTCCTGGAGGGCTTGGGGGAACAATATGGGGTACCAGGAATCAAACCTGGGTTGGTTATGTGCAAGGCAAATGCCCTGCCCACTCTACTATCTATCTTGGCCCCAATCTGGGTAGAATTAAAAAAATTAATTATCTTAATTTGGGGCCACGCCCAACAGTGCTCAGGGGCTACTTTTGGCTCAGGGGTCACTCCTGGAGGTAGTCCAGGACCTATGCAGTGCTGAGGATCAAACGTGGGTTTCCTTCATACAAAGTGCATGTCCATCCCCTTGACCCCCTCTCTGCCCCATGGGTTTTAAGGACATTGAAGGTTTTAAGGTTTTATGGCATTGGGTTTCGGTTTGGGGAAAATGGGCTCTTCCTGTCATCTTTCCAGCTCCTTTGAGCTCCATCTCACCTGTGGCAGGACTCCATGACACCAATCCCAATCTGAAGTGCCCTCTTGTCCCTGATCTCCTCTGCCCTGGGGTCAGGCACAGACCACACGCGTTCTGTCCTTTGGCCCCAGACACAGTGGCTGATCACCAGGCCCGTGGGGACCCGGGGAACACCCCCTATGAGGGATGTGTCCTTTGCTTGACTTGCCAGCAGGATTAGAAGGTGGATGTCGAGGCTTTCCAAGTCCCAGGGAGTGATGAGATTCAAAATCATCAGACAGGTGGCCCGGTGGACCCTTTCACACTTCCCCACTGCAAGTTCTCTCTCTACGTCACCTTGCAATGACACAGAATTCAGAGCCACCCTCCTTTCCTGCAAAGGAGAATCAACACGAGAATCAGCCAGTGGCTTTCCTGTGGCATTTCCCTCTTCAGGGGGGTTCTGTTTTTTCTGTTGGGGAGGATTATCCCCATTTCTGATTCTGGAAGCTGGGAGGGCTACCTCTTTTCCTGGCTGGATGCAGCCTGGGAGGAGAGCAATTATCCTGCTCCCTACCTCAAGGCCTGAGTGTCAGGAGTTCATGGGTCTCAGCAGGCAAAAGAATCAGCCACATAAAGCGAAGCTGATGTCCAACAGGAAGAGAAAATCAAATCAAATCTGCAAGCAGAGCAGAAGATGCCTGATAGCTAGAAGTGGGGGTGTGGGGGATCTATAATGTGACCTCAGATCTGCTGCCTTCACTTTTTAAAGAGGATTGAAGCAAAATCAAGAAATAAAACTCATGGCTTGAAATAAATAAATGTTGGTTGGATTATGAGACAGGTATAGTATTTTTAAAAATCTGTGAAAGCGTGAAGGAGGGGCTGGAAAGATCAGACTGTGGGTAGAGAACTTGGTTTGGGTGTATCCGACCCAGGTTCGATCCCCAGCATCCCATATGGTCCACCAAGCATCATCAGGAGTGATCCCTCAGCACAGAGCCAGGAGTAACCCTTGAACACAGCTGGGTGTGCCCCAAAACTAACCCAAAAAAGTATAAGGGAAAAACATTGGCTGATATCTATATATTCTCAAGGTGAAAATAGAATTTGTTCAGCATGATGGACAAGGTAAAAATACCAGAGTTAAAAATCAATAGATTTTGTATTGCTAACCATAATACCGAGAGAGAGAGAGAGAGAGAGAGAGAGAGAGAGAGAGAGAGAGAGAGAAAGAGAGAAGTGCCTGCTACAGAGGCAGGCAGTGTGGTGGGGGGGAGGTGCAGGAAGGAAACCAGAGACATTGGTGACAACCAGAGACAACCGGTGTCAATCACAAATAAAGGCAAAGGTGGTGAACACCTTGAAAATATGCTTACAATATATATGGTTGGTAAAAAATATATCACCATTAAAAATCAATTGAAATTCCACTATGACCATGATAATTAGAAATGATCACTCTGGACAAGAGCTGAATGCTGAAAGTAGGTCAAGGTAAACTTCATCTATGATAACCTTTCAGTACCTGTACTGCAAACCATAATACCCAGAAGGAGAGACAGACAGACAGACAGACAGACAGACAGACGGACAGACAGACAGACAGACAGACAGACACAAACAGAAAGAGGCAGATATAGAGACAGAAACAGAGACAGAGAGAGTAAAGGTCCTGCCATAGGGCCAGATTGGGCAGGAAGGAGGAGTTGGCAGGAGGGAAACTGGAAGCATTGGTGGTGGGAAATGTACACTGGTGAGGGATGGGCGTTAGAACACTGTATGACCGAAATCCAATCATGAACAACTTTGTGACTGTGTTTCTCTCTGTGATTCAATAATAGAAACAAAATCAACAGAAATCCAATTGCTTCTCCAGCTATCAATGATGCAGAGAATATAAAGATAAACACAGGAAGAAATATAATTAGCGAGTATATGAATAAATAGTAAACTATATATTAATCAGATAAGTGCCAAATTAAGCATTATTTGGTTCCATTCAGTTAGCAATAATCTATGAGCAAGGACCCATATAAATTTGTATTCTGATAGAGTGCTATTGGACAGAAATATGGATGTTGCTTTGTAAGTTTTATAGGGCATGCTTTGCAATCCATTTTAAAACCTAAGTTTTATATGTCTTTTGACCCAATAATTCCATCTTTAAAGTTATATTTCATGGAAAAATCATAAATATGTGCAAGAACATTCAGAGCTTCAATGATCACCAAGTAAGTAGGCAAATAAAACAGAGGACTGACTTAGGACTTGGGGATTTGGGCCACTCCTGGCAGTACTCAGGGGTTATTCATGGCTTTGCACACAGGGACCATTCCTGGTAGTGCTCAGGGAACCATAGGGAATGACAGGGATCGAAACTGGGTTGGCCATGTGCAAAGCAAACACCTTATCCACTGTACTATTGTTCTAGCCCAAACAGAGGACTGATTTAATACTAGCTTATCTATTACATGATCATGAAAATAGAGAGTTAATAAATGGGAGACCAGAAAAGTGTGTGATATATAATTTATATAAATAACATATAGGCAAGAATATTCTGTGATTAAGACAGAAATTATTGTGCATATTGCTAGTTGGGAAAAAAACAAGTTACGCTTTACTAGTGCATTCATTATAAACTCTTATTTTTTAGTGTGTATATATAGGCATAGAAAGAAATATTGCATGTATATTGACAACAATAATCTCAAGGGAATAATTCTGATTTTCTACTGTTGGGTTCACAGCATTTTCTATTTTCCTCTATAACGAATATTTATTCCTTGGTACCAAGACAACATTTAAATTTTCACTTTAGGAAATTTTTATTTAAAGCAAAGAATGCTCTATTTTGGTGGCTGCTGATTCTATTGTCCTGAAAGGTGGGTTCTTAAAGGTGATGGATGTGAAGTGAACGTCAGCGGATGGATACAAATTCCTCCTGCACCAGGCACCAAAGCAGAGAGTATAAGAGAGAAATCTCCATTCTTGATGAGTGAAGCAGGGAACATATTTTAAAGGAATGAGCCAGATGGTCCCCAGCGTAATAGACAGCTCTGCATCTTCATGTCTCTCCATTTCCCACAGTGTGAAGCTATATCGGCCGCAGTCAAAGTCCAGATGGGCAATCGTGGAGTGAAAGCGTAGCTGGCCATGGGTAGGGCTTGCTACACTTGGGCAGGTGGAGCTGGAGGTTGGGGGGCGAGGGGAAACAATGGAAAAGCGGTTCTGGAGTCATAGGAAGACCCCAGGGGCCCTAGGGGCCCAGGCAGGATTTGATCTCAGGACATCGCATGTGATATCCTGTGGCCTCCCAGGGTATAGACGTGGCTTGGCTGCCTTGCCACAGTCTCCGTGGCTCACTCAGTTCAGTGGGTCCCCTTGGCCCTGGGAGCACCTGAGTGTAGGAAAAGGGAAATGGGGGGAGCTTGTCATGGACCTCCAAGGTTCAGGGATATGACTCTGCTAGCGACCCTCCGCTATTGTTGAGTCCTGGACCCTGTGCCCCGGCACACATGGCCTGGAGTGGTGCCCTTTGACTCTGTCCATGACACATAGTTCAGCCCTGGGTGTTGGTGGCTGGGGTGCGGGGCAAGGGAGCCCGTGAAGGGCCGGGTTGGTGGGGGCAGGGCAGCGGCTGTGAGGGTGTGTGCTGGGGTTCACTGCACAGCTGGAGATCACTGTGACCCCTGGTGGGGAGCAGAGCCATCAGGATGAGGAAATGGCAGAGCAACGGGGCCCTGGCAGGACCTGCCCTCCCAGAAGACTTGAGGACAGGACCTGAGCACCTGTGCCCACAACACAAGAAATCCTCCCAAAATTTTCTTGTGTCAGTCCCCGGAGCCCAGGAACAGCAGAACACTTAGGGGCACCACAGAGGTTTTGGTGCTGACCCTCCAATTATTCCTCCAGCATAGCCACACAGACACCAGCAACTACAGCTCAGCCACCCGGCCATGACCACCAGCCAGTTCCCTCCAGAGTCTCCTGTGCCTGCAGCCCTCGTAACCCCGTAACCCTCAGTCCCCAACAGCCCCAACACCCAGAGAATTCCTCCTGCCACTGAAAACTAAAGTCCTGCTTTTCTTCACAGAGAAAGGAGGGTGAAATCTGACATTTTTTAGGTTAAAAGGCCAAGAAATATTGGAAAGATTTCAAAACCTGAGAGGGCTGGGGGCTGAAGTGATAGCACAGCGGGTAGGGCTTCTGCCTTGCACGCAGCTGACCCAGGTTCGATTCCCAGCATCCCATATTACTCAGGAGTAATTCCTGAGTGCATGAGCCAGGAGTAACCCTTGTGAAACACTGGGTGTGACCCAAAAAGCAGAAGAAAAAAAAACCTGCGAGGGCTGGAAGGGAGAAGGAAGAATGGATTCCCCTCCACCTCCCATCCCACCCCCAATGTCCCTGCCTCAGTCTCCCCCTCCCTCAGTCAGAACCAACTTCCCAGAAGCAGCCAAGGTCTTGGCCCAGAGACTTCAGGGGCCTCCTGGCCATTGGAGCAGAGGGGCTGGGCAGACACTCTGAAAGGTGTTGAAAGATGCAGCAAGAGTCTCTCCCCTGATGGAGGGGCCTTGGTAATGAGCCACTGTTGAGTCCTTCAAATTAGCTTGTAATTGGGCACAATTGCTATTCCCCAGGGCAACCAGCTGCCTCAAGACTCTACCCTGATTCATGCCAGGCTGGTGTCCTTCCCCTCCACCCCCATGTGTTAATTAGCACTTGGTCCTGGAGGCAGAGGGAGAGTCATTAACAGCTGGGGACTGGCGAGGCCCCATAGTGCCTGCTTCCCACCCAAACTCGCTGTCTCTGTGCCCAGTGCAGGGCTGGGGAGCAGACGCACACCACCTGCAGAGGGGGCATGTGGGCATCAATGTGTCCCCTAAACCCCAAGGCTACAATGTGTGGCACTGGAGCTCAAGGCAGAAATGGGGATGCCCGCTGGGGTATCCACAGGACCTTAGGGAAGGGCTGGGCATGGCAGGTGGGAAGACTAGGATTCTCCATGCTCTGGTCTCCATGTCAATTTGCATGAAACGTTCTATGACAGATTTGTGACCCTTTGGCTCCCTCCTGGCTTTCTGCACCCCTCCGTGGTCCCTGTGGCCCAGAGCAAGCAGATGCCACTCAAATATGGTCTCTGGGCTCAAAGGGAAACCCAGGAATCCCTCAAATGTTTTCCTTGCCCTGCTCAGCTTAGTTCCCAAGAGGAGCTAAGGGTGCTGGCTGTAGGAGTCAGACTCATCCTCAGGTAACTGAATCTCCCTTTCGCCATGTTGGCCGCAAGGAAACCTTATGCTAATCTGTCCATCTGTTTGGAACCATTCTGTGCTGTTCCATCATGCTTTCTCAGTAGGATGAGGTCATTTCCAGGGTCACACCTTGGTTCCCAGATAGAATGCTCTTTCTTTTCCTGTATAAAGCACAGATAGAGAACAACCAATGAACAGGTGTGCAGGGGGTCTGTGGTGTTTGGCTTCTATTGGATGGTGGGAAGAGAAAATCCAAGGCTCCACAGGCTCTCCATGGGAGGCAGTGATGAAGGCCCCCACAGATGAAAAGGAGTGGGGTCTCTGCAAATCCTACTTTATTGACTCAAAAATTTCAATGCAAGGAATGGAACCCAGGGCACCATGTGTGCAAGGCAAGTGCTCTGCCCCTGAGTCACAGCCCTAGATTGGGAAGGACCTTGAGAGCTTCAGGGATGGGCCAGGATGCAGGATGCATCATTGATTCACTCAGTCGGACAACAGAAGCGTGTGGGGGGGGGGAGGGGGCACGGGGGAGGTGCTGTCCTCGGTGCTGGATGGGGGTCTTAAACCCCACCAAGCTGGCTGTGTGTGTGGAGGCTACCAAGAAGAGAGTTGTAAACTGAAAATCAGGAGGCTCCAAGCGGTTAAGAGCTGCAGAAATAGAGGAAGTGGTAGTGAGAAGAAGTCTGTGGTTTACAGCAGGGAAGACCATGAAAGGGGTGCCAGAGTCAGCCTGTGGGCTGGAGCAGGAGCGGATGGATGATTTAATCACTCCTGCCCACTGTGAGTCATAAGACTCAGCCCGCTCTCTTTTGTGGAGATCTGAGGAGTGTGGCCATGGCAGGGGTGGGGTGAACGATGAGGGGGTGGGGACAAAGTTCTCCTCATGTGCATCAGACAGCACCCCACACATCTCTGCCCTGTAGTACAACACGAGTCATCAAGTGACCACCAGCTTGTAAGAAAAGGAATTCAAGCTCTGCAAACCAGTATGGCAAATCCATGGAGGCTGAGGAGGGCCTGGGAAGGTCTAACCTAGAGCCTCCTGCCCAGGGCACAGGGAAAAGCTCAGATCTGAGCGTCTGAAGTGGAGGGAGCTGTGGACAGGACAAGACCAGCCTGGATGCGATCTGCCACCTCCTTCGGCCAGCGGGTGTGAGGACTGAGCCCAGGTCAACTGTCCACGCCGAGCTGATGTCTATATATTGGCATGTGTGGCCGTCAGCACTGGCCTTGACAGCAGGCTGCCAATTTCTGGGCCACGGAAGCAGTCCCCGGTCCTGGCACATGTCTGGGAGACAGAGGACCTGTGAAGTGTGTCAGGGTGAAGAGCAGAGTGGGGCAAAGCAAAGGGAAGGGGTGGGAGAAATGTCATCAGAGAGAAGGTCAGGGTGCTCCCCCCCGTCCCCCCACAGTGGCAACCCTTAGTCACCCTCAGCTGATTCAGTGGTCTTCCTGGTCGGGTCCTCTAGGGACAGGGCCAGCCGTCCTGGAAGAGCAGAGTGAGGATGCGCCTTCGGAGAGCTCTGAGCCGGCCAGCAGGTTCCCTGCTGCTGATTTGCTTGAACCTTCTTTGCAAATACAATTTAGACAACATTCCCACCGGGCATGGAGGAGACTTCCTTTTCAACATGGATGGAACCGGAAGATGTCATTCTGAATGAAGCACACCAGAAGAAAGACAAGAGCAGCTCAGTGATATGTGGCATTTAGAATAACTGGACAAGGGAACGAAGTGTCTTAAAGGCGAACGGTCTAGTTCACCCCTAGCTCCAAAGCATAAGGGGGGGAAGGACAGAGAAAGAAAGAAAGAAAGAAAGAGAGAGAGAGAGAGAGAAAGAAAGAAAGAAAGAAAGAAAGAAAGAAAGAAAGAAAGAAAGAACGAAAGAAAGAAAGTCAAGTTGGGGGAGAAGAGAGACAGGATGCAGTGGGTGAGAAGGGCGTGGAGCCAAGGGGGTTCAGGTATATCGGCTGTCTAGAACTCAATCATGAATAACTTTATGAATCCCGGTGCTTTGATCTCATCGATTTGTTCGAGCGGGTCCAGTAACGTCTCCATTTAGAGACTTGTTGTTACTGTATTTGGCATATTGAATACATCACGGGAAGTTTACCAGGCTTTGCTGTGAGGGCGAGTTACTCTCGGTAGCTTGCCGGCCTCTCTGAGAGGGGCGGAGGAATTGAACCCGGCTCAGCCAGGCTGGTTGCACTCAAGGCAAACACCCTACCACTGTGCTATTGCTCCAGCAATATAACTTTATGAATCACGGTGCTTTAATAAAATAAAATGTTTTTAAAATTACGAAGATTAAAAATAGGACTGAAAATAAAATCCACCAGACACCTGTGATGACCAAACAAAGAAGAAGGACACAGAATGTCCCAGAGGAAACAAATTGTTTAGGGAATGGGAGAAAAAAATTCTTAAGAAGAATTATAATTAGGATCTAGGAAGAAAAAAAAAACTTCAATAAAAGTAAAACAAGCTGCCACAAAAAAGGGAGAAATCAGAGAACATAAGGAGTTTGTTGAAAATTGTTTTAAATGTTATTGCCAAAATTAAAAACAACAACAAAAGGAAGGCAGTAAGATAACAGCAAGGGAATTTTCCCAGGGCCCAGATAGCTCAGCTGGTAGAACTGCTGCCTTGCAGTTGGAATGGAGTCTCCAGCACAGTCCCACCTCCCCAAACCCTGCTGTTTGGGATCCCCAGAACCCCAACAATGTGTAATTTCCGATGCAACTAAGAGTTTGCAAATACCACAGCTAAAGCATGTTCCCTGCCATTGCATCAACAATAAGAGAGAAAGAGAGGGACTAAGAAGAGAAAAAAAACAACTCTCCCAGAACCAACAGCACAGAAAAGGGAGTGAAAAATATAGGAGAGGGATCAAAAGAAAGAGAAAAGCTTCAGAGAGAACAAGGAAAATTCCCTCTCCCCCAGGACATCATGAATAAAAGATTCAAACCCAGGCTCAACTCAGAAACAGTAAGAGATTTGCACTAAGGCTTTCATGACTTTGGAAGCTGGCACTGAGCCACAGTGAGGGCGAGTCTGACACACAGAGGGCAGACCACCAGGAAAAGGCCCAGCACTCTCCACAGGCCAACTTTCTTCTCTCCTGGAAGCCTGAGCTCTGCTCTTGGGACCTTTCATCTAATGGAATCAGGTCCACCTGGAATATCTAAGGAAATGATTTCATATCAGATGATTGTGCACTCTAATCACATCCATGAAATGCCTTCACAGCAGCACCTAGATGAGTGTTTGAGCAATGGGTTGGAGACCACCTAAAGTGACACTTGGTCTTTATCTTTTAAGACCTGTTCAATGGTCTCATTGTCTCTCCATAACCCACTCATTATCCTCAGTGGCGGGTCTCATTCTCCTCCTTGATACAGCTGGATAGTCTCCATCAAAGACCACAGCCCTCTATTCTGTTGCCTCATCTCTTCATTTGTAGGCCCTTTCACCAGATTTTTCTTTTGTTTGGAATCTTCTTTCCTGTTCTTCCCATCATACTGAAAACTTCCCACTTAGTTTTATCACCCCTTCTTCAGAGAAGACTTATCTGACTGCCAGACTATTAAACAACAATTAATTGAGCACTCCCATACATCAAACATTGCACCGCTATTGTATTCCTCATGTCTAGGACTGAGAGGTAATATTTATTTTCTATCCAATGGAATGATAGCAATTATACAGCAGGAATACAAAGTCTGATAATTCCAAAAAGATTTGGATGCAGGAAGATGTCAAATCATCTCTTCAAAAATATTTTAGTGAAGAGAGTATGCTTCTGCCAATAACAAATGAAGGCTTGATAGATTATAAACATGGACTAAAACAATAAGCTCCAAAAAGTCAGAACAAAAATAGAAGGACACATTAGTTATCTTCTGCTGAAAAACAAATTACATAAAGACAAATGGTTGAAAACAACAGCTAGCATTTATTATCACTTCTGGTTTCTGAAAGGCTAGCGATTGGTGGCATTAGCTGGTGGTCCTAATTGGTGGTCTCTCATGTGGTAACTGGCCTTAGTGCAGGCACCTGAAAGTTTGCCTCAGTGAAGGGGCTGGGTCCCTCAGAAAACACCGTTTTCATCACCAGAAAGTTGATGGTAGCTGTTGGAGGGGGGCTCAGTTCATTTCTCCATGGCTTTCTTCACAGATCGCTTGCATGGATTTGTTAAAGTTTTCTGCCTCCAAAGCTGGTGATCGTAGAGAAAACTTGGAAGTCATACTTTTTCCCATTGGCAGTATTTTACTGACCAAACAGTCCTGTGGTATTTTGCCACAGGAGAAGACTACACAAGGGCATAGCCTCAGGAAGTGAAAACAGTTGGCAGCCATCTTGAAAGTTGGTTACCATAGTCACCTTCTGATGCCCAGTGATTCAGGTTTCCCCCACATATTCACTTTTCTTAAGCCCTAGAGTCCCTTCTCATTACATTTAAAAAAATTTTGCCTTCCTTTCTCTTTGTTGTTGTAGTGGGTATGCCTGGGGCCACATCCTTGACTTGGTTGTATTTGCTCTCACACTTGCTCACAACACCAAGGATCACCCCAGCAATGCTAGGCACTGCACTTGACTATGATTCAGGGCAGTACAGGGATCTAACACAGTCTCCCTCATGCACGGCAGGTGCCCTGCCACTGAGTCACATTCTCAAGTCCCACATTACAATTTCTGTTGTTCAATGTGTGCGTGTGTGTGTGTGTGTGTGTGTGTGTGAGAGAGAGAGAGAGAGAGAGAGAGAGAGAGAGATGACCAATCACCCCCTTTTTCTTCTTAGAACAACAACAAAGATTTATTTATTTCCTAACATTTGTGGGTCAAGAAATCAGAAGTGAGTTGATAGGCGGCTCTGGTTCCATTTTCCCAAGAAAATAAAGATCCGTGCATTTTCTCTAAGAAATACATTTAATATTGGCTGCAGTCCCCAGAAATGCATGGGACAGGAGGAATTGCTTCAGAAGTGGCACTCCCAATGGTTGGCTGTTGGCAGAAGATTCAGTTCCCCTCTGTTTGGGCTTCCCCTCAAAGAGGCTCGGGTGTCCTTACAACATGGCAGCTGACTTTCCCTGGAACTCATGAGCCAACACAAATCAGGGAGGAAACTGCAGTCTCTCTTATAACTTAACCTCAGTGGTAACCCACTGTCACTTCTGTAGTATGTGCCACAATATCACAAAGTGTTGGTCCCACTGCCAATCCATAGACACCAGGGAACAAGCAGAGACAGGTAGAAGGTGGTGGACTTACATCTTAGACAACCATCTTGCTTATACGCTCCTGAAAAGCAGTTTATATGGGAAGACAAGGGAATTTATCAAGCTGGGAACCATGGTGCACACAGAAGCCTGAGATCCATTCTGCTCCTACATACACCCTATCCCAAAGCACTACCAGTTGTGACCCTAAAAGAACCCAAGCTACTGGGGAGCCCCCACAAAAAAGGGGAGGGAAATTTCTGTTTGTGACATGGAAAATTTTGCAACTAGTGAGTGCTCAGGTGGCTAAAGTCCCATCAGATAAGCTGCGTTATATCTGCAAATCTAAACAAAGCTTTTCCTTGAAGGATTTAATTGGTCCTTACCTTATACTTCTGGTGGAAGAACAAGATAAGAGAAATGTTTTCTACATTTAACAGCTCCTTCCCAGAAGAGTTTTCCATTGTTTATTTTTCTTTTCCCTCTTTCTTTTTTTCTTTCTTTTCTTTTTTATCTCCTTTCTTCAAATATCATGATTAACAAAGTCCTCTTGATGCATTTGTCCCAGGTATTTAATATTCCAACACCAACACCACTGCTAGTGTGCCCTTCCCTCCACCAATGTCCCCATTTCCTCCACCCCCTCTCCTAATCCTGCACAAAATAATCTATTTTATATTTCTTGTTACAACTAAATGGCTAATGCAATTATCAAAAAATACTTCAGTAAAGGAAAGTTTGTGAAAATTATTATATCTCACCATGAAAATTATTATATGTCACCATGGGGACAGTTGAACCTTTCGTGTTAATATTTTTTGTTTATTGAGCTTGGTAGACTTCTATGTGAATTTCCCATCTAATTTATCTAAGCTCTTTTCTTTTCTCTTCTTTTCTTCTCTTGTCTTCTCTTTCATTTCTTTTTTTCAGTTTAGCTTCTAAGTCCATTTGACTGATTTCAATGGAGCAACAATGATCCATGAGAAAACCCAGAAAAAGTCCCAGAAGACAGAAAGGCAATAGCATTAGAAAGGCAGTCTCCTTACAAGTGAGAGCATTGGTGAAGAAACTGATTCTGAGCTGTTGAGAGAACACAAGAAGAGAAAATTCATTTTAAGTACTCCATTTTCTACATCAAAGAATTAGTGACAGATTATATTTCCTACTCTGTTAGCTGGTAGAACATTGCATATTCTTTGCATACTTATTATATTATAGATGTTGCTTATTTGATTTCAACATTAAGCATGTAGGAATATCTCAGAGGACTTTAAATAGAAGTTCACTGAAGCGAGAAGGAATTTTCACCCTTATATTCATAGCAGAATTACTCACAATGACCTAATAGCCCATCAGCTGATGGCTGAATAAAGTAGCTGTGGTCTGTACTCACTTGATCATTTGACTTCCCGTTAATCATTGATTTGCTCGAGCAGGCGCCACTAATGTCTCCATTTGTCCCTGTCACGTGCTAGTGTAGCCCAATGGCATCTGTTCATTCTAGGAACACAAAGAGCCTCAAAC
>JAOXYA010002984.1:0-14522 GCA_028565675.1 Sorex palustris | reverse complement strand
TGTCACCCCGTCCCGAGAACGCGGCGTCCTGTTCTCTTGGCCTCCAGTTCAAGGGGGGGGTCCGCGCGCCCCTCTCCTCCCCCCCCCCCCAGGCACCAGGCTGTGCCCAAGCAAAGCCCCTGAGCGCAGTGTCCGGCTGGAGCCGGTGCCCTGGGACCCGCGGGGCAGCGGTGCCCGCGGCCCGAAGCCCCCTCCTCTCCCGCGCTGGGGTGGCCGCAGGGATTTCCCCGGGAGGGAGAGAAGGGTCATGGTGACTGCCCTCTCCCAAGGTGGTGGAGAGTTGGGGACAATCCAGAGGACGGACGGTGACCATTCCCTCCTGTACCTGCTGTCCCTCCGGCCGACTCCGAAGCCAGGAGACCAAGCGCCTTGTCGTCGGGGACCTGGACGCTGAGCTGCCGAGCAGGTGAGTGAGAGGTTTGACGCTTTCCTGGGGAGACCCACGGCTTCCCCGGTGTCCGTCCAGTGCCCTGGATGGCCCCTTTTGGGATGCAGTTCCCTCCTGTCCTGACTTTGGGGGTTAGCGTGGAGGAATCCACTTGGGCACCACAAACTCCGTTTCTCCGAGGCCGCGGGTGGTGTGTAATTTAAGACAGAGATAACACAACTGTGAGAATGTTATTACTTAACCCGCGGGTTTCTGCCGCAGACTGGGGCAAGTCGGCACAGCCTTCCCGGCCCCTGCACGCGCCCCCGGAGTGGACGCGGAAAGGCTCCCAGAACTCAGCGCCGGCTGCCTCCGCCGGGCTAGCAGCGGGGGCCTCCTGGGGAGGGACAGTGGTCAGTGTCCTGGGAAGGGCGGGCAGGGAGCCCCACGCCGTTCCTTGGCCGTCGGGTCGGGGCATGTTCTGTGTCCCTTGAGCGCTCTCTTAGATGCACGTGCGAGCCGTCCACTCCATGCTCCTCCTCCTTCAGGAGTCCTTGCGAGCAGGTGCCGGTCAAGCCCGGAAAGGGATTTTGAGCAGTGTGTGTGTGTGTGTGTGTGTGTGTGTGTGTGTGTGTGTGTCGGAGGAGGGCGCACGATCAGGGGACATAGTTTCTTCTCTGCCAGTAGTTTTGTCATCTGCTTGGGTGACAATTCGGGTCGGAAATGATCCCTTATTAGGTGACCGCATGTTTCTGCTGCATCCTTCAGACGTCTGCACAGCGCTGCACGGGGCCTCACCGCCCGGGCCGTGGGTTGTGTTTGTGTTGTGTGCTCTGTGAATCTCATCCGGGAGTGGAGGGCCGTTGCTTGGGGACAGGGACAGGACTGTGGAGGGTCCGAGTGGCAGATTTAGTCCCAGAACACCAAGAGGAAGCAGATAATCCTTCTCTGAGAAGGTGGGTGGGGGAAGTCAGTGCTGAGGGTGTTGGCCTCCCCGGGGGCGGCCTGTGTGTGCCTGATGGACGGCCTCCGAGCCTCCCGCGGGACTCTCGGTGACAACTACCCAGGAACAGACTGGGAGCAGACCAGATGCCTCCCTTCCCCCTCAGTTTTTGTCGGGGGGGGGGGAATGTCTATGTGCTTGTGTATGAGTGTATTTGAGTGTGTGTGTGTGCGCGCGCGCGTCTAGTTGTGTACCTGCGTGATTGCGTGAGAGTGTCTGGTTGTGAATGTGTAAGTTTGTGTGTATGAGAGTGTGGGTGTATGTGAGTGTATAGGGGTAAGTGAATGTGTCTAAGTTTGAGGGTGTGTATAGGTGTATGTGTGTGTGAAGGTGAGTCTGTATGAATGGATGAGTATGTGTCTGTGAGTCCATGAGTGTGTATGAGTGTGATGCGTGTGTACATGTGGGTGAGTCTAAGTGAGTGTGCCTAGGTGTATGAGTGTACGAGTGTGACTGAGTGTGTGCATGAGTGTGACTGTACATTTGGAGGTGTGTGAGTGTCAGTGCATGTGTTGGAGTATGTGTGAGCATGTGAGTGTGAACATGAGAGGGGGTGGGGTGTACGTGAGTGGCTGAGAGTGCCAGGGTGAGCGTGCGCATGAGAGTGTGAATGTGTGTTTGAGGGTGTTGTATGAGCGTGTGTATGAGTGAGTGTGTAGGTGAGTGTGAGTGTGTGGGTTTATGAATATGTGTGTATGTGTGTTTGAGTGAGTGTATGAGTGTGTGTGTGTGAGTGTATATGTGTGAGTGTGAATGGATTGTGTGTGTGTGAATGGGAGTGTGTGAGTGTGTGTGTGTGTGTGTGTGTGTGCAGTGTGAGCGGTGCATGTGATGGATTTATAACCCACAGGCCGCATGCCTCTCCCTGCCCGGTGCCGGGCTCTCTGGCGAGCATGGTGGTGGTATGGCCTGGTGGTCTCTGTTTTCCCACCTCACAAGGGCCCCATTTCCGTTTCTCGGCTTTGGCGCCTTTCGGTGCCCGACGGGGGTTGGAGAAGGCGTTTCTGTTGGCGAGATGGGCGCTCTCCTCCCGGGCCTCACCTCCGTCTAGGGAAGCTTGGTGAGGATTGCTCCTTTCTGGCTTGACTGGCGCCAAGGGGTGATGTTGGGGCCACATCCGGTGGTGCCTTGAGGGCCAGACGGTGCTGGGGACTGAGCTGGGGGGTGGCCGCGTGGCCGCACACACGCTGACCCCTGCCCCGTTGTGGCTCTGGCCCCTGAGGTGTCTCAGGCAGGAGTCACACGCGGGAAGGCCCTGTGTCCCCGTGGTGCTCCCGGCGTGTGGGCGGATAGTGGCTCTGGGCAGGGCACGGGGTGATGACAGACCTGGGACATCAGCTCACGTCGGGTCTCTGCCCCGAGAGAGTGACCCGTACGCCCAGACAATGGTGGTCCTCGTGCCTTTGAGGGCCCCGTCCCTGAGTGGCTTTGAGTGAGAGCCCCTGTGAGCTGGCCGCAGTGCCCAGAGTCACCACGCTGCCCCAGCTCCCGCTCTGCCCAGGCCGAGGACACGGCTATGATGGCTGGGCATGGACACCGCAGGTGTGGCCGCGGCCGCAGGGTGAGATTCCCTCCGTGGGCGCCACAGCCTGGCAGCTCAGTGAGAAAGGGGGCAGGGGGAGGCGGGGGTCAGCTGCTCGAGGCCAGGCGGGCCGGGGCTGGGCCGTGGGCTCTGTGGGAGGCTTTGATGGGGGGCGGCAGGGCTCCAGCTAACAGGCGGGAGGGCGGGAGCCCGCAGGAGGGCCGGGGCCCCGTTTCCCCACAGACTTCTGTAACTGAATAAGTCTGCGGTGGGGTGATAACACCCCAGGGCGACAGCCCGCCCCCTCCACGACCCCAGGAGTCAGGTGGGTGCTGTTCCCACAGGAGCGTGCGACCTGGACCTGTGAGCGCCTCTGAGGAGAGCCGGCCTCGAGGGCCCTCGGCGCGGCCAATGGGAAGTGCCCGTGTGTGTGTGTGTGTCTGTGTGTGTGCCTTTGTGTGTGCCTGTGTGTGTACCCGTGTGCCTATGTGCCTGTGTGCATATCTGCATGCCTGCACAGTGGGCAGTTGGGATTATGTGGATGGGGGCGTGGGAGTGGGTGTCCGTCTGCGTGTGGGGTGTATAGATGTGGCCCTAGTGCGTGTATGACAGAGCATGTCTGGGGTTCCCAGTGGACACGGGGCCATGTTTGCTCCGACACGGACTTCTTGGGTTCTGGGCCTCGCCAGGAGCCAGGGAACCATCGTCCTGGGGCACATGACTGTGGGGTACTGATTGCAGAACACCTGGGGCACCGAGTGCTGGGATACTGAGCCTGGGGTGTCACCTCAGGAAACCGTGGTTACGGGGGCATCACTGTGAGGTACCCTAGTGGGAGGGGCGCTGTGAGGCCTCTGGTTGTGTGGTGCCGTGCTGCCGGGCATGATTATGGGGTACCTGAATGCTGGGCACTGTACTTGTCGGGTTACCATGAACACCAGAGTACTGGATTGAGGGGTACCGTGAATTCTGGGGCACTGTCGCCGTAGGGTACCATGGTCATGAGGCACGGTGAGGGCTGGGGTAATGTGGTAGTCAGGGTGCCATGTGTGCTGAGGTACTGTGCTTGTGGGGTGCCATGATTCCCTGGGTACCATGGTTGTGGCACCTTGAATGTCGGGGTACTGTGGCTGTGGTGTACTGAGTGCTGGAGTAATGTGGTTGTTGGGGGTGCCATCGTTATCAGGTTACTGTGATCGTGGGTACTATGAGTACCAGGGTACTGTGGCTGCAGAGTACTGCGAATGCCCAAGTATTGTGGTCATAGAATACCATGAATACCGTGTTTCTCGGGTACCTTGAATGCCAGAGTACTGTGGTCCCAGTAACTGTGAATACCGGGATATCATGGTTGCGGGGTACTATGAGTACCAGGGTACTGTGAATTCCAGGGCACTCTGGGTGTGGGGTGCTGTGAATTCCAGGGTACTGTGGTTGTCAGGATACCAGCATTGCTAGGGCACCATGAGTACCAGGGTACTGTGGTAGTGAGGTACCATGAATGCTGGGGCACTGTGGTTTTAGGGGTGCCATCATTACCAGGGTACTGTGGTCACGGGGTATCATGAGTACCAGGGTACTGTGGCTGCAGCATACTGTGAGTGTGGGGTACTGTGAATTTCAGGGTATCATGGTCATGGGATACTGAGTATCAGGGCACTATGGTTGCAGGGTACCGTGAGTCCCAGGTACTGTGGCTGCAGGGTACTGTGAGTCCCAAGTACTGTGGCTGCAGGGTACTGTGAGTCCGGTACTGTGAGTCCCAGGTACTGTGGCTGCAGGGTACTGTGAGTCCCAGGTACTGTGGCTGCAGGGTACTGTGAGTCCCAGGTTACTCTGGTTGTGCAGTGCTGTGAATGCGGGGCATGGTGGTTGCAGGGTGCCGTCATTCCCAGCGGACCATGAGTGCCTTTTGGCCTTCGGTAGCCCTGCGGTCCCCGGTAGGAGCGTCCCGGCAGCTTGCAGCTCCCCGCCCCGGCCAGCGCCCCCTTGCACGGGGCTCAGACCGTCCAGCTTTCCTGGCTAGTGCCCCGTGAGGCCCTTCGCAGCCTCCCCTCGCTCGGCCATCCTCCCACCAGGATTAACCCCGCGGGGCAGCAGGTCCGCAGGGCCTGGGAGAGGTTTCTCTGCCGACAGACCTGCCCTGGGCACGCGCACGGCCCCCACAAGCAGGCTCCGGGGACACTGAGGCAGGAGTCAGAGGAATTGCCGGACACTCGCCAGGCAGAAGAGGGTGCTGGACCCGGAGTGTTGGGAGCAGCTGGGGTCGGATCCTGGGACGGAGAGTGGACCCCAGAGGGGCGGGACCGCCTGCAGGCCGGAGGACGGCAGGGTTGGCACTGGTGGCCGTAGGAAGGGGAAGGTGACCGGCGCCAGATACAGCAGGGAGCAAGTTGCTCCTGCCCAGCTGCAGTGGGGACACTGCAGACCGGTCCCCTCCCCTGCCGTGGGCACCGGGGACATCGCGGCGACGGCTGTGTGTGTGCCCAGGAGTGTGCACTGGCAGCCTGGGCGGACACGGGGCTGACAGAAACAAGAACCGCGAAGGGCACAAACAGCCCAAGCGGCTGTGGCCAGGCCTGGCCCGCGGAGTGTGGAAAGGCAGCGGCCCCGCCAGCCACGCGCCGGCAGCAGATGGAGCCACACGCGGCTGGCTTCAGGCCAGGAAGCCGCTTTCTAGAAGGTTCTGCAGAAGGCACCAGTGCTGGGTGTGGGATCAGATTGGCTGCGGGTTCCTCGAGAGCTTTGGGGCACAAGAGTGAGCCACGAAAGCAGAGACGTTAGAGGGGGCGGTGGGCCGTGCCCCCATCCCAGTGAGCGTGGCCTCTCCCCGTGGCCTCCACTCCGTGGCCGGTATCAGCGACTTCCTGCCGACCCTCTGCCAGCCCTGACTGTGTTCGGGCCTGGTGAGCGCTGAGGGGCCGTCGTCATAGCCGCGCGTCCAAGGAGGGAAAGGAGGGGATTGGGGGAAGAAACGTCGAGAAGCCACCTGACGGCAGGCCTGGCGTCTCAGTCTCCACTGCCCGTGGGACGGGCGGTTGTCCAGGTCGGGAAGGATGCCAAACTCTGAGGTGGCGTGAGTGCACCCGTGTGTGTTTCAGCGGGTGAGAGTGTCTCACGAGGCCTGTGTGTCAGTCGGTGTGTGTTTGGGTGTGTGAAGGTGTGTGAGCGCGTCTGTGTGTTTGTGTAGGAGTGTTGTCTTGTGTGATGGTGTGTCTAGGTGATGGTGTCTCTGTGTGATGGTTTCTCTGATTGTGGTTCTCTGTGGGATGGCGTGTCTGTGGGACCATGTGTCTGTGGGACTTTGTGTGTGGGATGGTGTGTCTGTGTGATAGTATCTTATCTCTGTGGGACGGTATCTCTGTGTGATGGTGTCTCTGTAAGACGGTGTCTGTGGAACTGCGTGTCTGTGGGATGGTGTCTCTGTGAGACAGTGTCTGTGGGATGGTGTCTATGGAACCACGTGTCTGTGGGATGGTGTCTCTGTGTGAAGGTGTGTCTCTGTGGGATGGTGTCTGTGGAACCGTGTTCTGTGGGACCACATGTCTGTGGGACAGCGTGTCTATGGAACCGTGTGTCTGTGGGGCCGCATGTCTGTGGACTGCATGTCTGTGGGACCACGTGCCTGTGGACAGCGTGTCTTTGGGACCATGTATCTGTGGGACCGCATGTCTGTGGGATCGTGTGTCTGTGGACCATGTGTCTGTGGGATGGTGTCTCTGTGTGAAGGTGTGTCTCTGTGGGATGGTGTCTGTGGAACCTTGTGTCTGTGAGACCTTGTGTCTGTGGGACCACATGTCTGTGGGACAGCGTGTCTTTGGGACCGTGTATCTGTGGGACCACATGTCTGTGGGATCGTGTGTCTGTGGACTGTGTGTCTGTGTGATGGTGTCTCTGTGTGAAGGTGTGTCTCTGTGGGATGGTGTCTGTAGAACCGTGTGTTTGTGGAACCGCATGTCTGTGGGATGGCGTGTCTGAGGGACCGTGTGGGTGTCTGTGTGCCACCCTCAGAGCTGGTGCTGCTCCGCCCTGGCTCCATCTGCCTCTGCTGTCCCAGCTCACTGTCACCTATGCCCTCCTCTTGGACCCTCGGAGCCTCTGAGCCAGGAACCCGACACACCTGGTTCTCGTGGCCCGGCCACGGGGCTGGCAGGATGGACACACAGTCAGGCTGACTCTCGGCCTCGCCTGCAGATCTGAAGGCCCGTGCCTCGGTTTCCCCCTCTGCAGGTGTGACCCGGCTTGACCTTCTTGTGTCCTCCTTGGCAGGCGCGCCCTCACTGCCCCGGCACCTGGTGGCCTCCTCGGGCCGCCCCTCGCTGCCGCTCCTACACCCAGGCTCCCGTTTGCACCCGCCGCCCCCCGGCCGAGCACTTCGGGGGCGCCCGGAGCCGCCTCCCGGCTCATCCCCCGCTCAGAGTTGTCTTCCCAGGGCCGCTTGTGGCGGTCCCTGTCCCCACCAGGGACAGACCCCGGGAGGCCGGAAGCCCTAATGTCTGTGGGGGACCACCCCGCGCCCCCTCCCGTGGGAAACCACTACCGGGATGAATCAGAGGCCACCTCCTTCAGGAAGCCTTCCTGGCCCTCCCTCCTGCAAGCTCTGGGCAGGCCCTTTGACCCCCAGACGGGGCTGTTGGGTGAGGCTGCGGCTGGGATTTGAGGAGCCGGGTTCCGCCTGTCCTCCCTCACTCCCGAGCACGTCCGCACCTCGCTGTGCCGTGCCAGGAGGGCCACTCGCCCGTCAGCTCTCCGGGGGGCCGTGCTGTGGGTGGGCCCAGGGTGTGGCAGGAGTGTGCTCCGAGCCAGCGGCTTCTGCAGGAAGTGAGGCGTCTCAGCGAACCTGCCCGTCGGTGGGCGGGACCCGTGCTCCCTCGGCCGCTTAAACCCTGGGATGGTTCCCAGGTTGGACAGGGCAGGCCCCAAGGTCACCGACAGCCGGACGCGTTCCCCCCCAGTGGAGCAGAGCAGACGTGCCCTTCTCTGCACCCGGGCCTTTCCCCCAGCTGGCCGCAGTGCCCGCGTCCCCCGGGGCCCAGGTCTTGGGACGGCCGCAGGAGACCACGGTGGCCACGGTCCCTCTGGCTGTCGAGAAGATGAAAGGCAGTCGGGCACTCGGAGTGATCAGGAGCGTTTCCCTTAGGAAGAAAATTGATTCACAAAGTCAACAAGCGCCACCGCCCGGGCCGTCAGCCGCCTTGAGCAGAGGCAGAGTGACCGGGAGGCGCCCACGGGACCCTCCGAGGGGCAGCGGCTGGGGCAGAGCAGGGGATGTGGGAACACGGCCCATGGGGGCTGCCGCGAGAAGCCACGGGGGTCCGGAGCATGGGCTGAGGGGGTCTCCGGACAGACGGGCCCTGAGGGTCTGCCGACATGCTTTCCCAGCAAACTCGAGAATCCCAAGAAGCCCCCCGAGCAGAATTAAAAATACTTGGGGCTGGAGCGATAGGTAGCACAGTGGGGAGGGCATTTGCCTTGCACGCGGCCCGACCCGGGTTCGATTCCCAGCATCCCATAGGGTCCCCCCGAGCACTGCCAGGAGCGATTCCTGAGCGTAGAGCCAGGAGTCAGCCCTGAACATCGCCAGGTGTGACCCGAAAAGAAAGACAAAAAAAAAAAACTATCGGCAAAAATCCACCCGTTGACGCACAGGAATGACAACTGGGGAGAGAAGATGGACTGAGGAAATCAGAATTTGCGAAGGAAACGGCGTTGGGTTATCACTCGCCGGTCAGGGGCGCATTCCTCGCCTACGCAAGGGCCTGAATTTTGATTCCCTGCCACCGGCAGCCTCATGCCCCGCCTCTGACCTGCCCCACCAGCCAGGATCACGGGGCACCTGCCGGGGCGTTGACCCGTCCCGGGGGGCTGGCCGAGCATCTGGGCCCTGCGTGGGGGGCCTCTCTCTCCCCCCAACCCCCGAGGACTTCTCCTCAGAGGAGCGACCGGCCTCGTGGAGTTGGTTTCTCAGCCAAAACAACGCAAGCCACAGAGAGCCACGGGGAAGTGTCTCCGTGCCAAAAGTTGGCTGGGTTCCGGGTGGACAAGGTTAGCTTAACATTTAAAAAGTAATCAAGCATTAAAAAAAAACAGAGGCCATGGCGAGGGGTAAGAGGCCCTGGGCGTGCAGGGGAGCCCACCAGAGCCAGCCGGGGAGCAGGCGTGAGACACGCAGCCCTACTACACTCCAGGGGAAGGGGCGCGGTGGGGACCCGAGCCCAGGACGCTGACAGCGGCTCCCATGACCCTGCAGGGAGGCTCGAGCAACGGTTGAAGAAGCCAGTTGGTTCCGAGCCCTTGGGGTCAGCTCTCCCCAAGCCGGTGGCCGGCGGAGAGGAGACCGAGGCACATTGGCACGTGAACGGATCTGCCCACCCGACTCTGCTGATCCCCAGGCCGACGGGAGCCTGCCACCGGGTCAGCGCTGTCACGGAGTGAGGAGGTGAGTGTGCCAGCCACCGGCGTGCCAGGGAGCGCCCGTGGTCTGGGCTGTATGTAGCAGAGGTTCCCGAAACTTCTCGTTGGTGCTTGGTGCGTTTGTTTGTTTGTTAGTGTTTAGGCCCCTCCGGCGGTGCTCGGGGAGCAAGTGGGGGTCGAGCTCGGGTGGGCCGCTCTCGAGGCCAGGCCCCACCTGCCCTGCCGTCCGTCCCGCCCCGGAGACTCCTAAGTGTGACTCAGAGGCACCAGGACCTGGGAAGGAGAAGCAGAAGCCCAGAGCCAGCCGGGCCTTTGCACACAGCTCTTCCTCACCCACAGAGGCCCATGGGGGGCCAGAGGGAGGGCTGGTTCTGGGAGGAGGGGCTCTGGCCGGCCTGATTTGGTCTCCAGCACCCCCGGGGTCCCTCGCACACCATCAGGACTGAGCCCCAAGCACTGCCGGGTGTGGCCCCAAACCCGAGCTGAACAACGACAGCAACAACAACAACAAAATCGGGCCAATCGGGATTGCACACCTGGGAACGAAACCCCAGGAAGGAGAAGGAGCGCGACCTTTCCCCAGGAAGCCGCGGGGGGCGTGGGAGGCCGGGAAACCCAGAGGGCGCCCGGTGGGCGGGAGGCTGGTGAGTGACAGGACCGGCTCGGGGGGCGGGCGCAGACACCCACCCGCCTGGCCCGGGGACCCCCATGCCCCTGTGGTGCCTCCCGACAGGCTGGACCCTCACCGGGGTAGAGTCATGTCCTGCCCCAAGTGTCCTCTGTGCCCAGACGCGAGGCTTCCCCCAGCCCTGCCGCCCCTGCGGTGACCCGGGCTCGTCATGGGGGTCGGGGGCTGCTCCCATGCGGGGGGCTCTGTGTCGGCCCGTGGTGGGGAGAGGCTCTGGCCTGGGCTCATTTCCTGCCCATGAGAGGAGCCAGGCCTGCCGGGTCAATATTTATGAAGGGCCGCGGGGTCAGGCCCCTCCCGGGCGTGGCGGGTGCAGGAGCCCGGCCCCTCCCGCCGGTGCCCGGGCAGCGTTCCAGAGCCGTGGGGGGACGTGAGCCTGGTGGACAGGTTGAGCCCGTGGCGGGGCCGGGCAGAGTCTGGCAGGAGTGACGGGGGATGGGCACCCTGGGCCCGCGTGGGAGGGGCGTGGCAGCCGGGGCCGTGAGGACGCCAGTGTGGTGACCACCTGGGGGAGGCGGGCCCCTGGGACAAGGGGGCCCTAGGGTGTCTCTGCGAGCCCAGCAGGACAGTCCAGGGGGCGGGGGCAGGGGGCCGCTGGGCCCCCGCAGCCTGGCGAAGCCCCCCAGGACTGAGGCGCGGGGAGGGGGGTGACGGGAGGCCGGGCCAGGGTCTGTGGGGACGGGGACTCAGTTGTGCTGCCCTTGGGCGGCTGCCTGACCTTCAGGCTCTCATCTCAGTTTGACCTGCAAATCCGGCACGGGGTAGGGGTAGAGTGTGTGTGTGTTTGTGTGTGTCTGTGTGTGTGTGTGTGTGTGAGCACGTGACTGTGTGTGCAGGAGCACATGTGTCGTGTGCATGTGTGTGCATGTATGAGCACATGTGAGGGTATGCAGGGGCACATGTGAGAGTGTCGTGTGCGTGTGTGAGCACATGTGAGGGTGTGCAGGGACACATGTGAGAGTCGTGTGCATGTGTGTGAGCACGTCCGTGAGCACATGGGTGCAAATGTGTGAATGTGTGTGTGTACATGAGCACATGTGGGCGTGGGCATATGTGTGCCTGTGTGAGCAGGCGTGTGCAGGCGTGTGTTGGGTGGGGGTTAGGCTGTGTTCGAGGGGATGCCTGGCAGGTGCAAGTCTGTGGGGTGGGGGAGGGGAGCGCGGAAGGGTCCGAGCTGTGCAGGGCAGCTCTGCCTATCGGGGTCGGTCTCCTGGAGGAGACAGAGGCCCGGGTGCCCCGGGACCCTCCATGCGGCGTGGAGCGGGTCCCCGGCCAGCCCGTGGCTGCGTCCTCAGCGCCCAGGAGCTGCCCCCTGTCCCCACGCAGGACTCGGGGCCTCTCGGTCCACGAGTCCCTCCCGGCTGCCGTCTTCCTTGTTTTTTTTTTTAAACAGTTTTCTTGGGCGGAGGTGGGGGCTCTTTGGGCCTTACTCCTGCCAGAGGGACTCGGGGGGACCCTCTGCGGTGCCGGGGATCAATCCGGAGCTGGGCCCTGCGAGGCCAGTGCCCTCCCCGCCCGCAGGCCCCCACCCTGGCTCCTCAGCGAGCTGTCAGACCTGGCACCCGACCCCTCGAACCGCGGCCCTGCCAGGGGCCGCCCAGCGGCCAGACCACAGCCCACAGGACAGCCCCGCAGGGAGCTCCTGGGGCTGCCCGGGACCCCGAGGCCGTGTGGGGCTGCAGCCCAGTGTGTTCGTGACTGTGGCAGGAGAGGCCAGGGCAGGGCAGGGCAGGGCTGTCGCAGGGGAGCGAGCGAGGCCGCCCCGTGTGGCCGCCCCAGGGCTGGTGCCTCTGTGGCTGATTCCTGGCCATGTGGCGCCATGGATGGGCCCTTCCCCTGCTCTCCCACCCAGACCTCAGGGCCAGGGAGACAGGCTGGGCTTGTGGGCACACACACACGGGTGCATGCACACACACATACGTGACATACACACACACACGCCCGCACACACTATCTTATCTGATTCCGAGCCACTGAATGGAAGGAGTGATTAAGCACGATGCCCTGTGTGCCGAGAGCAGTGCCTGTGGGTCAGGGCTCTGGGTCAAGGGTCCCCCCGCTCTGCGTGGGCGTGTGGGGGTGAGTGTGTGTGTGTTGGGGGGTTCTGCCATGCTGTGTGTGTGGGGAGGTCCTGCCATGCTGTGTGTGTGTGAATGTGTGTGTCTGTGTGAGTCTGAGTGTGTGTTGGAGGGTTCTGACATGCTGTGTGAGAGTGTGTGTGTCTGTGTGTGTCTGTGTGAGTGTGTGTGTGTGTTGGGAGGTTCTGACATGCTGTGTGAGAGTGTGTGTGTCTTGGGGAGATCCTGCCATGCTGTGTATGTGTGTGAGTGTGTCTGTGTGTATGAGTGTGTCTGTGTATGTGTCTGTGTGACTGTGTGTGAGTGTGTCTGTGTGTTTCTGTGTGTGTCTGTGTCATTGTGTGTCTGTGTGAGTGTGTCTGTGTGTGTGTTTGTGAGGGTGTCTGTGTGTGTCTGTGTGAGTGTGTCTGTGTGTGTGTGAGTGTGTGAGTGTATGTGTGAGTATGTCTGTGTGTCTGTGTTTGAGGGGTCCTGCCATGTCCTCGTGCATGTGGAACCCGGGACTGCAGGCCCTCATGTCGGGGTCCCGAACCCTGTGCCCCCTCCCATGCAGGACCCCGGACTGCGCCCACACTGGGCCTTGGCGGCCCCTCCCCATGTGTTGCGGGGTCCTCTCCCTCCCCCAGCCTGTCTCCCTCGTGCGAGGGGCTGGACCTTGGCTGGACCTTGCAAATCGCCATTGTCACTGCTGATGCTTGTGTGGGTGCCTGTGTGCATGTGTGTGTGTGAGCACATGTGTGCATGTGTGTGCACGTGTGTGTCTGTGCACACGTGTGTCTCTGTGTACCTCTGCACATGCGTGTGCCTGTGCATGTCCTGAAATGCATCTCAGCCTTCTGTCCCCCGGCTCCCCGTGGCGGTTGGCGTCTCCAGGGCTCTGCTTGCCTCTGCCGTGGGCACCCATTGTGCTGGCACCACGTGACAAAAGGGCCGGCGCTCACGCGCCGAGGGCTGTGTGGAGTGTCGGGGCCTCGGGTCTGTGGCCCGAGGCTGTGGCCTGCCCCCAGCCTCTCCTCTCCTCTCTGGACCGAGCCTTTCTGTGGGCACCGGAAGCCTGAGACGGGGGTGTGCCCGCGGCGTGCCCGGCGGCTCTGGCCATCTGGGACCCAGCCCGCCGCCGGGCAAGCTGCAGCCGGGACTCACGTGCAGGCCCCAGGCATCACCCACACGGAGTCACGCCTGTCCACGGCCCGCGGGGTTGCCTGCCCCTTGCCCGGGCGGTTGCCGAGCACCAGGGTCCGGCTCAGGTCTCTCAGCCCATGGGGCGCAGGGCCACTGCCCGCGCTCTCCACGGCCTCAGTGTGGCCTGCCTGGCGGCTAGTGTGGTCAGTGCCGCTGGGGCTGTGGCCGACGTGGTGGTGACCGTCCCTCTTGAGGGCCGGGGTGAGCCCCGCCCAGTGCACCCCATGCCCTTGACCTTGGCCCCCCAAGGTCACACGCTGGCCCCAGACCCTGTGCCCACCCGCCCAGGTCTCAGTGGCCCCCGCACCCCCACCCTGCTCCCCGCAGGCTCTGGGCCCCACCCACGGGGCTCTGGCCACACCCTTTCACCCACCCCTGTCCCGCCAGCTTTATCTCCCGCGTGTCTGGGGTGACTCTGGGGCAAAGTCCACCCCCCCACCCCACCCCGCCTGGTGGCACCTGCCCGCCTGCAGACTCATCCTTTCACTTCGCCCCGGGCTCCCTGGAAAGTGCTCCCGGGGCAGGAGGTAGCTTCCCCCGCCTGGGGGTGACTGGCCTGCACCCCTGCGGGGCCCAGCAGGGCGTGTGGGACTCAGGCAAGTGACCATGGTGAGGCCGTGGCGAGGGACCCCGGAGATACGCACGCCGGACTGGGGGGCCCTGGGGTGCAGTGGGAGCCACTTGCTCGGGAGGGGGGCGCTCCCCCCGTGCCCACTGTGCCCACCTGCACTGCAGGTCCCCCCGGACTCATCGCGGCGTCCCTCTCCTCTCTAGAACCTTCCCTGAGTCCCCACGAGCACTTGCCCTGGTTTGCCAGGTCCTCCCTGGACGAGTCGCTGAGTCTGACCACGCCCCCTTCATGGGGCTGGACGTGACAACGCTCGGCCCGTGGGAGCCCCGACTCTGACCCCTGACCGGCACGGCCACGGGTGCCACTGTGTGGCGTTCCGCTTTCTCCCCGCCATGTGTGAAGCCCGGTGTGCAGCGTGGAGGGCTTGGCCATGGTGGGGGGCGACCTGGTGTGGGCCCCGGGGCAGGGGCTGGGCCCTGCAGGTGTGCAGTCAGGTCAGCTCTGCGGCCAGTGTCTGTGCGGGGCACCTGGGAAACAGCCGCTGGGCATGCCAGGCTGCGTGCCACAGCCTGTGTGTGAGTGTGTGTGTGTGTGTGTGAGCCCGTGTGTGTGTGTCCCGTGTGTGTTAGCCCGTGGGTCTGTGTGTGAGCCCATGTGTGCGTGTGGCCCATGTGTGTGTGTGTGTGTGTGTGGAGTG
>JAOXYA010002966.1:0-14523 GCA_028565675.1 Sorex palustris | reverse complement strand
AGATTTGGTTATTTATACTGGGGCTGATAATGCAGGTTTATGTCCGTGCACTCACACTTAGAGTCCTGACTCCAGCAAACAAAACAAATTTACACTCTCCAAACTGAGTAACTCTACTTGTCCTCTGTATCTACACCAGTGTCTCACTCTCTTTCTTCTGCAATGTTCTTTCTACCTTACCCTCGACTTTTTCACAATTGATTTTATCTTTAAATCAGTACTGAAGGTTATGGCCAAATGTACTTGAAATGAAATTTGCCTTAACTTTTTGAAAAAAATATGTGACACTTCCAGCCAAAGTATAGTGCATAGGAAGCTTGCTTTCGTATGCAATGAACACAGTTCAATCCCTGGCACCTCTCATGGTGTCTGATCCTGTCAGGTTTAATCCCTGAGCACAAAGCCAGGAGTAGCCCAGTACACAATTGGGAATAGCACACAATAAATAAATAAATGAATAAATCTCATTCAGTATTTTAGTAGCCTATTAGATACTGTAATTATCTTCACTTACAAATGAGGCAACAGAAGTGATAAGTAGTACCTTGAAACACGTCACTTTCAATAGTCAGATTAAAGCTGTAATTTAAAACTGTGGTGTCATACTTCAGTTTATGTGTTTGATCACTGTTCTTCTCTCATATGAGTCTTAACTACATTATACTAATATGCATGCATATCTGCATATACATAGTCATATAGTCTGCGTACATAATCCATTGGTGAGTACCAATAAAGGCCTATGATATATGGGTCCTTTTTAAAATGTGTGAAATATTGTAAAAGGATCAAGAAGTTAAAACAACTCTCTCAGACGCACATAAATAGAAGCAGAACTCTATTGAGGGCTGCAACATCAGAGGGTTATGAGTTAGCAGGAAATGATATGAGACGGATTCCTCCCACATTTAAATGATTTCACATTTTCAAAGATGAAACCTATGGTCATCCTGGGAGGAAGATCTTCTTACCTCATTATGGAAGCTTAGCACATTTAGCCCATCACCTCCCCTCCAAAGGTCACAAAAAGCAGGTCATTTGTGAAAACTGTCGCCACCACATCATGGGTGTGGGTGATTTGACAGTGGGTGGTGTGCATCATGCAATTCATAAACCACTGGAATCACCTGGACCACATTAAACAAAATATTGGGTGCAGGAAAAAATTTTAAAAGAAGTGCTGACTTGTCCACCTCAAATATTATGAGTAAAGAATATGTTAATAAGATTATTTATATCATTGCTATGGAATATTTTTCAGAACTGATAATTTTGTTGTGTTTCTTGGGAAATCAAGTATAATCAAAATTTCCTTTGCTTAGTCTTTAATCCACCCAGTATTGGAATGGATCACGTTGGTGTCAGTTGCACATTAAATAAGCAGTGTGTTTGTGTTCAGAGGTGTATGTGAAAAATATAAAAATCTAAATTTGAGTTGGATTCAATACAAGGTATTTGTATATACCAAAGGTACTTGAACACTAAGGCATACAAAAGGAATGAATGACCATTCTTCCATCTCATACTCTTTTGAGCTAAAACATCTCACTACCTTTCTTTTTCTTCATCTTTTTATTTCTTTTCACAACCTTGAAGACTAGTCAGTTGAATTTGTCTATGTTATAATTCCACTTTACTTTAAAGATTAAAATATAGCAAGATATATTTATGCAAACTTTTAAAGAACTGAGGATTACCACAACAAATAGAGCACTTAACTTACATATGTGAAGCTCAGGGTTTGATCCCAGAACTAAAAATACATAAAAGAGACTTTAAAGACATTCCTGACCACCCCCCCTCCCCAGGAGGGAAAGGGTGTCTGTCTCTTCCGCCTTTTCCCCCCACTGGCAGCAAGGTAGCCTCTGCCTCAGGGCTTATTGGACAGCCAGGTATGAGCCCGCAGTGATGGGGCAACTCATGGGATGGGGGACAGAACTGGAACATCCTTCACGCCCTACTGAGGCCACGAGTTGCCCCCACAGGTGACTCCAGCAGGGCCTTGGCCCCAGAGGAATTAAATAAAAAAAAATTCAGATTTAAAAAAAACAACAAAAAACTAAGAAGCTTCTGCATCTCAAAGAAAACAATGACCAGGATATAAAGACAGCCCACAGAATGGGAAAAATTATTTGCCCAACACTCATCCGGTAAGGGGTTAATATCCAAGATACGTAAGGTGACTATACACCTGTACAAGAAAAAAAATCCAAACCCACTAAAAAATGGGCAGAGAGGTGAACAGAAACTGCCTCAAAGAATGAATGCAAATGGACAAAAGGCACATGAAAAAGTACTTTATATCACTATTCATCAGGGAGATGCAAATCAAAACAACAATGAGATATCATTGCACACTAGAGTCTTGCACCCATCAAAAACAATAAGAACAACCAGTGTTGGTGTGGATTTGGGGAGAAAGGGACTCTCATTCGTTGCTGGTTGCAATGCTGACTGGTCTAGCCTTTTTGGAAAACTGTATGAACATTTCTGTGTGCTTTGACAGGAGAAAAATCCAGCTGACAGCTGCTGGTCAGGTCTTGTCTTAACAAGGAATTCAATTCCAGCCTGAGGCCTTGAGAGTGGGCGCATTGGTGGGTGTGGGAATGAGTACATGGTTAGATGCTCCTGTAGGCTACCCTTAGTACCTCGGATAATCCCTACATGCTATCAAGAATTTTACTACAAAACTTCTTGCCATTGGGCTGGAACAATAGCATAGTGGGGAAGGCGCTTGCCTTGCATGCAGCCAGTTGGGGTCTGATCCCTCGCATTACATATGGTCTCCCCAGTCCTTGAGGAGTTAACCCTTAGAGTACAGAGCCAGGTGTAAACCATGAGCACTGCTAGGTGCCTTAAAAGAAAACAAAGACAACTTCCTGCCAAAGTTAGATGACTCAAAGTCAAAGTGGCTGGGTAGTGGCCAGGCTTGGCAACTGCCCTCAGGTCAGCACCGCTGCTAAGATTCTTAGGCTGGGGCAATTCTCATCTCAGCACCCACCTACACCCCAGGAACAAAAACCCACGGTCTCAATGCACTCCTTTCTTCCCCGGAGGCACAAACCACTAGTGTCACTAGTGTCTGCTCCCTCACGATGTGGAGAGATGGAAGTGTTTCAGAGATGTGGAGAGATGGAAGTGTTTCAGACCCCCTCCTCCAACACACACACACACACACACACACACACACACACACACACACACACACGTGTCTCGTTTGTACCTTCACATCTGCCTACTGACAGAGCCTTGGGTGCCCCACAGGGATACTTCAGCCCCCCCTCTGCAGAGGGCGCAGCCCAGGAGGAACCACTCCAGTCCCATCCCCAGCCAATCATCTGCCTTCTTGCCTTCGGAGGGCATGATGACAAAGAGAAGGAACAGAACTGCAACCCATTGACCCATCCTTCTCTAGGCACTTAAGACAGGCAGACAGAACCCTCCCTCCCCCGACAGAGAGATCCAAGGATTAGACAAGAGGGCCTCTCCTCATGCAAAAATGCCTGCTGATGGCTGTGTCTTTTCCTCAGGAGAGCATCTGAAATGAGAGCGTGAGACTGTTTCTGGAGAGAAACAAGGGCAGTTGCCAAGGTCCTGGGAGAGGGAGCCCTGTTGAGGCACACACCACCCCAGCCCCAGCATTCAGAGGAGAAACTTTTCCAGCGATGCCGCACCCTGTCACAGAATCCCTCTGTAAAGGCTCCTCTAATTATTCTAACAGAAGGTGGGTGAAGTCTTGATATGCCATCAGTGGAGAAGCAAGTCCAATAAGGGAACTGGAAAACCAAAGTAGATGGTTCTGAACCCCAGGGATTGATGGAAGAGGACTCAATTTGATATAGGAAATATGGGGAATACAAACCAAGCCAAAAAAAATTAAGGAAAGAAGAAATTTCCTGAGGATGAAATGAATGGAATGTCTCAGGGCCAGGCCAGACAAAAGGCCTGATAACCATATGTAATTTTTTTTCATGTTTTGTTCATTTGTTTTTTGGGTCACATCCAGTGATACTCAAGGGTTACTCCTGGCTCTGTACTCAGGAATTACTCCTGGTGGTGCTTGGGGGAACATATAGGAAGCTGAGGATCAAACCCAGGTTGGCCACATGCAAGGCAAACACGCTACCCGCTTTACTATCTCTCCAGCCCATGTATTTTAATGTTTTTTGTCCTCCCCTACAAAAAGATAAAGGGAGCCCACTTGTCTACTCTGTCTCCATTTTACCTGTCTGTTTTAGCATCTGTTTGTCTGGGATTAACAAAAAGATAAAAACTACTGGGCTACCTAGTCTGTCAGTGTCTATATTCTCTGTGAGACACGTCCTGTGTCTGCCTATTTTCCGATACATCTAAGGGGAAACAGTCTCTCTTCACTGGCAACCCACTCTGGGATCGATCCCTTCCCTCGTGGGAAGTTTCCTGCCTGTTTTTTCTCTTTTCTTTCCCCTTTCAGTAAAATTGTGTGGGTCTGGCCAACTCCCTTGCTTCCAATCTTCCACAACTAAGAGACAAAAGCCTGTCCCAGATAATGAATTCATCTTGGGTGGATCCTAACTTTGATGTCCATCCAGAGCTTTGGGAAGGACAAGAGGCCCCTTCAAGACCATTTACAAGCAGCCTGGAAGACCAGCTCAACTAGAACACTGCCCCAGGGTGCCCCTGTGGCTGGACCAGACTGCCACCAGTGCCCAGGGCTGCTGGAGTTTCCCAGGTGATCTCGACTGCCAAACTTCAACCCTCAGGAATTCACCTGGTGTCAATAATTAACCACAGCCAGAGGCACAGATCTTCACGCTGTGTGGCAGGGGTGGAGTGGGGAGGGCTGCTTCGCAGTACACAGTAAGGATAAGCATCGGAGTGGCTGGTTCTGCGGCAGTGCTGGGTCCAACTCTCAGTTCTGACATGCCCAAGTCCTCTCTGAGATGTGACCCAGAGGGTGTTCCTTGAATGGGCTCCTGCTCTCGGTAACCAGATCAGCCCAGATTCTGGAGCTGATACCAATGATTTCTGGACAAGGGGACACATAACAAGTTCTAATCCCAGATTTACCACTACCACCTGAGCCGGCTATGATTTAAGCCCTCCACGTCTCAGTTACCTCATCTGTAAATGGAAATCACAGGACCTCTGTGGGGGAATCTTGTGAGGAAGACAGGCGAGAAGAGACGCAACGGGGGCAGGGGTCAAGGGGATTCAGGGACATGGGTGGTGTTAAGAAATGGTACGGCTAGATTTCCAAACCACAGGCAACAACACTGAAATCATGAGACCCAAACTTTAATAACCAAAAGATGCCTGTCAAGAGGGCAGGCTGAGGCTGGGAAGTAGGGGTGGGAGGACTTTAATAACCAAAAGGTGCCTGTCAAGAGGGCAGGCTGAGGCTGGGAAGTAGGGGTGGGAAAAGAGTGCACCTGGGAACACTGGTGAAGGGAAGCTGACACTGGTGGTGGGGTGGTGATGGCACATTGTATGTCAAAACCCAACTACAAATAACTTTGTAATTCACAATGTTTGAATAAAACTTTTTTTTTCAAGATGCAGTCTTTGACACAGTCTAGCCTGTCACAATCTGTACCAGTAACTGCATTAGACATGCTGTCACGAACACATTCGTTTTCTCCAGGAAAGGAGCAAGATCATTTGCAGCCACTTAGATGAACGTCTTGAGGGGGGAGGGATCAAAGGCCCCTTTAGTGGTTTCAATAATAGTGTTCTCAAAGGAAATGCTGTAGCATGGATGCTAAGAAAGCTGGAAGGGAGTAAGTTGGACCGTTTTCAAACCACATTCATCCACCAAACTAAAGTAGCAACAGACCCTGTGATCATCTGCAAGCTGCCTCATCCCAAGTGCAGTTGACTTGGAATCTGCTTCCAAGCTCCTCCCTCCAGAGAGTACAGTAACATCTCAAGCCTGCTTTCCGGATCTGTGGCTACAGGACAAGACCTCAAAGTTTGTCCTCGAGGACACTGGGTACAAGTTGACAGGTTCTGCCACCTTCTATGATGAACAATCCCTGGTACTGGTATTGCCCTTCCTTCCCTAACAGTTTGGTCCCCATGACGAGACTCTTCGTCAGACTTCTGGGATTTCCCTTCCAATAAAAAAAAGCATATGCACCCCAGAAACAACTCTATCAAAATTAAGGTAGCAGCAGAAATCCTTGGAGTGGGTGACACTAAAACCTAAAGGTTTGACAGCCAAGCTGGCAGAAGAGATGAGCAGAAATACAGGAAGCAGCAACTGATCAAGTGGCTGAGGAGTCATGGTCTCCCCTGGAGATAGGTAAAGTTGAGAGTGGTCACTGTCTCCTCCCCAAGTCTATTCTCTCTTTCTTCTGGTGTTAAGAGTTTTAGCAGCGGGTGGGAGCAGGAGGACAAGGAGATCACTCAAATGGTGGAGTTCATACTTAGTACGCATGGCATTGAGTTGAGCCCTGGGCATAGCATGGCCCTCCAAGTACTGCCGGGTGTAGCCTTAGTAGCTCTGGGATGCCACTGAGTGTGGCCTTTGGACATAAGGGAAGCGAGGAAGCAGAGACTGAGACGGGAGCACGGAGGTCCTGTGAGAGCCTCCATTCATCTGCCCTGGAGCTAGGTGTGCCCACATGATCCAGAACAGCATTAGCTGTGCACAGAGTGTCACTAACACCTGTGGAGTTGCCTCCAAGTCACTGCTGCTTGCTGCACTGTGCTCTGCGAAAAGGAGTTCCTTCTTTTTGCAAAACACAATGCCGACATTCTCTATCACTCGGATGTAACTGCTCGAACTAGAACAATGTGCTGAAAGACCCTGAAAAAAACCCCGAGTTTCCTGGGTAAGAGCGGCTCCACCAGAGACTGGTGTATCAGTACACAGCTCAATCTAACAATTTCTGGTCAGATATTTTAAGGATGACTCTTGTTTTTCACAGTAACTTCACTTTGGCAATTAATCTGTGTTGAGATAAGAATCCAATATACAGGCACTACAGAACATATTGAAAGCAATTAAAGGAAGCCTAAGTACTTGGAAAGACATTTCACACGAATGGAAGACAATATTAAGAGGGACAATAACTTTCTAACGAGAGCTGCATATTTAACATGACCCCTATCAAAATCTCAGTTGCATATTTTCCAGACATTGACTAAAAAATCCTGATATTCACATGGGAATGCAAGGGACCCAGATAGCAAAAACCATGTTGGGAAAGAAAAATAAAGTTAGAGAAATAAAGAAAGAAAGAAAGAAAGAAAGAGAGAGAGAAAGAGAAAGAGAAAGAGAAAGAAAGAAAGAAAGAAAGAAAGAAAGAAAAGAAAGAAAAGAAAAGAAAGTGGGAGGGAAAAAGTAGCTGAGGCCATGTTTTGCATGTGTGAAGCCCTGGGTTTGACTTCCAGCAAAACACACACAAGACATAAACACAGATACAGATATGCTTAGCACATGTGGCCAGCATAGTACAGCCCTCCAACACACACACACACACACTTACCCAACTAAAAACAAAATCCACAGAATGGAAAAATATTAAATATTAGCAAATTGCATACCTGATAACAGACTTACATTCATAATATATAATTTTTATATGGGGTCCGGAGCAGTAGTTTATGTGGAAGGATGCTTGTCTTGCACATAGTTGATCCAGGATCAGTCCCTAGTACCACATATGGTTCCCCAAACCCAGCAGAGTAACCCCTGAGCTCTCCCCGGTGAGGCGCAAAAATAAACAAATAATGTTTGGTGTAAATACAATGGAATATAACTCAATTTTGAACTTTTAAATGTTTTAAGTTTTGTTTTGAGTTTGGGGCCACACATACTCAATGCTAAGGGGCTACTCCTAATTCTGAACTCAGGGGTCAGTCCTGGCAGTGGCTCAGGGGACCATATGAGTATTATCTCTCTGGCCACATAAATTCCAATTTTGAAACTGACACAAGATTTGAGCAGATACTTGGAGAAAATACACAACTAGGCAAATAAGCCTGCTTTAAAAATACTTGACATATGTTTACATACGTTCAAAAAGATGACCTTTATGTTAGGTGAGTGGTATTTTGATAACACTTCCATTTAGACTCCACACACCCAGGGCCAGGTGATGGCGCCTCGGTGAGGCACCTGTCCCACAAGGGTAAGGCTGCAAGTTCGATTTCTGGGGCCACCACCTGCACTGAGCACCATCTGGATACCGCTGCCTTTGTACCCCTCAGCGGTGCTGTCTGACATCCCCGGGACTGTTAAGTGGTTCTGGCTGCACTGTAGTGGCTGCACTTTAGCACCGTGACTCCAGGGTGTGACCCCTGGTGAGCACGACAACAAAAAAGATGGGTGAGCACCATGGCCAGGAATGCGCTCCCTGGTGAGCAAGGCAACCAGCATGAGCAGAGCGCCACAATGGAAATGTGGGGCCCTGGCCTGCACATCGGCAAGCACGACAACTAAAGTGTGATTCCCCAATACCCCCACAAGCAGCTAAGTACCACCACTGAAACTCTGCAGACTCCACAGCTCTGCATGTGTGGGACTCCCTCTCACACAGTACCAGTATCAACAGGGGGAAGGGAAGAAGGGGGCTGGGGGAAACATACTCGCGGCTCTCTTTACAGCATACCCCTGGGAAGCACCAACTTTGGGGATGCAATACAATGAAAGCCTTGGGCCCCTCCTTGTATTCCAGAGTGACCCCAGTCTTCCATGGTCATGAGGTTGTCTCTTGGCTGAGGCCTACCCTCTCAGGAGTGTGTGTGTGGGGGGGGGGGACATGTTCCACGCCTCAGGAGAATTGTTAGTCTGATTTCTCACCCTGCTTGTGCCCCATCCTTTCTCAATTCTCTATCAACAGACAGAGCCTTCATAAAAAAAAAAAAGATTAAGTACTTCTATAAAGGTTACTCTGGAGGGGGTGGTCTGGGGGTGGTGGAAAGGATGCTGGGGCCACTGGTCGTGGAAAATGGGCACTTGTGGAGGGATGGGTACTCGATCATTGTATGACTGAAATGCAAGCATGAAAGTCTGTAAGTCTGTAACTGTACCTCACAGTTATTCACTAATAAAAATTTAAAAAATAAAAATAAGTCGATGACCTGAAAAAGGTCATTTTTGGCTCCCTGCCTGTACTCCCCTGCCCTCCCACCCCCTCCAAGGATACTGCATCAAGAACACAAACCAGCTTGGGAGCATGCAGTTACAAAGTCAGTAGTAATGGCCACTGCTGCCGAGGAAGCGGGAGAGATGCTTCCAGGGAAGGTCTCCAGGAGTGACCGCTGCCCTCACCAGATTACAGGTGGGACTGGGTGGTAGCAAACATTTCCCCTGGATACCACTGGTCTTTCATAGGGAGCAATCACCAGCACCAAAGGTCGTGCATCGGCTCGGTACTTGCCACTGCATTGGGGGTGATTTTTGTAGCTAACGACACTGAGTACTGTCATCGGCAAGGTGGGCATTAGTATATGCTGCTCTGGAGGAGTTACTGAGACATACTCGGGGTGCTTGGAATTCTGCATATCCTCATTTCTTCGTGCCCTAAGACATGCAAGCGCCCATAGACAAGGGAATGCCCGGGCCTTACCTCCACACATCACTGCCTTTGGAGAACATGGATGCACGGATGACTTCTGGTGCCATCCACGCATAGGTGCCTGCGGCGCTCATCTTGGTGGTTCGGTGCCATTCCCGAGCCAGGCCGAAATCAGTGATCTTCAGGATCTTGTTGCTCAGGTCTCCATTCTCCACCTTCTGGAGGATCAATACTGGGCAAGGACGGGAAGACAAAAGACAAAAAGAGAACAGAGACTGTGCATCAGTTACAGGGAAAACAGCATCTAGACTCCTCTTGCCAAGCCCCTTCGCTCCCTTGTGGGTGTCCCCCTGCAACTACCATAAGGATTGATGGTAGGAGGCATCATATCTTACTCACCTATAAAGCACCCATTTTTGTGCCAAGGATGTGAGAGGCATTATCTCTAACCCTGACAATAACCTTAAGAGGCAAGGGACCAGGGACTGGGAGATAGTACAATGATTAGGGCGCATTCGATTTCAGGCATCAAAGGGTCCCCCAAGCATCACTGGGCTGCAGCCTGTGAGACCCCCAATCACTTTCAGGTGCAACCTGGGAAACCCCAGCACCCCTAGGGTGGTCTGGGTACCCTCAACACCACGGGACCTGAGCAGCATCGCATCCCCATCCTCAAAAATGAAGCAGGATCCAAATCAAATAAACAGAAAGACTCGAATACCCTTAAAAAAATGAAGCAGGTACTATGAAATTGTCCCGCCACCCCCAAAGAAGAGCCAGATTCAAAATTAAAAGCCAGAAAATTTCTCGGAAGGGTATTTAAGAAGGTTACTGTCGGAGCCGAAGAATAGTATAGTGGATAAAGTGCTTGCCTTGCAAGCAAAGAAAGCGGGTTTGATCCCCGGCATCCCCTATGGTCCCCTGAGCACTGTCAGGAGTGACTGGAAAAAAAAAAGGAAAGGCAGTCATAGCTGCTCCTTCCTCCTAAACCCTATCACCAGGAGATAACCCTTCATCTAAAATCTTTGATTAAGAAGCACAAATGTATCACAGAGTGCCTTAGGGGACCAAATGCAAGAGAACGTATCCATCAGCCTGATACCCACCAGCCTGAAACATTCCCCAAAACACATTTCCCTGTTCTTTTCCTATATAATCTGTTTCTGAAGTGCATGCAAGCAAGCAAGATGGCTTTTCTGAAAATGTGAGCTCAACCTGCAGGCTTAATAATGCTTGTTCTTTCTCCACCCATTATTTGGCCTCTGACTGGCTGCCTGTAGCAACAGTGGAATTACACTATCACCAGCTTCAAATTATAGGTAAGGAACTTGAGCTAAGCACCATAAAACGCATTTCCCAAGGCCACCCCACCAGCCATCCAGGACTGAGCCCAGGCAGCCTGAGGTAAGTTTGAGATCATGGGTCCATTCCCATTCTCAGGGTTTCAGGACCCTAGCTGAGGATGTGGGTCGAGCGCTTATGTCCCAGAAAAGGGAGGGGCATGCTGGGTGTGCCAGGCTTTCCTATCTGGACCTTCCTGAGAACCTCTCCAAGTAAATTCTCCTAAGTTTTAGTTGTTATTGAGGTTGTTGTTTTTTTTGGGGGGGGGCTACACCCAACAGTGCTTAGGGCTTAGTCCTGGTCCTGCACTCAGGGATCACACCTGGTGGGTTTGGGGGGACCATATGGGGTGCTGGGGAGGAGCCTGGGTCAGCTGTGTGCAAGGAAAGGCCCCTGCTCACTGTACTATAGCTCCAGTGCCCCCTAAATTTTTAAGAAAGCATGCTTTCTGGTGCTGGAAAGAGAGTACAGGGTTAAGGTGCTTGCCCTGCACAAGGCCAACCTGGGTTCAATCTGCAGGACCCAGGAGGATCCCCTCAAATCTGCCAGGAGTGATCCCTAAACATACAGCAGTAAGCCCTGAGCACAACTGGGTGTGTCCCCCATTCCTCAAAAAAAAGAAGAAGAAAAAAAAAGAAAACATGTCTTTTGGGCACAGAGATTTCTCCTTAATCCAGGAACTAGGGGCTGGAGTGATAGCACAGCGGGTAGGGCATTTGCCTTGCATGCGGCTGACCCATGTTTGATTCCCAGCATCCCATATGGTCCCCCGAGCACCGCCAGGAGTAATTCCTGAGTGCAGAACCAGGAGTAACCACTGTGCATTGCTGAGTGTGACCCCAAAAGAAAAAAAAAAACAAAAAATCTTAATCCAAGAACTATTTAGACTATCTCCACATTCCAGCACCAAAGTCCGGTGTCACTGTGGCAGTAACCCAAACTTCCTGGATGGCACAAGCACCCTCACTGATTGGAGGGCCCCCATGCCAGGCTGGGTCACAATCTGGACCTGTGGAGGTCACACCCTCACTCCACCAGTGGGTGTGTTCCCAGGGCCTGGTGCAAGAACAGTTCGTGAAGGTCAGATGCCAGGCCACTTGGAATTCAGGGATGTGGGCATAAGCTTTCGAGCAGGGGAGGGGCTGCCAGCCCTGCCATTCAAGTCCAAAGAGAGAGAGTGAGCAAAGGAATCCACTAAAGACAGAATTAACAAGAAAAATCCCAAGCTCATGCCAGCCGGCCAGCTCTCTTACAGTAAAAAGATCGAGGCTGTGAAGAAACAGCCATCATATGCAAGCCCTTGGGTGTGTGTGGGGGGATCCATCCTCTGTTGGTGGGTTCTCCCCTTCTCCCATTGAAGGGCCCCCAAGAAACCTCTCTGACATCTCTCAGAGCTATCTGCATTTGAATGTTCTCGAACTTTCAAGAGTGCTTTAGAGGGTTATGTAGGTGGCAGGGCAGTTCACAGTTCATGGTTCTCCCATTGTTTATCGATTTGCCTGAGCGGGCCCAGTAATGTCTCCATCGTGAGACTTGTTGTTACTGTGTCTGGCATATCGAATATGTCACGGGGAGCTTGCCAGGCTTTGCCGTGCAGGCGAGATACTCTCGGTAGCTTGCCGGGCTCTCCCGGAGGGGCAGAGGAATCGAACCCGGCTCGGCTCGGCTGGCTGCGCACAAGGCAAATTCCTTACTGCTGTGCTATTGCTCCAGCCCACATGCCAAAACCCAGTAATAATGATGGTTCCCATTCTCCTGATCCTGAAAGAGCCTACAATGTGGCACTTGCTAAAATCTCAGGGCTAAGAGGAATGGAGATGTTACTGGTGACTGCTGGAGGAAATTGTTGAACTGGATAATAGTGACAGTGATACAGTGATGTATAATCATCATAGATTATATTGTGTCTTCCTGTTACTGTTGCTGAAATGCCAGGGTTCACTTTGATAACATTGAATGGCTCCAGGAATTTAACCCAGGACCTCACACACTCAAAAATTTTATTGCTGAGCCACATCTCTGGGACCTCAGTGCTGTGACACACTATTTTATATTGCTTCACATGAAAGATTTGAGTTTCAACTCTTTAAGTTTCCATAATGTTTTAATTTTCAAGCACAATTTACTCTGTTCTTTCCCCTGCCTTAATGTTCTTTAAACACTACCCCTTCTTATTCTTCCCAGCCAGTAGCTACCATATTTCATAGCCAGTTCACATTACAAGATCTACATGCTACAAAGACTACCTGCCAATTCTATTTTCTACTGTCTTTAAAATGAATACCAAAACTGAAGCTTATAACTTAAATTCACTTGTTTAAGTTGTTTGAGACTCATAATTCAACTCACATCCTATAAGCATTCTGAGGACATATATTATGTCTTAAACTTTTGCCAACACCAAAACATAAGGAATAAAGCAAGCAATATCATAAAAGCTATAAATATCATGAATGACAGAAGTCAGATGATAAAAAACATTTCTGAATCAGCAGGAAATCTTTTTCAAATCTTACTTGCACATCCCTATTTCTGAAATATAACCAAAGAAGTTAACTTCAAAGTGTAGTTCTTAAAATTCAGGCGTTGTGAACATATAGGAAGTTCACAGCTCCCCAGGTTTCTTTTGCAAGGATTCTGCACTGAAAACTTTGACATCTCTATTTTTTACTAAGTCAATCTGCTGGTTATGATTCTTAAAGTCAAATAACAATCATGATAAATATTGCCCTAAAATAAGTAGTGAAACTAGAATTTCACAGATGCAAGACTAAAAAAGAAGAGAAACAAGCAATGATACGGCTTCACTGCCTATAAGATACGTTCCATAACTTTGGACTCTCAGACTCCCTAGTTTTAACTTGATCACTAGATCACTTGACATTCCATTACTCATCGGTTTGCTCGAGAGGGTGCCAGTAAAGTCTCCATTTCTCCCTGTCGCATGCTAGTGTAGCCCAATGGCGTCTGCTGGCTCCAGGAACACAAAGAGCCTAAAAAAGTTTGTTCAGGATCTTGATGAAGAAGTATGACCATCTTGTAGGTGGGCGGTCACAAGACCTTTTGATATCCTGAGGAATCCAGTCGGTAATTGCTCTAGTCCAGCGGTCGTCTCCAAATCGCATTACGTGTCCAGCCCACCTGATTTCCGGTGTCTTGGCTAACAAGGCAGCATCCCTGATTCTCGATGGTTGATGGAGGTCGGAACTCCGGATTCCTTCTCTCACTTGAGTGAAGCATGATACACCAAGCATAGCTCTTGTGATTCCTCTTTGGACACCCAAATTGTGTTCTTATCCTGTTTTCCTAGGACCCGGTCTCTGAGGCATATGTTAATGCAGGAAGAACAGTACAGTTGAAGAGATGTGCCTGGAGCTAGAGGTTCTTCATCCTCTTAGCTATTTCTTCGACACTCTTTAAGGCATTCCAAGCCGCTCTCTTGCTTCTGTGATGTGGAAGAGAGGTGCCAGTTCATTCATCAAGTTGAGTTCTCAACCTAGGTACACATAACTGCTGCATTCAGAGTTGATCTTTCCATTAAGAGCAAATGGAATATCAGGAATAAGTCCATTTCCCATGAACATTGTCTTCATGAGACTCAGCTACAGTCCGACCTTTCCACACTCATGGTTGAAGTCGACCAGCATTTGCGCTGCTTGGCTAATGTTTGGTGATA
>JAOXYA010002958.1:0-14523 GCA_028565675.1 Sorex palustris | reverse complement strand
GGGGGGGGGGGGGGGGGGGGGGGGGGGGGGGGGGGGGGGGGGGGGGGGGGGGGGGGGGGGGGGGGGGGGGGGGGCGTTCGCAGTCTTTTCTGGGCATGCGCACTAGCTCGAAACCATCTAGGCACTCCCGGGGAAATGGTCAGAACTTATCAGAGGCTGAAAATATTGGTGGCTATTTCACTCCCTGGATTTTCCTCGAGACTGTCCGTTGTTTTGCACAACGGGTGGGGCTACCTCCTCAGCAGCTGCAGCAATAAACAGTGGCCCCTGGGCTGTGGCTGTTAGCAAGGGGAGAGCCAGGAGTCAGGTCAAATAAAGACACCCCCCCCTGCCACCCCACCACCACCCCAAATAGATTTTCAGACAATCAGACCAGTCAAATAGTGACGCTTCTCTGGGGATGGGTCATTAGTTTGCCCCAAGCCGGCCATGGCTGTCAGCCATCTCCCTCCCTTGTCCAGAAACTGTTCCTTTTCACAAAGACAGTGTGACAGGGGTGAGGAGAAGGGCCTAAGGGGAGTTCCAAGGTCACTTCTATCACTAGGAGGGACTATTTTTTTTTTCCTTGAGTGCTTTGGACTCTTGCCCGGGCTTCTACTGCCTTGGCAGAGGAGTGGATTTTCAGAGATTCTCGCTTCTCCCACCTTGTGGATCTAGGCCCAGGCCTGTGAAGGGAATCCCGACTCCAATGGGCACCAGGAGAGTCTCAGCCGCTCAGAGCAAAGCAGTCCCAGGCCTGGCGAGTCCATGAGGCTGAGTGAGTGGGTGTCTGCAGAGCGAGGGGCAAGGATACATCCAGACTTTCTGGGATTGCTGGACATGGGGCCTACCTAACACATGTTCCTAAACTCAACCCCGCCCCCACACCATGTCACACTGGCTCGCCGTTCAGAAGAAGGGCTTACAGATGCCATCGAAGACTTCAGGAACACCCAGAGCGGGCCCAGCTGACCTCACAGGCTCTTCCTGTGGTTCTCATGTGTACAGACATGCTGATACAAGACAGAGTCACTGACAAAAGCCTCAAACACGAGGCGGGAGATAGAACAGGAGAGGAGTTAGGGCTCATGCCTGGCCCAGGTTCTGTTCATGGCACCACATGGTCCCCTGAGCATCATCAGGTGCAGCCCTGGGGGACCCAGCACTGTGGCGGGGGGGGGCCTAGCAGAATCACATCTGCAGGCCCGTGCACTGAAATGAGGGTCTGGATGGCCAAGAATTGCTGATGGGGCCCCCAGACCTCCCGAACACGCTCTGCAACCCTTCACCTGTCCCATCCCAGAAGACTCAAACAATGAAAGAAATCTATGAAACATTAAAGGAGAAAGAAAACTGTGCCATTAAATATAAATTTGAAGGATAGATCTAGAAGACCTAAAATGAACATAGCAGGAATCTCAAAGGAAAAGCAGTAAGGGTTTGTAAGGTAAAAAAAAGAATAAGTAAAGTAAGTAATAAATATATTAAAAATATAAGTAAAAAATAAAAAAATAAGTAAAGTAAGTCGTAAGTAAAAAAGTAGTAAATCTGTAAGGGTCAAAGGATATGAAAAGGATATGAATGTTAGGGCCAGTGCGACTGTACATTGGGGAGGGCGCTTGCCTTGCACATGGCCATCTCAGGTTCCATGCCCAGCATTCTACACGGTCCCACATGAACCACCAGGAGTAACCTCTGAGCATCACTGTGTGTGCCTTCCCTCCCCCCCACACACACAAAGGAATGTATGTATCTTCTGATGAAATTCTGGAATTCTCAAACTGAAAAACAAGTAGCAAGTTTCCAGACAGAAGGCTATGCTGTTTGCCAGAGAGGAATGAGACTCAGATCCGAGCATCGAGGACCGTACAAGCATGCAGGCTGCAGAGAGAAAAGGATGTGACCCAAGAATTAGGCCAGCCACATCACCCCCAACCAGGATAGACTGCCTGGCATAAAAAAACATATAAGTAAGTTTAACGTATTATGCATCTATCAGCATACATTATAACCTACTAGCTCATTTGACTAAACTGCTTTTAATTACTGGGATTTTTTTAACTAGGAACATACTGTATTCAGTTTGGGGGGGTGTCACATCTAAACTTTTATTTTTTTCTGCTTTTTGGGTCATACCCGGCAATGCACAGGGGTTACTCCTGGCTTATGCACTCAGGAATTACTTCTGGTGGTGCTCAGGGGACCATATGAGATGCTGGGAATTGAACCCAGGTTGGCCACGTGCAAGGAAAAACTCCCTACACTCTGTGCTATTGCTTCAGCCCCAAAAATACAGGTTTTTTTTTTTATTTTTATTTTTTTGCTTTTTGGGTCACACCCAGTGATGCACAAGGGTTACTCCTGGCTCTGCACTCAGGAATTACTCCTGGAGAGAGTGCGTAGAGTCCAGGCCTCAGCATGCGACTCATGTGCTCAGGGGACCATATGGGATGCTGGGATCAAACCCGGGTTGGCCGCATGCAAGACAAACACCCTACCTGCTGTGCTATTGCTCCAGCCCCTCTAAAACTTTTTTTAGGGGGGCCATCTAAACACTACCTGGAGTGGCCCAGGGGTCCCAAGCCCTGAAAACTATGATACCACTAAAAACTTTTTTCTTGGTTTTGGGCCACACAGGCTGTGCTCAGTTCTTGCTCCTGGTCCTAACTCGGGAATGGGGGCCTCTCCTGGCTGAGCGCTCGGGGTCCCTCAGGGCAGTGCGCAGAGTCCAGGCCTCAGCATGTGACTCATGAGCTCCAGACCCCAGGAAAATACTTTCTAAAACTGTCACTGTCCTCCCATTGTTCATTGATTTGCTCGAGCGGGCCCAGTAGCGTCTCCATTGTGACAATTGTGACTGTGCTTGGCATATTGAATACATCACGGGTAGCTTGCCAGGCTTTGCCGTGCAGACGAGATACTCTTGGTAGTTTGCTGGGCTCTCCAAGAAGGATGGAGAAATCAAACCCGGGTCAGCTGGGTACAAGGCAAACGCCCTACCCTCTGTGCTATTGCACCAGCCCACTTTCAAAAACACCAAACGTTATTTCTAGGAAGAACAAACAAAACAAATTGACAAAATATCTCAAATAGGATTTGATCTCTAACATAGAGATATAAATCTATAAATTACAGCAAACATACAGGCGAATGCAAGCACAGACATAGCTGAGAGGCAGGGCTGGCTGGAAGTTCAGTAAAGCTTGTCTCTTGGTACTGATGGTGTTTTCTATTTTTTTTTTTCATTTTTGGGTCACACCCAGTGATACTCAGGGGTTACTCCTGACTCTGCACTCAGGAATCAATCTTGGTGGTGCTTGGGAGACCATATGGGGTCCTGGGGATTGAACCCGGGTCAGCTGCATGCAAGGCAAATGCCCTACATGCTGGACTATCACTCCAGCCCCAACATTTCCTGTTCTTAAGCTCTTTTCTTTCTCCTCTTCCTCTCTTCCTCCTCCTCCTCCTCCCTCTCTGTTCCTCCCTCCCTCCCCCACCTCTCTTTCTTTCTTCTGAAACACCTTGCTGTACTGAGGCTTTACTCCTGCTTATGTGCTCAGGCATCATGTCTGGCAGTGCCTCGTAGACCATACGAGGTGCTGGGGATCAAACCAGGGTCAGCTGCCTGCAAGGAAAGTACCCAGTGTACAACCTCTCTGGCCCTGGCTTCCACTTTTGAGCTCTGCCTCATCTTCCTTCTCTGCCCAGTTTTTTTTTTTTCTTGGCTTTTTGGGTCACACCCAGCGTTGCACAGGGATGACTCCTGGCTTTACACTCAGGAGACCATATGGGATGCTGGGAATCGAACCCAGGTCAGCCGCATGCAAGGCAAACACCTTCCCCACTGTGCTATCGCTCCAGTCCCCTCTCTGCCCAGCCAGCTGCACTTAGAGACTGTGCCACGCAGCCTCCGACTCAGCATCACACTGTGAAGTCCTGCGCAGGAGGAAGCCGAGCACCGAGCTTTGCCTTCTGACTCTGAGCCTATTGCTCTCCCTCTCTGAGCACATAGCCTTAATTATTTTAATTGACAAGTTTAAATGGAACAGCATTTTTTAGAAAATTGGGAATGAGGGGCCATACCCAGCGATGCTCAGGGAATACTCCTGATCCTGATTCTGCACTCTGGAAATCACTCCTGGTTGGCCCCTGAAGAATATATCTTGCTAAGTATTGTTCCCCAATTCTTCCCCAATCACAAATCTACATACACGAAATGCCTGAATATCTACTCTTCCCTTTTAACTGTTAAGCAACTAAGCAACTGTGAAACCCAGTAGATACAAATTTCAAGTCGCCCTTTGTCTTGGAATAAACCTCTAGGACTTAGGGCTGAAAACACGTAAAGGCAGCAAGCACTGCCACAGAATATACGTCTTAGAATATACATTCCTTGCCCCAAAATAACCCATCAGAGACTAAATCCTAAAGCATTTCAAGAAAACAGAATATAAAGTATCTTAATAAATAAATGGGCTGTAGCGATAGCACAGCGGTAAGGCGTTTGCCTTGCACGAAGCCAGCCCGGCCGAGCCAGGTTCGATTCCTCTGCCCTTCTCGAAGAGCCCGGCAAGTTATCGAGAGTCTCTCACTCACACGGCCAAGCCTGGCAAGCTCCCTGTGACATATTCAATATGCCAAACACAGTAACAACAAATCTCAAAATGGAGACGTTACTGGGCCCGCTTGAGCAAATCGATGAACAATGGGAGGACAGTGTGTGTGAATACAATAGATACAATGGAGTTAATATAATATAATACATTTCAAATATTACATATCGCCTAGCAATGACTTCAAGTAAGAGGGAAAATATTTACATTTTTTTTTGGGGGGGGAGGGACGTCACATCTGGCGTTACTCCTGGTTCTGCACTCAGAAATTACTCCTGGCGGTGCTCGGGGAACCATATGGGATGCTTGGGATCGAACCCGGGTCAGCTGCGTACAAGGCAAACACCCTACCTGCTGTGCTATCACTCCAGCCCCTTACAGTTTCTTAAAGGTTTTTCATTCCATCTAGCTGCTGAGTTATCACGTCAACCACGTGCAAGACAAACGCCTTACTCACGGTACTATCACTCTGGCACCTAGTTTATTTATTTGGGTCAGGTCATTTTCCAAACTTCTTAGATGCTGCAATCTGATTGGCTGAGTTGGCAGGACCTTGTTGGACAGTAGTTCCAGGACGTCACCGCTGGACGTCACAGCCTCCAGGGTGTCACCCAAGCTGCCTGCAGGATGCTCAGAAGTGAGGCTCATCACCTCTTCCCCAAATCTTTGGGAATGCCCTGCTGACAATCGCTGCCTTGGGAAACTGGGTTCAGCTGTGAGTCCTGGGCCAGGGCTGCTGAGCAGTGGGGAGGCCACAACTGTTTGGTCCCTTCCTCAGAAGGGACTGCAGATGCGACTGTTCCTTCAATCAGGGAGTATGGCTTGACTGTTTTATTCTGTAATGCAAGATAACTTTTTTTTTATTAGAACTTATTTAGGAAGATGGGAGAGGAAAGGAAGAAGTGTGTGTTCGAGAGAGCGCGGACATCTCTGATGTGGAAACAGAAGAGCAAATAAATGGACAAGCAAGCGAGGGAGGGAGGAACGGGCCGGTCTTGATTTTCTGTCTCGAGTTTCTCTCACCACAAGGATTCTGAGGTACTGAATCAGACCAAATGAAGAGAGTCCTATACAAGGCATGTTGTGAGGGAAGGGAAGCGACTTTTACTTTATTTATTCATTTATTTATTATTTAGTTAGGTCTATGGGCCACACCCAGCAGTGCTCAGGGCTTTCTCCTGGCTCTGAGCTCAGGGACTGGTCCAGGTGGTGCTCAAGGGACACTATGGGGTGATGGGGACTAAACCCAGGTCGGCTACATGTAAGGCAAATGCCCTACCCAGTGTACTGTCGCTTCAGGCCCATGACTTGTACTTTAATATAAGTAGTATGTGGGGCTGGAGCGACAGCACAGTGGGTAAGGTACTTGCTTTGCAAGTTGCCAATCCCGGTCAAACCCTGGCACCACATAGGGTCCCCTGAGCCTGAGTAAGCCCTGAGCATCACTGGGTGTGGGAAATTAAAAAAAGAGAGAGAGAGAGAGAAACAGTATTCATTGTAGAGATACACCCTGACAAGCAAAAGACAGAAGCAATGCTCCGATCCTCCTGCCTGCTGCCAACTTTGTTCTTTACTGTTTCCCCCGAGAGCTTGGCATGGGTCGTACAGAGACCAGAACGTGCAATGAACAGAAATGACCCTTGCCTTTCCCTTAGGCGGTACTCCAGCTCTGACCCCGGGATAAGGACAGAGAGTCACAGAAGGTAAGAGTCATACTCAGGCACTGGGACCAGTCAGCCTCCCCAGAAACGCCCAACTTATTGGAAGCTCTATATGGGCCTTAGGGTGGAAGGGCTCAGGATGGGCCTGGGTTCCAACCTATGAACTCCATGAAGGAGCTCAGTGATCCTGGGCAAGTTCCGTGATCTTCCTAACTTCACCTGCTGTGAAATGGGCATAACTGCTTCTGGCAAGGAACAGAGAACTGGTTCCTTGGTTGATGACGACAGTGGGGCAGTGCTTCTGGATGGCAGTTGGGGTCTAAGGAACAGCTGTGAGGGGGGAGTTTGTGGGTGAGCAGGGAGCTGTCCTGAGTGGGAGATCCAGGTCTCGGGGTGCCCACACTCCTCTTGGACAGCTTTCAATTCTGAAGCTACACCTTCAGGAACACCAGCACAGGAAGTGCGCTACACGTTGCTGAAAATGAGGAATTTGGTGAATTGTTGCATCTCAGATCTGAGCACACACCGTGTAAAGTGAGATGCAGGGACTGGAGCGATAGTACAGCAGGTAGGGCATTTGCCTTGCACGCGGCCGATCCAGGTCCGATTCCTAGCATCCCATATGGTCCCCCAAGCACTGCCATGAGTAATTACTGAGTGCATGAGTCAGGAGTAACCCCTGTGCAACACCGGGTGTGACCCAAAAAAATCAAATCAAATAAAATAGAGATGCAGAGCCAGATCTGCCTTGATGTTACTAACAGAGGACTTACCTCGGGAGCTGTGAGATGATTTTCTAAGATGAGAAGCGTCGCACTCTTAGAAAATCACCTACTAGCAGATGCTTTGTGTTAGAGGGTCCAAAGAACAGACTCTCAGCCAAGCACAGTAAGGCGCTGGCCTTGTCCTGGGTCGACCCGGGTCCCATCCCTGGCACCCTATGTGGTCCCCCAAGCCCACCAGGAATGACCCCTCAGTGCAGAGCCAGGACTAGACCCTGAGCACTGGGGGGTGCGGCCCCAAACCAGAGTGGTGTGGGGAACCTGGTGGCCTTTAAGGGATAGTGGTTAATTCAACCTGGGTTCAATTTGAGTTGCTTAGTTACGTGAGGGCTGAGTTAACAGCAGTAGAGGATTTGCTTGTTAAGTCTGTTCGAGTTGCTTCATTTTAAGTTACAATTAAGCTCTCTCTGCCCTAGAAAAGGAGAAAACGGTCTGAAAGTTTAATGTGCTATTAAAGGCTACTACGAACAATAAGAAGTGGAGTAAGGCAGGTTTGACTGGGGCAGGGGCAGAGGATCATGGTGAAGGAGATGACGAGATAGAAACATTCCTCTGGCTGAAGTGAGCAGAGAGGGCCCAGCCCGCCCCACGGTCATGCAGTTCTGAAAGTAGGAGATCTAGCTAGCTGATCATTTCCGGAAACTCGGCTTCTCCACGGCACTTCACTAGCCTAGAGATTCTGTGTACAGGTCAAAAACTGGGGTTGAAGGATCACTGTGGGGTTCAAGAGCCCAGCAACAGCAACGAAGCTAAAGCAGAGAGACAGAGTTCCCCAAAGTTGGTATCCCCCACCCATTCCCTCTCCCTTCCCCACCCCACCTCCACCCAAGCCAAATCCATTCGGTCTCAAGTGCAAGAGGGGGGCAAAGACGGGGGCGGGGCACTTTTCTTGTTCACTTAAAGAAGACAGCTGAGTAATTTCTGAAAGGGGACAGTAGGTCAAATACATCTGGGATACGCTCCTCCCCAGTACTCCTCCCTCCCACGCCCCGATTACCTAGGCAGTAACTCAGATTCTGCTGAGAATCACCAACCAAGCTTCTGTTTGACAGAAGCAAAGCCCAAACACCTTTTCTAGGGCCACAGGCTTTGACCTCGTGGCTAACCTTCTCTCTAGCCATTTCCAAGCCCCTCGCGTACTTCCAGAGTTGGTGAGAAAAGGGTCTTTGGAGTCAGACCAACTATGGGTTCATTCTATCAGGGTAACAAGCTAAATTTCCCCAACTCTCGTGAGTAAAATGATATGCTTCCTCTCTGGAGTACAAGAGTGAAATGGAGTAACGGTGTTTTTCAAATGATGCTCCTCAGGTGAGATCATCCAGGCGCTTCCCAAACTCCAGTGTTAGCCCATCTTACCAACCTTCCTACATACTCCCGTACCACCTTTACTCCTATTGACGTGTCCTTTAAAGATACAAACTCAGTTTTGTACGCAAATGAATTTATTTAAAAGGAAACTTTACATCACTAGCATAAATAGGGCATACCTATTAGTTACCTTCCCGTGGCCAAAATAAATACAATAAAATTAAAACAAAGTTTTCCAGTACTAAGCAGCTGTGGTCACAGATCAGTGATCTGAGTGCAGGGTCTGCACTTTGTTAAAAAGGAAGAGATTGGACCTGCACAACAGTAAGGCAGATCTGGGTTCAACTCCTGGCACCCTAGGTGGTCTCCAGAGCCCACCAGGAATGATCCCTGAGCACAGAGCCAGGAGTAAGTCCTGAGCACAGCCAGGTGAAGCCCCCCAAAATAAAATAAATAGAGGAGGGCTGAAGAGGCAGTAGAGGCAGGCCAACTGCCTTGCGTGCAGCTGACCCAGACGGGATTCCTAGCATCCCATATGGTCCCTGAGCACAGTCAGGGGATAATTCCTGAGTGCAGAGACAAGAGTAATCCCTGAGCACTGCTGGGTGTGGCCCCAAAATAAAAACAACAGTGAGTAGGGAGTCTGCCTTGCTTGTGGTCAACGTGACCCAGGCTACCCTGGTTTGATCCCCAGCACCCCAAATGTTCCCTCAAGTACTGCCAGGAGTAATTACTGAGTGCAGAGCCAGGAGTGGAGCATCACTGTGTGTGGCCCAAAACCAAAAACAAAACAAAACAAACACAAATAAACAAACCAAAAAAGAGAAAGGATTATTTCAGTCACAATAGGCACAGACACCTAGAGGACTGTCCAAACTGGTAAATCTACAGTCAGATGATCAGTAATAGTCTAAGGCTGGCAATGCCCTTGAGGATGGACTGGCTTTGAGACGGATAAAAATATTCTAAAACTTAGGGGATTTGGAGAGATAATACAGTGGGTAAGGCATTGCCTTGCACATAATAACCCGGTTTTGATCTCTGGCACTCCACAGAGTCCCTGAGATGCCTGATTCCTGAGCTCAGAGCCAAGCCCTGCTGAAGCCCTAAGCACCACTGGGTATGACCCCAAAACAAAACTAAACATTTTTTTTCAATGATTATAAAACTGCAGGGTGGATGAGAGCTCGAGGGGTCACCCTGAGATCAGTCCCATGCACTTCATGGCCCTGGTGACCCGCAAGGACCCAAGAGTGTGGCCCCTATTGAAAAAAACAGGAGCTGGGGAGAAGATGGGGTGAAGGGGCTTGCTTGCCTCGCAGGCAGCCCACCCCGCTGCCAGGGTTAACCCCTGAGCACAGAGCAGGGGAAGCCCTTGAGCACCACCAAAAATGGCCCCAAACAAATAAAATTTCCCAGGAAGAAGATGTTCATGGGGTAAAGCCTGTACTTTGCATGAGCTGACCCTGATTCACCCTGATACCCTGAGACCCACAAAGAGCGAGAGCAATCCCTGAGCACCGCCGGGGTAATTCCTGAGTACAGAGCCAGGAGTAACCCCTGTGCACTGCCAGGTATGACCCCCCCCCAAAAAAAGAAGAAAATGAAAAAGAAAGCTTCATTTTCCCCTTGCTGGGAGCAGTCCCATTTTTGATTGCCCCAGAAGTTTCTGACTTCTTGTAAATTCCTGGGCACCTTCTGATGAACAGTAGGTTAACAACTGTCCAGCATAAAATTCTGCCCCAGACTTTAGGCTGCCCAGGAGGCTTAGATAATGGGCAGTACCTAAGGCAAACAGTCAGACAAGAATCTGTTGGATTCCCTCATTCTCGTAACATTCTTGTCAATGGATAAGAAATGCAAAGCACCTGATTTTCAGTAAAAGAGCCTATAATAAACCTTTATCCTTAACTTCACTGCATACTCTGGAACACAAAGACCTAGAATTCCTATAAAAACCCCACAAGAAGCCGGAGTGATAGCACAGTGGGGAGGGCGTTTGCCTTACAAGACGACCAGGGTTTGATCCCTGGCATCTCATATGGTCCCCTGAGAAACACCAGGAAAAATTCCTGAGTGCAGAGCCAGGAATAACCCCGGAGCATCACCCGGTGTGACCCAAAAAGCCAAAACAAAAACAAAAACCCACAAAATGAGTCATGGGTAACTTAGTCCTATACCAAGTTCTTTTTCACTTGAGGGAGCTCCTTTTCCTTCCTCCTTCACTTTCCAACAAACTTTTCTACTTTCCAGCTTCTGAGTCTCTGCATCTTTATTACTCAATATTTTCATTCTTGAAAATATTGAAGAACCTGGGTACTGTGGACCACGCAGAAAAAACTGCGGTCATCACTCCTACATCAAGATTTGTGCCTCCTACAACCCACACGCCCATCTCTGAGTGGAAGCTTTACATCTTTGTGAAAGATGCACGAATAAGCAATATTCGCTGATATTCTTTTAAAATGGGACTGCTGCAGCCTGGAGCGATAGTACAGCTGACAGGGTGCTCATCTTGCACGCAGCTTACATGGGTTCCATCCCCAGCACTCCCTATGGTCCCCTGAGTCCCGCCAGGATTGATTCCTGAGCACAGTGCTAGGAGTCAGCCCTGAGCACTGCTGGGTCGGTGCAAAGACTGAAACAAAAAGTCGGACAAACCTGGGCTTACAAACTCCCCATTCACCCACTGACCTGTGCTATGCCAAAGCTCTGGAGAAACAGCTCTGAGCGTCTTTTCTCACTCGTAAAATGTGGACAACGGTGCCTTCCCGGCGATGTTGGAGGAAGAACAGGAAGAACGGGTGGCGTTGTGTGTCTGTCCCTGACCCCACCCCTCTGCAGCGGCTTTCACCCAAAGCTCCTACCCCCTCCGGAGCTGCCCTGACCTGGGCCGGCCCTGCCCGGGTGAGCTAGAGGGAGGTGGCCTTAATAGCTGCAGGTAATAATTGCTCGGGAGCTCACTGCAACGAGAGAAACTGGATTCCCTGGGGAGGAAAAAACAACAACAACAACAACAACAAAAAACACCTGTTCTCGGATAGCCCTGGGATCCGCAAACTAGGAAATCTGCAACCCTGTCAAAACCTCTCGCCCAAACCCTGGAGAAGAGAGACGTCCGCAGGTGCCTGACCCTGAGGACAGCCAGGTGCTCCCTAGCGCCCGCAGCGAGCCCCGGCGGGGCGGTCAGCTGGCCGGAAGTCCGCACCCCCCCCCAGGCCTCTCTAGGACGTCGGGCGCCGCTCGGTGGCCTTAACCCTTGTGACGGCGGCAACTGCTCCGCCCGCCGAGAGCTCGGGCAGCGGCGCGGTGTGTTTCCCTCCTTTGTTTCCTCGAGCCTCACAAAAGGTGCGGGATCCCACCCCGCGGGCCAGGCACGGAAGTCCCGCAACCGCCCACCCTGAACCCAGGCGCGGCTGCGTTTAGCCTCGCGTCTCTCTTTATACTACAATGACAACCTCAGCTGCAGGCGATCACCGACTGCAACGGAATTTTACTTTCGTTTCTGGGGCCTGGCGATGCCGAAATTCCTAAGAGCGCATGCGGTCCTACCAGGGGTTCCAAAAATGGTGGAAATGTTCATTTCAGACAAACGTGGATTACAGACGGTTTCTCAGGTACACAATGCACGCGAAGGACGCAGTGTCCCGCATGCTCCAAGGGGAGATGACGCCAAAGATGAGGAAAGGATTTTTGGCTCCGTGTTTCGAATGATGCAACCACGGCCAGGAGAGCCGGAGAGAAACTTGCCGGAGATCACAGGGTTAGTACAAATCAGACTGAATCTGCAACACCTTTGCCCCTTTCCTGCCCCGTGACCCTTCACTACACTGCCTCCAGAATTGATCTGAGGAACAAAGAAGAGCAGAAAAGCCACTGTCAACCAGAAACACTTCCCACCAACACACACACACACACACACACACACACACACACAAAGGGCTGAAGCTGAGTCCAGGGTGTACCTGGTAGCCTCCGCCCCTCCCCCCATATCACTGCAGGGTGTGGCCCCCAAAACAAACTCCACCCCAAAAAACTTCAAAAGCAACAGACAAATGATGGGATCAGAAAGTAACGATGCTCCGGTGCTCCATGCCGGCACAGGGGCCCAGGGTCACACCAACTATGACCCTGTCTTCACCATCAAGCAGGACCAGAGTTCGCCCTTTGTTGAAATGGGCAGAAGGCATAAAACTGGGGTTCAGGGGATCCACGGAACCAGCAGGAAATGAACCTGAGTTAAAATCTGGGGCCTGGGGCATATGCATGCTCTGCATGCAGTAGTCCCAGTATGATTCCTGACACCATTGTCCCCTAAGCATCCCAGGGTGACCCTGGAGCACCTCCTGGTATGGCTCCTAAACAGAAACACCTTTGTGGATCATCTGTCCTTGAGGTTTAGGGCTTCCAGAACTGAGTCAAAATGTAATCAGGAAAAAGTAGAATGATAACAAATTACTCTTTAATTTTTTTTTTTTTTAGTTTGTTTTTGGAGCTATACCTAGGGTGCTCTGGGGTTATTCCGGCTGTGCACTCAGAAATTACTCCTGGCAGTGCTTGGGGAAATATGGGATACTGGTGACCAAACCTTGCATGCAAGGCAAATGCCTTGGCTTTGGCTCTAATTACTTTTTAATTTTTAAAATTGGGGCTACACCCTGCAGTTCTAGCAGCTAACCCTGGTTGGTGCCCCAGGGTTCATGTGGTGCCAGGGATGAACCCCCGGGCCTCCAGCATGCAAAGTAGCACACTAACCCTTTGAGCCACCTCCCCGGACCCAGGAGCAGAATTCTGTGATTGGTGACAGGGAGATGAGCTTGTCTTTATTCTTTCATCCCATTGTCATTAATGATCACCTACAATTTACCAGGCTCTATTCAGGCTCTGTGAAGGAAGAGCTGAACGGTATGGCCTTGTAAGGAAAAGAGGTATGGGATGAGAGAGGAAGTAGAGTTGCTAAGCTTCCTGACCTACTTATGGGGTCAGGGAACCTTCCCCAAGGAGGAGAGAGACTTAAGCCAAGGCAGGGAAGAAAGAAAGGGAGAAAGGGAAGTTCCCTGGGCAGAAGCAGCACCAAGTGCCAGGACAGAATCTGGCCTCACCAGCCTTGGAAATGCTCGGTGTTCGGTGGCAGAGTTTAGGGGGGAGGCAGAGAGTGATGGGCAGAAACCACACCAAGCAGGGTCTTGTGTACCCAAGCCAGGAGATTGGAGGGTGAGGCACGCAGGCAAAGGTGGGAGTGAAAGGATCCCTGAAGCCCATGTATGTGGCTGGCGAGCAGAAAGAGGGGTCTGTAGCGGAACAGCAAGGGAAGAGAGGCTGAGGGCATAAGCTTTGGAGGCTGTTCTCCTTTGCTGTTGCCAATGAAAACTTCCTTATATGCCTATCATACTACTCTTATTTGTTTTGCTAGTAAATAATTCTGTATTCTTATGATTCTTGGGATAATCAATTTTTAACTTTCTGTGGAACATATGTTTAAAACTTTAAAGAGTTGATTTCTACACTACACTTATTACTTTGTCACTTTGGGTGACATTATGGGTTTTATAAAATAATAAACCATCGGCTGAAGAGAAAATACAGGAGGGAAGATGATTGCCCTGCACATGGACAACCTGCTTCAATCCCTGGCATAGCATATGTTCTCCCAGGCACCACTAGGAGTGATACCTGAGAACAGTGCCAGGAATAAGTCCCTGTACATCACTGAATATAAACTCCAAGCCACTAATAAAATCTTTAATTTTTCATGTACACTTCATCTGTTTTCTTTTTACAATGATTGAAGAACTATTATTCATGTTTTTCTAAGAATATTATTAGTATTTTCTCTTTGCTTTCTTAGTAAAAAAAATTTAAGCTATAGTCAAATTTTAACAAACACTAAGAACTCCTAAACCAAGTCACTGGTGCCAAATGGATATAAAATTTTAAGTCAAAGAACAATAAGGATGGGGTGCTAATATATGAATTTGGGTCCCAGAAAAGAGTGTGTAATTTTTCACTCTGCTTCACTGCCCTTGTGAGGGGGTCTCTTTGCCCCCCAAAGTCAGAGCTCAGGCTGGCACAGAGATATTTAGTCATATTTTCATACCTCCCATTGCTAGAGCATAGCCATGCCCCTTAAACCTTTCATATTTAGTCTGTTTTTATAGATATAGAAAATAAAGGCAGCCT
>JAOXYA010002938.1:0-14524 GCA_028565675.1 Sorex palustris | reverse complement strand
TTACAAATTTTTGTGCTTGGGTTTCAGTTATACAATGATCAAACACCCATCCCTCCACCAGTGCCCATTCTCCACCATCACTGATCCCAGGATCCCTCCCACCCCCCATCCCCTGCATCCCGCCCTGCCTCTGTGGCAGGGCATTCCAAATTGGGTCTTGAGCCCAGCGAGTCAGATGTGAATTGATTCCCCGGGATGTGGGGTGTTGGCAGGTCCAACTGGGGAAGATGTCTCGGAGCCTGATTCTGCCTGTGGGGCCAGTGATGCTTGGGTGGACACACACACACACACACACACACACACACACACACGATTTTTCATTTATCTTGCCGTTGTTTTTTGGGGGGGACCACACTGGCCATCAGTCCACAAGATCATTCCTGGCAGTGCTCAGGGACCCTATGGGATGCCAGGGATGAAACCCAGGCTGACCGTGTGCCAAGCAAGCACCCGCCTCACTGCTATCGGGCTGGTCCCTCTGGCTATTGTCTTGCCACTGTTACTGTGTTTGATGTTCGCACGATCAGTTCTGCCTCCCCAGCTGTATGGACCAAGTGCTGTTGTCTGTACTTGAGGTGGACAAGATGTTCAGAGGCCACATTGAAAACAACCTCCCCTTAGCTTGCGTGTGTGTATTGCATGGTACGTGGGTGTATGAGTGCGCACATGTTCTCTATATGTGTATGCATGTATGTACATGCATGTTGTATGCATGTGTATGTGCATGTCTGTGTGTTGTGTATGTGTGTGCGTATACACATGTGTGTGCACACATGTGTAGATGTACATGTATGTGCATGTGTGCTTATGTGTGTATGTGTATACATGTGCATGTGTATATGTGTGTATGTGTGCACATGTGTGCTTATGTGCGCATGTATGTATACTTGTGCATGTGTACGTGTGTGCATGTATGTGTGCATGTGTATGTATGTGCATGTGCATTTGTGTGTGCATGCATGCACACACGTGCATGTGTATGTGTGTGCATGTATGTGTGCACATGTATGTGTGCATGTATGTGTGCACATGTATGTACTGCATGCGTGTAAGTGTATGCATATGTGTGTGCATGCATGCATACATGTGCGTGTGTGTGCATGCAGACATTTGTGATTTGCTTTCAGACATTTGGTGTTTGTTTACTTTGCTGGTGCTTCGGGCACCATATGGTGCCCAGGCTTGAACCCTGGGCTTTTGCGTGTAAAACCTGTGGTCAACCCTTTGACCATGCCCCCTCCCCCACATCCCAGCCCTAAAATTGAGATTTATTTTCCTATAAGTCACACTTTCCCATAAGCTATGTTGAGCCAGGCAACTTTATCCTTGAGTCACCAGCACTCAGCTATGAATCTGAAAAAATTTCACTCTGATAAGGGAGTGGTCAGGAAGACTTCTGCTTGTCTTTGTTGGGGGGGGGTTCACACCCCGTGATGCTGTGGGCGACTCCCAGCTTGGTTCTCAGGGACCACTCCCAGGGGTGCTGTGGTGGGGAAGGGGTCCCTAGGGATCGAAGCAGGGGCGTTTGAATGGGAACCCTGCTCTTAGCCCATTGAGCTCTCGCACCCATCCCAGGAAGACCTTTTTTGTTTGATGTTTTTTAATTTGGTTTTTGGCAACATGTCAACGTACTCAGGAATTACTCGTCTGTGCTCAGGAATCACTCCCGGTGTTGCTCAGGGGGCCATATGGGATGCCGGGGATTGAACCCAAGTCAGCTGCATGCAAGGCAAGTGCCCTACCTGCCATGATATCTTGCCACCTCCCTCCCCTCAGATTTTTAAAGCATTCCTTGTCCTGAGAAACAAACCATGTATTCTATGTGCTACCCCCAAACACTGCTAAACATTTCCATTTCCTCATGTCAGTTGCATTTTACACATCCCTCCACCTTGGCAGCAAGGACGTTTGGGTTGTATCCAGATGTGCTCAGGACTGACTCCTGGCTCTGTGCTCATGGGCTCAGGGCCACTCAGAGTGGTGCTCAGGGGCCCATATGTGGTATCAGGGATCAGACTGGGAGGTCAGCCAAACACAGGGCAGGCACCCTCCCCTCTCCAAACTCACTCTTTGGGGCTCTTCTGTAACGGAGGGTGGGGGGGGAGTCATGCCTTAAATCAGTATGTAGCTTAGGGGTTCTCACAGCCTCTGAGTCAGCCTCCCGCCCCTCTCTTTTTCACTTTTTGGGTCACACCTGGCAATGCACAGGAATTACTTCTGGCTCTGCACCCAGGAATTACTCCTGGCGGTGCTCAGGGGACCCTATGGGATGCTGGGAATTGCACCCAGGTCTGCCGTGTGCAAGGCAAAAGCCTCACCCACTGGACTATCACTCCCGCCCTCTCTATCTCCTTAGCAGATACCTTGTTCAGCTGAGTTTTTGTTCTTGTTTTCCCTTTGGGCCACATTCGGCGATGCTCCAGGCTCACTGCTGGCTCTGAACTCAGGGATCGAGCCTGGCAGTGCTTGGGGAACCCTATGAGATGCCGGGAATTGAACCCAAGTTGCTCATGTGCAAAGCTAGTGCCCTCCCCACTGTGCTGTCACTCGGACCCCATGACCCCCACTTCCTTGGCATCGCAACAGGACCAAAGACAGAGAGAAGACCCGAGGCCACTGGTTTGGAATTCGTTTTAATGGAGATGGGAGTTGAGCAACTCAACACAGCCTCCCCCACCCCCGGAATGAAGCGACGCAAAATAACCTCTTCAGCTGTGGGGCCCGGATGGTGTCCCGGTGGAACATCATGATTGGATCACAAGCTTACGTCGAAGTCACCAGAAATGTGAACCCCTTGTACAAAAAACCCCCAACAACTCTGAATACAAATAGGACCACTTTGGAAACAGAAAGTTGTTGTTTTTGAAACTTTTTTAAATCTAAGAATGTTTTTGTTTTATTTTGTTTTTCCTGGTTTTTACACGCGCACACACACACACACACACACACACACACACTCATACGTGCATTCACACGCATCAACAGGGGTAGGGCAGTGGTGGGTCCTGTTTGGGGTTCACAGGTAAATGCTGCGAGAGAATTGAGGGGGTGAAGCCCCCTGCCCAATGCACTGCTGAAGGGGATGCTTCGATTGAGTCTCTGGAAGATGAAGGGGCGCTCCCCAAGGCGTCAAATTAGGGTGCCAAGGCAGAGGGGGGTGGAAGGGAAATCAGATGGGATCCATTTCCACGAAGCAAGACCATGGCTGGGGAGTGAACCCTCAGACTTGGTCCTCGAGGGGGCGCTTAAGATGGGGGCTTAGCGCTCTGTGTGGAAACTGAGGCCCATTCTGGCCTATCCTTGGACCACACGGTCCACACCCCCCACTCCCGGCCTTGGTGACGTCACAACAGGAAGTGGTACGGGAGTGGCCCGCCCCCACCCTGGCCCACATTCCTAACACATTTTTTGGGAGGCTCAGAGGGAGCTCAAAGCCCAGGGCTGGCGGTGTGGCCACCTACACAGCAGGGGGCTGCCCGGCACACAAAATGAGTCAGCTGCTTTGTGGAAAGGTGGCCGGCTTCCCCGAGTCGCAGGGCAACTGGCACCGCCCCCTCCAGATTCCTCCAGCCCCACCCCCTCCCCGGGGGCAAGTATGTCACAAACCACTTTTGGGGATATGGCTTTGCTCTTGGCACACCAGACTCCAGCCATCTGAGGCATCCTTCCTCACACCTATCATCCATCCACTCATTCATCCATCCTTCTTTCTACCTGTCCACATCTACCCACCCCCCCACACTGACCCACTTACCCATCCATCCTTCCACTATCCACCACCCTCATTTATCCATCCACCCACCCACCCACCCTCCATCCATTCACCTATCCACCCACTGATCCATTTTATCCATCCACCATCCATCCATCCACTGACCCATCCATCCATCCACCCATCCACTCACTGACCCATTTATCCATCCATCCACCATTCATCACCAACTGGCCGATTTACCTGTTTCATTCATCCATCCATTCATCCATCCATCCACCCATCATCTACCACTTACCCATCCGTCTACCTATACCCACCCACCCATCAATCCATCCACCCACTGACCCATTTTTCCATCCATCCACCCATCCACCCACTGACCCATTTATCCATCCATCCACCATCCATCCATCCACTGACCCATTTATCCATTCATCCATCCATCCACCCATCATTTACCACTTACCCATCCGTCTAACCTACACCACCCACCCATCCATCCACCAGTCGACCCTTCCACCCATCTGCCACCCACCCACCCATCAGAGAGTGGAGTTCGTGATGGTCCTGCTCCCCCTCTTAAGCACCTAGGGTGAAGCGCCAATGTACCCTGGCTCCCTCAAGATCCCCCACTAGGGTCTCAGCTGCCCTGGAAGAATAGGGGCTCCACAGCGAGACAGCTGCTTCCCAAAGGGTCTCCTTCTTACCCTGGTGTCCCCACTCTGCCTGAGAGATTCTACAAGAAATGTTGGTTCTGGAAGTCGAAGCAAGTGCACCCCCAACCTCGGGGATCTGACAGAAACAACGCCCCAAGAATCTTCTCTCTGCTTCTATGACAAAAAAAGTCCTGATTCACTAAAACAGGACTTCCTTGTTTTGGGGGGTTAAGGAGGTGGCCTTATACCCCCCAGTGTTCACCGTCACGTGTTTCGCTATTTATACCCCTCACCCACCTGGCCCCGATGGAATTCTCTTATATCTGCTGGGTTCTGTGCCGGTTCTGTTTCCTCTGCCCTGAGGCACCCACACAGAAGTGGGCCTTGTCTTGGCATCCCAGCATCACTCCTGGATGTGTGAGGATGTGGGAGCCCCCAGCGGGTTTCCCTGACGTGGTTCTGTTCTGGACTAGGCAGCTGGAAGATTCCATCCTGACTGACTCCACCCCTGGAGGAGGGGGAGGGAGGGCATTTCTGAGCTCTCTAGGGGGGCCCTGAGATGGGGGTCGGGATGGGGGTGGGGAAGTGGGGGGTGGGGAAGTGGGGCATGGGTCTGGAAGCTCAGCATCTCTAACTCTGCCTTTCGTGGTGATGGGCACCCCAGGAACTGTGTTCTCTGGGGGCGGGGTGTGGAGAGGGTGGGAAGCCAGTGGATGGAGGAGTATCCATCTGGGGGCTCCTGCTTCTCTCTGTCTCTGAGACTTCAGCCCTGGAAGACCCCCCCAAGGCACCTGCCAGACTGAGGGAGAAGGTCGGGGCTGGGGGGGGTGGGAGGGAACAGAATGCTGGGGACTCAGCATGGACGAGGAGGGGGGAAGGAGCCCAAGAAAAGCACACACGGCCCCATGTCATCGCTCGTTCTCTATTTCTGTTTTTTTCCCTTTTTTTGCTTTTTGGGTCACACCCGGCGATGCTCAGGGGTTCCTCCTGGCTCTGCACTCAGGAGTTACTCCTGGCCGTGCTCGGGGGACCCTCTGGGATGCCGGGGATCGAACCTGGGTCAGCCATGTGCAAGGCAAATGCCCTCCCCGCTGTGCTATTGCTCCGGCCCGCTCGTTCTCTTGTTTCTCACTGACACTATGGACACACCAGGAGATAGTGTGTGGGGAGGGAGGGGCACAGGCAGTCCCGGGCCTGGGGGCAGTGGACACGTCATGCCCGGGAGCTTCCGGTGCATCTCCAGCCCCCCCTTTCCCCACCCCACCCCCCTCGCCAGGTGCACTGGACCCCGGTGCAGGCTGCCCACAGCCCTCCAGTCTCTTCCTTGTCCTCCCTCCATGTCCAGTGGGGATGGTGGGGGCGTCCACGGGGTGTCACTGGGATGGGGTGGGCGGGGGTCCGGCTAGCAGGTGGTCGCCAGGGACTGGTGGATGGGCGGCTGGAAGCAGCGCACGTGCTCCACGGTGGAGCTGTCCGTCTCCACCGACTTCATGTACTTGTTCAGGATGGCGAAGACCTCGTTGTTCAGGATCTGGTACTTGCGGATGCGATCGGCCATCTTCTTCAGGGGCTGTGGAGGGGCCGCGACGGAGGTGGGGGGGTGGGTTAGAGGCGTGGTCAGAGCAAGGCTTGTGCAGGAGTGGGGTGGGGGCTTTGGGGAAACTCGTGGGAAGTCAGTTCCCGTTTCCCAGAGATGGATGGTTGAATGTTGTAAAAAAATTTTTTTTCTTTTTGAGTCACACAGGGGTTCCTCCTGGCTCTGTACTCAGGAATTACTCCTGGAGTTGCTCAGGGGACCCTATGGGATGCTGGGAATCGAACCCGGGTCGGCTGCTTGCCAGGCAAACTCCCTACCCGCTCTGCTATCGCTCCAGCCCTGTAAAATATTTTTGTTGGGGGCTGAAGTGATATCACAGCAGGGAGGGCGTTTGCCTGGCACGCGGCTGACCCAGGATCGATTCCCATCCCACAGGGGTTCTCATGCACCACCAGGAGTTATCCCTGAGTGGAAGCCCTGAGCAACTCTGCGTGTGGCCCCCAAAATAAAAAAATTTTGTGCATCTCAAAAGCTGCGACAGCCTACTGGTGGGATGATCCAGTGGGTGGGGCACCTGTCTCACCCATGACCCATGGCATTCCTGGGGACCCCCGAGCACCACCAGGAGTAATTCCTGAGTGCAGAGCCAGGAGTAACAACCCCTGAGCATCGCTGGATGTAATCCCCAAACTAAGTAAAAATAAACCAACTCCAAAACTACAGTAATTCAATAGGCATGGTGCTGGTGTAAAGGCATTTAAGAATGAATTTGTGAGCCTGGAAAGAGCTCTCCCAGATCAAAGGACTTTTTGTTTGTTTTGGGTCAAGCTGGGACAATGCTCAGGGGTTCCTCCTGGCTCTACACTCAGGAATCACTCCTGGCGGTGCTCAGGGGACCATATGGGATGCCTGGGATTGAATCTGAGTCCGCCGCATGCAAGGCAAATGCCCTACCCGCTGTGCTATCACTCTGGCCCCTGAGAGGATTTTTATCAAGTGAGAACATTCCTCCTCCTCCTCCCTTATTCTCTTCTTCCTCCTTCTTCCCCCTGCCTCCTCCTCCTCCTCCTCCTTTTCCATGTCTTCTCTCTTCTCCTCCCCTACTCTTCCTCCTCCCTCCTCCCCCTCCGCTTCCACCTCCCTCCTTCTCCCCCTCCTCTTCCTCCTCCTCCCTCCTCCCCCTCCTCCCTCCTTCTCCCCCTCCTCTTCCTCTTCCTCATCTCTGCAGCTCCAGGCTTAGCCCAGTCTTCAGGTCTTCCAGTCACCCCCAACCACCGGCTGCTGCTCCTCCGGGTTCAGCCCAAGTGGCTCCTTCCTCGTGGGCAGGATTCAGGGCACCCCCAGCCCGGTGCAGACCCACCCTCTGCCACCTTCACTCTGAAGGATTCCCCCCCACCCCTGCGCCGAGCCCATGCCTTGATGCCCCCCCGCGCCCCAGCCCTCCTCCCCGACCCCCCCCTCGCTGGCCCGCAGGTGCTCACCACGTTCTTGATGACCTCGTCCTTGCCGTCCTGCCGCTGCACCTTCAGCAGGTGGTAGCAGAAGTCGAACAGGTCGAAGCGCCGCTGCTGACCCAGCAGCACGATGATGGAGCAGCCGGCCCAGTTCAGGCCGTCCCCGAAGCACTGCCTGGAGGGGAGCAGGGTGCAGGGGTGAGGGACGGGGGAACAATGGGCAGGGGTGAGGGTGGAGGGCAGTGGGCATGGGTGAAGGGTGGGGAGCAGAGGGCAAGGGTGAGGGGCGGGGGTGTGGTCGGCGCGGTCGGGGGTGGGTGGGGGGCGGGGGATGAGGCGTCCACTCACTCAGCCGTGAACTCATTGGTGCCCACGGGGATGCAGTAGACGAACTGCATGGCGCTCCAGAGCCGGTGGAACTCCACGCACTCGTCCACGTGCATGACGCCGTTGGTGGGTGGGGGCCCGCGCCAGATGGGGTCCTGCAGGTAGCTGCGGATGCGGGTGAGGATGACCTCGAACATGGACAGCCCGCAGCACAGCCGCTCCTTGGTCAGCAGGTCCCCTTCGCGGGCGATGGCGATTTGCTGTGGAGGAGGATGCGTGAGCTCCCCCCCATCCGCGGGGCTGGGACCCCGCTGCACCCCCCAACACACACACACGCACACACACAAACACACACACTCAAGGCGCTCCCACTGGGTACCACATCCGGGTACCACCTTCCAGATGGCACCAGCAGGGATGTCTCAGTCACGGGAAGGGGCTGACTGGGGGCTCGCCCAGCTCACACACACCCGTAACACCCCAGGTTCAAGCTGTGGGTGCGGGGGTCGGCGGGAGGGGGGGGTCCTTCCACATTCTTGTCCTCTCCCTTTGGAAGAAGGAGCATGAAGACCCCATCTTACAGCCAGGGAGTGGGGAACCGTGGTCCAGAGATGTAGGACGAGGCATCAGAGAGGGCTGTGTAACCCCCCAAAGTTCAGATCTGCTTTTGGGAATACACAATTTTTTTCTTTTTTGGGTCACACCCGGCAATGCTCAGGGGTTCCTCCTGGCTCTGCACTCAGGAATTACTCCTGGCAGTGCTCGGGGGACACTGTGGGATGCCGGGGATCGAACCTGGGTTGTCTGCGTGCAAGGCCCTCCCTGCTGTGCTATTGCTCCAGTCCCTGCAGCAGATCTTGTGAAGTGGCACACGGTCCCCATGGCAGACAGCTCATCAGGGTTGGAGGCTCCTGCTTCCAGTGGGGACGGAGGGGCGCAGAGACGCAATGGGATTCCCGCTTATCGTTGCCAAGGTGGTGCCTGTATTATGAGCGGCTCTTCAAAAAAAATCTCCAGGGGCCAGAGCAGTAGTCCAGCGGGGAAGGCGTTTGCTTGCATGCGGCCGACTCAGGTTCAATCCCTGGCTATTCCCCTAGGGTCCCCTGAGCACCGCCAGGAGTGATTCCTGAGTGCAGAGTCAGGGGTAACCCCTGCGCATCACTGGGTGTGACCCCAAAAGAAAAAACCAATCTCTTATTTTTCACTGGTTTTGCAGAATCGCTCTGAGTTCCGACCATGGATCTCCAGGAACCAGCCATGTCACCGGGTCCCCCTTTGTGGGAGTGGCCTGTGATGACAGGGTGGACGAGGATAGTGCAAGGAAAGAGACAGAGTGACCAGACAGTGGGGCGGAGGGCGCTGGCCTTGCACGTGGCTGACCCTGGTTTGATCCCTGGCACCCCATAGGGTCCCCCGAGCCCCACCAGGAGTTGACCCCTGAGCACCACTGGGTGTGGCCCCCAAAGCAAAAACAAAGATGTACAAGTCTGCAGAGAGGGGTGAGGATGGCTGGGGGCGCCTCTTGGAAGCCATGTGCAAATGTGCAAAGTTGGGATGCCGGATTCCAGGGCAGGTCTGGGAGAAGACCCCCAAGAGGGACAGGGCTCAGGAGGGCTTGGGCAAGGACCCCCATCGGGGTGGGGCTCAGGAGGGCTGACTTGGCCTTTTGCTGATGTTACTGGTTTTGGGGATACTCAGGGCTGACTCCTGGCTTTGCACTCAGGGATCACTCCTGGCGGTGCTCGGGGGACCCTATGGGGTGTCGGGGATCGAACCCGGGTCGGCTGCCTGCGAGGCAAACGCCCTCCCTGCTGTCCTGTCTTCCAGACCTCATTCTCCTGGGAGGCCTTGGGCGAGTCAGCCCTGCTTAAACCTGCTGAGAGCAAGCACCCTTGCACAGAGCCCATGAGGGACGCCGATGAGCGCAGGGCCAGGTGTGACTCCTGAGCACAGAGCCGGGAGTGCTCCCTGAGCTCAGAGCCATAAGTGCTCCCTGAGCACTGGTCCAGGAGTGTTCCCTGAGAGATCCTGGGTGGCCTCCTGCCACCCTCCTAACCTGAGAGGCGTCTGAGCTCAGGAGAATGAAGTCACCGCTCTGGGCCTTTTTTTAAATTTTTTTTCTTTTTGGGTCACACCCAGCGATGCTCAGGGGTGACTCGTGGCTCTGCACTCAGGGATCACTCCTGGAGGTGCTCGGGAGACCTTATGGGATGCCAGGGATCGAACCTGAGTTGGCCGTGTGCAAGGCAAACACCCTCTCCGCTGGACTATTGCTCTGGCCCTTCAGTCATTGATTTTTTTTTCAAACATTTCCATGGATTTTATTTTATGTTTTGCTTTTTGGGTCCCACCAGGCTATGCACAGGGGTCACTCCTGGCTCTGCGCTCAGGAATTACTCCTGGCGGTGCTCAGGGAACCATATGGGATGTTGGGAATTGAACCCGGGTTGGCCGTGTGCAAGGCAAACGCCCTACCCACTGTGCTATCATTCCAACCCCTCTGGGCCTCTTTGAGAGCCAGGAAGACTGAAGCTGAGAAATCGAGTGGGGCCAGACATGAGGGTGGGGGCGGCAGGGATCCCAGGTCCGATGCCCACTGCCAGGGAATCTTGCCCACCCCATTGACTGGCTCCTGCTGTTGGCCCCAGGTAGGAGGCGGCAGCACCCTTGGAGCAGAGACCCTATGTCCCTCTCCCCACGTGTGCGTTGGGGCCCCGTGTCCTGCAGACCCCTTAAGCTAACTCCACCCCCCCGACCCTTGAGGACCCCCGTGGCCGGGTAGCCTTTGCCCCCGCCCCCGCCCTGGTGTGCTGAACGCCCGGTGTGGACAGAGTGGGCTTTTATCAGAGCCCGCGGAAACGGTGCCGGACGGAGCAGGGATGGAATTCCCGGTCCTCTGAGTGGAAACAGATGCCAGGGTGCGAAAGGCCAGATTCTTTGGGGATGAGACGATGGAGCCGCGGCTTGGGGGATTTCTCCCTAAAAGGAAATCTCTGGCGGGCAAAGCGCCTTTGCAAGCCCCTGACAAGCCTAGAGAAAGCCGCGTCTCTGCCGCCTGGCACCTCACCCCCGCCCCCGGCTACCCACCTCTGGCTTTGCGTGTGAGGTTCAGGAGGAGATGCGCGGGGGGGGGGGTGCCTGTCTGTGTGTTCCTGAGGATGCCGTGACCCCCAAATCCCGGCCACCTGTGGGCCTTTTGGCCACAGCCTGTCACAATGAACTGCAGGCCACAGGTAGACGTGGTGTAGTGAGTTCTGGGGGTCTGTCTATCCCTCACCCCACACTGATTTTTTTTTGGCTTTTGTGGGTCACATCCAGAGATGCTCAAGGCTCACTCCTGACTCTGCACTCAGGAATCACTCCTGGCAGCATTCTGTCTCTCCTGATCTCTTGTGGGGCTTTAAATCGGTCTTGAGATGAGGCCGGAGCGATAGCACAGAGGGGAGGGCGTTTGCCTGGCACGCGGCCGACCCGGGTTCGATTCCCAGCATCCTATAGGGTCTCCTGAGCACCACCAGGAGCAATCCCTGAGCACTGCCGGGGGTAACCCAAAAAGCAAAAATAAATAAAATAAACTGGTCTGAGAAAGGAGATGGCATTTGCCCAGGGTGGGGTGGGGGCTGTATCCTTCCCGGACCCCCATGGTGCCGGCGCTTTCTGACGTCAGGTCCCTGCTTTATGTCCACAGGCTCAGAGCCACGAGTGCTAGCCCGGGACAGTCTGTGGTCACAGGCTGACCCGGGGTCACTGCTATTGCTGAACCCCCTCGATGCCCAGTAGGAGACTACTGCCAGGACAAATGAGGCCTACAACAATTTCTCAAAAAGGTTTTTTTTTTGTGCAGTATTCGTATAAAAAAACCAAGGACAGGGCCGGAGGGATAGCACAGCAGGGAGGGCGCTGACCTTGCATGCAGCCAACCCGGGTTCGATCCCCGGTACTCCACAGCATCTCCCGAGCCCCGCCAGGAGTGATCCTTGAGCACAGAGCTAGGAGTCAGCCCTGAGCACCCACTGGATGTGGCCCCCCAAACCAAAACAAGTTAAAAATACAAATGTTGGGGGCAGAGAGAGAGAGAGAGAGAGAGAGAGAGAGAGAACAGCAGGTAGGGCATCTGCCTTGCATGTGGCTGACCTGGGTTCAATCCCTGGCACCACCTGCCAGGAGTAGACCCTGGGCACTGCCAGGTGTGGTCTCAAAACTCAAACCAAGGGGGCTGGAGCTATTGCCGACCCGGGTTCGATTCCCAGCATCCCATGTGGTCCCCCTGAGCCCCGCCAGGAGTGATTCCTGAGTGCAGAGCCAGGAGCAACCCCTGTGCATTGCAGGGTGTGACCCAAAAAGCAAAACAAAAAACTCAAACCAAGCAAGTTAACAACCAAGAAGAGGATTTGGGTCCAGTGAAGGCCACCTGGATGTTTTCCTGCCATTTTCTTTGCTTGAACCGACTGTGCTGCAGAAATGGTTTCTGAGCCTGTGAGACTGTTTCCCCCTGAGCGGGAACACGGGTTTATACACAGTCAGCTGCCGGCACAAGGGGCTTTTGCTCCTAGCCCTGCCTCCCCACTATGGGGCCCAGAGAGGCTCCTGGACATCCACGCAAGAAAGACCCCTCTCCCGGGCCTCAGGTTCCCCACCATACGCGCTCAGAGTCGCTCCTACCTGGGGGGTCCCCAGCCGCTCGATCAGGGGGACCAGGTGGAGTGGGGCATACTTGGCTTCCAGCCGCTTCATCCGCACCTCCAGCCGCTCTCCCTCTGCGGTGGGGGACGGGGGGACGGGAGGGAGTGTGAGATTCCATGGGGGGGGGAGTGGGACCCCCCTCCAACCTCCCACACAAAACCGGAGTCCCTAGCCCCGAGAAAGTACATGGTACGCCTGTTCTATCTCAGGTCTGGGCGGTGTATAACTGGGACCCGCCAGGAGGAAAGGGTGGTACCTGCCTGTCACGGCACCCACCACGCTGCACGGCCGTCAGCTCCCTCCTGCCACGCCGTGCAGAGGGGTGAGACACGGGATGGGGGAGGGGGGAGGTCCATGCCGCCGCTCTGTAGGACTCTTACCTTTGATGTACACTCTGGGCAGAATGTTCTGGAACGGCGCTGCGTGGAGCAAGTCACACACTTCCTCCTGGGACTGTAGTCAGGGGTAGGGGCAGAGAGGGGGGGAGAGGGTGTCACCATCATTTTGGGGTGCACCCTCAAAACAATGCACAACAACAAAAAGGAAAACAAAACACACACACACATGATCTTAACATGTGGACACAGCCACATGCCTCTGTTGACCCACAATTACTGCATTAGACAGTCTATAAAACATGAACTCAAGTTTGTCATATTGGTTTGGCAAATTGAACAATATTTTAAAAAACCCAAAAAAACTGGCTGGAGTGATAGCACTGCAGGTAGGGCGTTTGCCTTGCACGCAGGCCAACCTGGGTTCAATTCCCAGCATCCCATATGGTCTCCCAAGAACTGCCAGGAGTAATACCTGAGTGCAGAGCCAGGAGTCACCCCTGTGCATCGACGGGTGTGACCAAAAAAATAAAACCAAACCAGCCATTGTGTTGAAAATTAACTTATTGATAACTGAAAAAGTGTTTGTGAGTATGGAAAGCAGCCTCCAGATGGTGATGTCCACCATGGCATTTAGGTCACCTGGTTCCAACAGGGCGAAGGCCGCACCACAGTGCCTGAGTATCCCCTGCACTGTCCTCATGTCGCCTCTAACCCCCACTTCTTCCTCCCCTGCTTCTTGGCCATCTGAGGTTAGTCAGCCAAGGCCCAGGGTTCACCATGGGTCTACACTGCTTGCTCCCAGGCCCTGGTGCTCTGCAATGACGCAGGTGCACTCACTCATCAGGCCTTTGCCCTCCTCCCTCTGACTCATCCTGCTTAACACAGTGCCCTCTGGTTCCATCTGTGTGGCAAGCAAGCAGCACGAGTTCATTTTTCAGAGCTGTGTACTATTCCATGGCCCGCACCATCTTGTTTCTTCCATTGCTGGATATATGGACTGTGTCTGCACTCTTGTTACCGTACTAAGCACTGAATGTAAGTGTGCCCATGTCTTCGGAATGAATGATTTAAGGCCTGGGTGGCAGGGGGCAGGGCGGGAGGAAGCTTTCATTTTCAACCACGAAAAACATCCATTGCCAAGAACTTGCGTGCACGGGGTGGAGGGGGGGGGGCTGAAGCTACAGCACAGCGGGTAGGGTGTTTGCCTTGCACGTGGCCAACCCAGGTTCGATTCCCAGCATCCCTGAGCACCACCAGGAGTAATTCCTGAGTGCAGAGCTGGAGTAACTCCTGTGGATTGGGTGTAACCCAAAAAGAAAAAGAAAAAAAAAAGAACTTTTGTGCGGGACCCAGCCGAGCCCGAGGGTAAGACCCAGCCCTGCTGCCCCCTGGCTGTGTTGTTTAGGCAGATTGCTTGACCTCTCTGAGCCTACTTATTTCATGGTAAAAAGTGAGGCTGAGAGCCAGCCACGGTTGTCCTAGGTGGTGGTGAGTTTAACTGGACGTAGAAGGTTCCAGCACTGTGTCAGACACTTTTATTATGAGCTCAGAGAGAAGTGCTCAAGAGCCTAAGACAGGAGTCAGAAGTGAGGAAGAAGGGCGTGGGGGGTGGGCATGGGGGTCCCTGCTGGTACTTGGTTGCACGTGAGGCCTGTGAACTCGAGCCAGTGGCCCAGGGGCCCAGATCCACTAACCCAGGGTCCCGGGGTGATTCTGTATAAATGTTTGCTGGGTTTTCTCCATCCCAGACACCACCAAGAAGGGAAGGGGAGGGAGGGAGGGAGGGAGGGAGGGAGGGAGGGAGAGAAAGAGGG
>JAOXYA010002924.1:0-14525 GCA_028565675.1 Sorex palustris | reverse complement strand
GTCTCCATTGTGAGACTTGTTGTTACTGTTTTTGGCATATCGAATACGCCACGGGGAGCTTGCCAGGCTCTGCCGTGCAGGCGAGATACTCTTGGTAGCTTGCCAGGTTCTCTGAGAGGGGTGGGGGAATCGAACCGGGGTCGGCCACGTTCTAAAGCAAACGCCCTACCCTCTGTGCTATCGCTCCAGCCCACCCTCTGAGCACCCAACTAAATTGGAAAGATCTAGCTGCAGCCTGATTGTCCCCCACACAATGCCTCAGACTCCCCCCCAAGCTGTCCCCACTAGCACCCCAAGATGAGACTCTTGAAAATCTGCATAATAAATGCGCAGAATTTGCTCCTGGCATAAGCTTTCAATTAAAACATGCAAATTCCTTAGGAAAGAGAGGTGGTACCCCCAGGGCGGGCACTCAGAACCCTGTGCCTGCTGAGGGGGGCACTGGGTCCTGTAGGCAGAGTGAGGGGGCTGCAGGAAGGGCAGGGACAGGCGAGGAGGTGCCCTGAGAGGCTGGGGTGGCCTGGGACTGGTCAGAACCTCCCACCCCTGATTCTGAACGGTATCCCCATGCTGCACGGGGGTGTTGCCCCGCCCCCTCCCCATTCCTGGCTGCCTTCCAAGGAAGAATAGAGCAAACAGAGCCAGAGCTGTTGCTCCGGGGCGAAGTGCGCTGCAGGGGTCCCCTGCTCCCAGAAATGCAGCAGCAGACTGGGCTGGGGTGGGGAGGACATGCCCCCCTCACCCCTGTCAGGGTGCAGCTGGGGGTGGCAGAAGGTGAGTCGGAGCGGGTATGGGAGGTATATGCTGGGGATGGGCACGGGGCAGCCAGTGAGGACGGGGAAGGGACCACGAGGGTCTGCCTCCCCGCACTGCCCGGCAGGACCTGGGGGACAGTCCTGGACCTGAGAACAAGATGATAGAAGGCACCAAGAAAGGGTGGGGATGACGACCAACTGTCCTGAACGGGAAAACAAAGGCGTTGGAGCTGGGAAGGCTCAGACACTCGAGCACCAGCCTTGAAATGGGGGGTCCTGAGTTTGATTCCTGCATCTCCTCACATGCCACCTCCAATCCCCGGGAGCTCTCCCAGACACCTCACGAGCACTGTCAGGTGTGTAAGCCAGTGGGTGAGTCCTGCAGCACCCCCATGTGGGGGGCCCCAGCACTGCATGTACCTTATCCCCCCACCCCCCATCACAACACGAGCAGCAGGCAGCTCTGAGGGGGTTAATGGAGGGTCTGGCTGAGTCAGGGTGGGGACTAAGCAGTGCTTGGCAAAGTGGGAGTTGAGGGGGGAAGCCAGTGGGATGGAGGCATTCGGAAGCCCCACAAACTTTCTTTCTTTTTTTCAAAATTTATTTATTTATTCATTTATTTCGTCACACCCGGCGATGCACAGCGGTCACTGGCTCTGCACTCCTGGCTCTGCACTCAGGAATTATCCCGGGTAGTGCTCAGGGAACCATATGGGATGCTGGGAATCGAACCTGGGTCAGCAGCGTGCAAGGCAAACGACCTACCCGCTGTGCTATCACTCCAGCCCCGCCCCACAACTTTCTGATCCAAAAGAGCTTTGGGGCCACAGGCTGGAAGAAGACACAGAAATGAAGCATAACCCTGAGAATGCACCCCCAGGCCTGCTTAAACAACACCAACAGACAGAAAAGAAGAGAAACATCTCAGGAAAGAGCTGCAGAGAAATCTGGGAACAGAGGGGTGAAGGGGCATTTCTCCCATGCCACGGGTCCCGGGTCCCACATTCTACTCCCTGAGCCAGGTTGACCCCACCCTGGGGCCCCCACCCACTCTGGCCTTCCGGGTCCTAGACTGTGAGGCTTCTGGAAAGTCTCCCCACCCCCAGGTCCCACAGGCTCTGCCAGCTGCCCCGAACTCCGCCCTTTGCAGGGAGGAAGGAAATGGCTGGTCAGGGCAGCTTCTGGACAGAGATCCCAGGGCCTCCTGCAAGGGCATCTCTGTGGGGGTGTGGAAGGGGGCAGTCCAGGAGAGCTCTGGCCTGGAGTGGGGGTAGCCCGCAGCCTGGTTCCTGCCTCCCAGAGGGCGCAGGGTCACCAGGACTAAAGCCTCCAGAGCACACAAAGATCCCAGCCGCCAGGGAGAGCCTGTGTGTATCTTAGAGTCAAGCAGATCTGGGCTTCTGGGTCCCTTAGGAGCCAAGTGCTTTACCAAACATGGCTGTGGGGAAGGATCGAGCCAAGGGACTGATGGTGCTCCCTGGGGCAGCTCTCACAATGCAGCAACCCCGCACAAAGCAGGTGGAAAGCTCTCAGAGCAGAGCCCAGAGCGCAGAGCAGAGCCAAGAGCAGAGCCCAGCACCCAGAGCCCAGAGCAGAGCCTAGAGCAGAGAAACCAAAGTGGAGACCGGAGCAGAGACCGGAGCAGAGAACATTGAGCATAGAGCCTGGAGTCTGGAGGGCACAGAGAGCAAAAAGCATAAGAGAGCAAAAACCACAAAACACAGAACGGAGCACGAACACACACACACACACACACACACACACACACACACACACAGCGCACTCCTTGCAAATCACTCAGCACAGCACAGCTCCCCGAGCACACCGCAGCAAGCACAGCACCGAACACAGTGCACTGAGCACTGATCCCTAAGTACGGAGCACAGAGCGCTCATTACTGAGCATTGATCACAGATCATAGGATGCTCATCACCGAGCACTGAACACTCAGCACTGAACACAGCATGCTGCTCCTCCAAAGCTGCAGTCCACCTGCTGTGTGCAGAGTGACCCCCTCAGGTGGTCAGGCTGGAGAACAGGAGAGGGCTCAAACAGCTGGAGTGTTGCTTTGCAGGGGCAGGTCCCAAGTCCTGTCCCCCCCCCCCCACTGCTCTGGATGTCACAGTCTGAGCACTGAACCCCTGAGGCTAAGCTGGAGGGGACTCCAGGCCCCAAAGCACAGTGTGCAGCCCCCTGCTGAGCTGTCAGCCTCCTTCTAGATGCTTCCAGCCTCAGAATACTCAAGGGTGGGACACTCCAAGGCTGAAGGCTCATCTGCAAACACCACCCCCCCATCCCCAACCACACCAAAGGTGAAGCTCAAGAAAATAGGCCAAGGACAAGGCAGCTTCTGCAAATGCCCAGTGAGCTCCTCTTGGAGGTGTGGGGGTGTCTGAGATGATAGAACTGCACAGAATCAACAGCAGGACTGGGCTGGGGGCTGGGACTAGGGCACAGCTGGCAACCAGATCAGAGACCCACAGACACCAGAACCATGGCAGGGGGACTGGTCCGGGGGGGGGGTAAGCCAGCCACAAGGTGGGGGGCACAAAGGGCAGTTAGGACAGAGAAGGGACAGCCACAACAATGATAGCTGGAAATGATGGTTCTGGACACGAGCTGGGTGTTGAAAGGATGAAGGGACATACATGATAACCTCTCAGTGACTACTGCAAACCACTGTATCTAAAAGGCGAAAATGGGGGGGAGGGAGAGGGACAGACAGACAGAGAGTCAGACAGAGAGACAGAGACAGAGAAGGAAAGTGTCTGTTACAGAGGGCGCGAGGGAAACTGGGGACCCTGGTGGCGGGAAACATGCTCTAGGGGGCACAGGTGTTGAGCACTGGATGATTGAAACCCAACCATGACCAAGTCCGTAAGTGCACAGTTACAGATCTCATGGTGATTTACTTAAAAAAAAAATCAATGACAATTCCTTTGGGACCCACAGTGACGAGACAGGCAGAGAGGACGTGGTCAAAATCAGCACAGAAGCAGCCATAAGCTGTAGAAGTGTGATGGGCCGTGCGTGGCAGGTTGAGCCACTGGGCTAGGGAGGTGGCAGCTTTGCTTCTGGGTTGTTCACTGGCTGGGCTCTGGGCTATACTCGTGGGTGCTCAGGGCTGACTCCTGGCGGTGCTCGGGGAACCCTATGGGATGCTGGGGATCAAAGCCGGGAGCCAAGTACAAGGCCAACGCCCTCCCTGCTGTCCTGTCACTCTGGCCCCCCTGGGAAACATTTCATGGAAACACCCTCCTGCCTTTAGAGGAAAAAGATAGTGGGACCCATTTTTGTCCATCAATGTGGAGATGGATTAGAAACCCGAGTGATTCGCTTTCAGCCAGAGAAAAAATAGTCCTCTAGAAAATCTAGTAGATGTGAACAAACAGGAACCCCCTCAATTATACTAGAGGCTCCCACTGCCCCCCACCATTCTAGCACCCCTCAAAGGGGAGGGCCAATCACTCTGGGAAACATCTGCTTTGGGAGAAAAACTACTGATTTTTTTTTGTTCTTTTTTGGTTCACACCCAGCGATGCACAGGGGCTACTCCTGGCTTACGCACTCAGGAATTACTCCTGGTGGTGCTGAGGGGAACCATATGGGATGCTGGGAATCGAACCCAGGTTGACCACGTGCAAGGCAATTGCCCTACCCACTGCACAAAGGCTCCAGCCCCTGAAAAACTACCAATTTTTGAAAGGGGTAGGTGAGGGCCCCCATGAAGTTGCTATGTGCTCCCACCCATCACCCATTCATCACCTGCCTGCCAGCGCCAGGAACAAATCCTGAGCTGGACACCCTCTGAGCTGGAACAGGTCCCTTTCTTGCCCCAGCCAGAGGCACAATAGTCAGTGGGGAGTTTTCAAATAAACATTTTCCTCCTGAAAGCCCCGGGCGCCTGCCCAGAAGAAATGCCATTTACTCCAACAGGCTGGCATTTCACTAACTCTTGACTTAAGAGCATGCCCTCCCCAGCCTGCATGCTTTGTTCTGTTTTGTTTTGTTTTTTTCCTCAGCAACTGGCAGTTTGTTTTTCTGCTTTTTTTTTTGGTGGGGGAGGGGTGGGTGGCGCAGCTGGGTCAGGCTTTGACTTCAAGCCCACCCAGGGTCATGGGCATCTGGGCATGACCCGTGGGCATCGGGATCCCAGGGCTCCACCAGCAAAGCCCAAGTCACTCCCGTTCCTGAGCCAACAAGAACCCTTAGGGACCGGCCCATGCTCCTGGCAACGCGGGACTTGGTTTTGAAAGGTTCCTGAAAAGGCCACAGTTGCGCCCTCTTCCCTGCCAGGGGTTTTCCTGAAGCTGTTGTCATTTGGGGGAGACAAAAGCTAGTTGGGAAAATGTGAGTGTGGCCAAGGGCATCTCCCCTGGGGGTAGAACAGCACCTCCTGGCTCCCCCTCCTGTCCCCTCCCCTCGTCCCCATCCCGAGTGTGGCCTTCTCTTCCCTTCTCTCTCCGTTTCCAAGTCATCAAAAGCAAATCGAGGACAGCAGCCGGGGGTGGCTCTTTAGGGCTCTGTGCTCTTGCGGGCCAGGAGGTGACTCGGCGGCTGAGCATGAGCTCGCCTGGAGGAGGCTGGAGGAGCCCTGCCAGCCCAGGGAGAACCCAGACCCACTCCAACTTGTGTCTGCTTCACAGGGCCTGAATGGAGCTGACCCGTGGGGGTCCCCTCTGATGTGGCCGGTCCTGCCAAACCATTTTTCAGAGGAGGAAATGGAGGTCTGTGAACCATCATGGGCGTTCCCCTGGCTGGTGTTCCTTTGGGTATCCCCCTAGGACAGGAGTGAGCACTACAGTCCCATGCTCTGTGCTGGTCACCTTCACTTCCAGCACTGTGTGTGCGCATGCGTGCATGTGTGTGTGTGGGGGGGGGGGCGGCTGGCCACTTCCTTCCCCGCAGTGGCAAACAGTCGGTGCCAACAAGTGAACAGTTGGTGCCAACCAGTCCATCGACCCCATTAACTGACTGAGCATCTCCGCTCCACACCCCATTTTCCACCATCCATCCCCTCAGAGGTCTTAGCTTCTCAGCTGATGAATCACACAGACATGGCAACTTGACAGGGTTCTCAGCTGATGAATCACACAGACATGGCAACTTGCACGGGCAGCCTGGAGAAGCCCCCTGCCTGCACTGGCACGGTGCATGGCCATGGGGACAGCTAGAAAACGGAGGGTACAGAGATGACAGTGGACAGGAACCCCAGGACTGGGTGCTGGTGGGGAGGGGGGTATCCACAAAGGCTGCACAGGAGTAAACCAGGAAAGGCACAAGCGACCCAGCCCCCACCTTCGGGACCTGGAGCGAAGATCCCCCTCAGCCTCCCCTGCTGCTGCCTCCCCTCTGAGGCGCCGCTCTAGGACGGAACCCTCAGTCGTCAAGTGTCCTCCCCATCCGCTGCCCCTTCAGTCTTGCTCCGCTCCAGCTGCCCAAATTGATGGAGCAGCTGATGGTGGGGATGGGTGAGTGTGGGTCGGGGAGTCGGGGGCACGCAGGTGTTTATTGCGCCTCGTCTCCTCGCCTTGGTAAAAAGGTGGAAACCGACTTCTGAGCAAAGCCCTTGACCCTCCCCTCTGTTCGCCTGGGACTTCTGCTGTCTGAGAGCCAGTGACCTGAAGCCCCCTTCTGCCAACCGGGACTCCCCCTTTCCTGAGGGTTTTGCTGGTGGTTCTACCCCCACATATCGATGCCAGCAGGACAGACTGGGCTACTGTTCCATCCAGGCCACATACCGCACCAGGGGGCTAAAAATAATACGGGTGTGGGGGGAGGGGAAGGAAGAGGGAGCTAGAGAGAGTGAGCAGGAGGGGGGGAGAGAGAGAGAGAGAGGGCAGATACCTCTAAATAACCCACTTCCTAGGCTAAAGTCATGTCCTTTTAAAGGCAAGAATTTCTCACTGGACTCTTAAGAATTTTTCTTCCCCCCCGAAGGGCCCACCTGGACTCGGCGTGGGTAGGTTTCCCACATGACTACGGCCCCCCTTCTGCTGGGGTCCAGGCCCAGAGTCACAGTGGGGATTGGAGCGCGTGAGGAAGGAGGCGGAGAGGTCCCACCTCCTCTCACCCGGGGCCACACAGGCTCTGACAAAGGACACGAGCCCCAAATGTGGAACACCAACGCACGCATCATTCCAGCCTGGAGGTGACACGGGTTTGTAAGAGCCCCAACAAGCAGGAAACTAGGGGTCACCCAGAACTGGGACTCTGTCCATATGTCACCTTACTCTGGGGGAAACCCATTCTGGCCTTGGGTCAAACAGTCGCCTCAGGGCACCAGGCCTCTCTGGTCCCCTCTCCTGCTCGAACCCGCAGACCAGCTATTCTGACGGGCAGGTTAGAGACCCCCCCCATCCTGCCCCGCTACCCAATATCCACCCCATGGCACCACCGACCCCATCTCATGCAGATTCTCCATTTGCCTATACTCAAATTTGTTCTTTGCTCCTGCAGATCTGTCAGGGTTAATTTGATTGTTCATCCACTGGAGAAGGAAGGAAATTTCCTCTCCAACCCCCCTCACATCCTCCCCACAGGTACCAGCCCAAGCCTTCACAGAGGCAGAACCCAGAGGCATATCCAAAGGCTGCCCACTGACCCGCAGGCTGCCCACCCACCCACAGGCTGCCTTGGGGACCTTGTCACATTGGCTAGTATGGCCCCAGAGCCTCAGAGCATGGAGGAATTTACCCAGGGTGGGGCTGACTCTGTGTGTGTGTGTGTGTGTGTGTGTGTGTATGTGTGTGTGTGTGTGTGTGTCTGTGTGTGTGTGTGTGTCTGTGTGTGAGTGCACGTGTGTGGGGGCTGTGTTCCTTCCGCCAGGCTGATTCGTGGCTGCCTTGCATGCTGGCCCTGGGAAACATCAGGAGGAGCGGCCAGAAGGGTGACTGCCTTCCTGGCATGGACCTCAGTGGACGGCTCGGTGGAGCCCAAACTTTGGGGTGACAGCAGCCCTTGCCCTGGGACTGGGCTGGCAGCAGAGAAGGAGAGGCAGACAGTGCAGACAGATGTCCGTGGGGACAAACAGGACGAGTGCTGCTGCTTCAGTGAAGAGTCTGAATCAGTTCAGTACAGAGAGGAACTTAATCACATGGTGACCCAGGGCCAGTCCAACAGAGGCCAGGGGCCTGCAGAAGGGACACAAGTTTCTCTTTCATTTTCATTTCCATCTTTTTATTATGTCTTAATTAATTACTCTGGGGGGGAGGTGACACACCTGGCAGGGCTCCAGGGCTCCTCCTGGCTCTACGCTCAGGGATCACTCCTGGCAGTGCTTGGGGGATCTATGGGATGCCCAAACCTGGGTTGGCCACGTGCAAAGCAAGTGCCCTCCCTGCTGTACTATTACTCCAGCCCCGATTTCCCAACTGACAATTAATTGACAATAGTACTGAACTTACAGACAGAACCCCACCCCGCGGCTCACTTTTGGCAAAAAACCAAACCAGTCCTCAACTCCCTTTTCCCAACCCCCTTTCCTCCCCAGCACTGCTCGAAGCTGGGAAAGGGTCTGATAATTTGTTTTGTTGCTTTTTTTTTTGCCAGTCTTAGTTAAACATATTTCCCATGAGTGGAACTATCCAGTAACTTTCACATCCTTCTTCCATGTGGTATGATCACCTCCAGATCCTTCTGTTCTCTCCCAGGGGACAGAGTTTCACTCTCGGAGGGGCAGCTCTGACAGACAGGGTGCTCTTCTGCTGAGAAGGCTGCAGTTCCTGCATCCGCTATCTCCTGGGGGCGTTTTGCATGATTCCATGGTTTGGGTAGTATAAAGGACGCTGCTGGGAGTTTGGGGTGCAAGTATCTCTCTAAAATGATGTGATGGCATCGTTCATATTAACAGCCGGGGAGTGGTATTAAGGGATCATATGGAATTTCCATATTTACGGACTTGGTTTCAAGACCATGCCTGGCAGTGCTCAGGGTTGCATCCTGGAGCATAAGCCCTGAGCATCACAGGGTGTAGAACCAACAGACAGTCAACAGGAGCTCTGGGGGGCTGAGAATGAACATTAACAGAGCGCCACTTTCACCTGAAACAATCTCTATGCTTCTCTGCCAAAAGGCCTCCCCATGGCATTATTCAAGGCAAACCGTTCTAAAGTCTGAACAGGACCACAGAAAACTTGAATGGCCAAAGCTATCTGGAGAGAAGCTATATAAATCACCTCCCCCAGATTCAAACGGTATTACAAAGGCATGGTAAGGAATATGTGCCAGCCACCAAGGCAGCATAGGAACCAATAGCCCAGGGTAGAGAGTTCCAGAAAGAAATCCACACCCATATGACAAAGAGCCAGGCCCTACAGAGGGAAGAAAGGAATGTCTCTTCAACAAATGGTGCTGGGAAACGAGAATGAGAGAGATGGGCGGGGAGGGAGACACAGAGACATGGAGGGAGGGGGAGAGGGGGGGAGGGAGAGAGAGAGAGAGAGAGCGCAGTATTTAATACCATCTAAACTGAAATCGAATTAAGAATTTGGATCTATCTAGAAGCATCATCGGAGGAACCAGATACTACACCCCAGGACAAGAATTCCTTGAGCTATCCGGAGGCTCCAATCGGTGGGCTAAGTTGGCAAAGTAAACAAGAGCAGGAACAAAGACTCGCATGGTCACCAGAGGAAGCAGTGCTTCAAGGAGGGAAAACAGCAACAAAAGCAAAGGAACTGAGCAAAGGTCTGTACCCTCAAGCAGCTGTGAGGGCCAGTCCCCAAAATATCAGAAAAAAATAAATTGCCCAACTTTGTAACACCATCCCCCAAGGGGTAGAGGGCTGAAACAGACCCCCCCCCCTCCGGCAACATAGATGGTTCACAAATTCAAAGATGGTTGTGCTCCCTTCTCGGACTAGCAGAGCCCCAAGCACAGAGGCAATCACCTTAAACTATTGTGAAGATCTCTAGCGGCATGATCAGAGTGGGAACAGCACAGGTAGGACCAGGAGAAAAGGTGCATCAGCGGCTGGAATGTAAATCGAGCAGCCTTTAGAGAAACCAGTGCAGAGTCTCCTTAAAAAATAAAAATGATGGGGCTAGAGCGATAGCACAGAGGGTAGGGCATTTGCCTTGCATGCTGCTGACCTGGGCTTGATTCCCAGCATCCCATAGGGTCCCCCAAGCACTGCCAGGAGTAATTCCTGAGTGCAGAGCCAGGATAACCCCTGAGCATCGCGGGGGGTGGGGGCACTTGCCTTGCATGCCGCTGACCCTGGTTCAATCCCCAGCATCCCCTATGGTCCAATCAAGCATCAGCCAGGAATGATCCCTGAGTGCAGAGCCAGGAGGAAGCCTTGAGCACTGCCTGGTGCATCCCCCAAATCAGAAAGCAATCAATATGGAAATTCAAGATGATCCCACAATACCACATTCCCAGAGTCGAACCTGGGTTGGTTGTGTGCAACATAAGCTCTGCTATGGTTCTGCCCCACCCTCTGTTCTGCTACTTTGTGTCTACTTCTTAGTTGTGTCTCCTCATCTTCAGAGTATGATTTTCCCCTCTGTTGCTGTCAGTACACAGCCAGTCACCCTAGATCCTTCCTCATTGCAGTGATGCCCAGGAATAGGCCCCCATGGCAGCACCTTCAAACAGAAAACGTACTGTCTTCTTTTATAACCTATGACAAGGGGCCATCTATTCATTTTCACTTCCTCTGTGTATAAAAATTCAACAGATACAAATCTGCATGGATTCTGAATCCTGACATTTTCCCTAAATTCACAGTTTTGGGGGTATAGTGCTGCCAACAGGTCCTTCTGTACCTGTGGGGCAAGTGATCAGAAGCCTAATGGTGCCTTCAGGTTTCCTGACACCCTCAAATTACTGCTGTGCCTTTGGCCAGGCCCCAACAACTCGGTACCAAGCTTACCAAGAAATTCAAGCCCCAAAAGTTAGGTATGTGGGAGCCAGGCCCACAAACCACCTCTGGATCAGCCATATAAGCTCTTTTATTGGCCTTATTTCAGAGACCCACAGATAAATCTCAAAAGAGATCCAAAGCCCTTGCCAAGGGAAAGTGCATGCAAAATCATCCATCCTTGCTTCAAATACAGTATAGCCCAACACAGAAATAGGCATAAGAATGAATCAATACAATATTACCAGATTTCAATGCTATCAATAGAAGAGGGTAATAAAGTTTTCTGAGTTAAAGAAAATTAAAAAAAAATAAATTCACGGTTTCAGATCACTTTTTTGGGAGGTGGCATCTTTAGGACTTTCCAGTTTTCTTATTGTGCCCTGCACATACATGCCAACTGACAAACCTGCCCCATCTGGCTTCCTTGGGAGATAAAATCATGCCCAGTATAAAAAGGAGAGCTCAGTGGCGCCCCACGTGGTCCACACAAGGATTCTAGTCCTCATGTGTTCCCCTCATGCTCCCTGCCTGAGGGTGACTGAGCTGGGATTCTCCCTGTCACAGCTACAAGACACCCAGACTGGCTCTACCATGCAGACCGCCCAGGGCAGTGAGCAGAAACCCACTGGCCCAGGATTTATTCTGGCCTTTCCAACTCCTTTGGTAATGAGTGGTTGGGGGGATGTGCTGTGAATAGTGTCGATTAAGCACAGGAAGTGGTGGTGGATTGTTGTCTGTGAAGGAACAATGACAGTCGGGAGGAGAAGGAAACTGGCTTTCCTATGTGGGGCTCGGGCCAGAGGCCTAAAGAGGGGGTCTACCTGGAGAGCTGGGACAAGTGAGCTGGGCTGGCTCCCTGACCCCATCCCCAGAACTACCGGCAGAACCCCAAAAGAAAACAAATACTTCCTGAGGGCCGGGCCCTGTCAGCAGAAAGGAGCTGAAGTAGGGGGATGACTCTGGTGTATGTAAGTCCCACTCAACCCTGGGGTCACCCCAACTCAACCAGGTCTGGTGGGAGGCTAAGGGGTCATTCCGCATCAAAATATGGGGCCACAGGGCTGGACTTGGGGTCCCCAAACCATCATCTTCATCGGACCCCTCGATTTTCTTTCTTCTTTCTTTCTTTCTTTCTTTCTTTCTTTCTTTCTTTCTTTCTTTCTTTCTTTGCTTTTTGGGTCACATCCTGCGATGCACAACGGTTACTCCTGGCTTTGCATTCAGGAATTACTCCTGGCGGTGCTCGGGGGAACATATGGGATGCTGGGAATCAAACCTGAGTCAGCCACATGCAAGGCAAACGCCCTACCCGCTGTGCTGTGCTATTGCTCAAGCCCCTGGACCTCTTGATTTTCAATTTCGGTTCCAGACACAGCTGTCCCCTCACCCCACCCCACTCCCCACTCTGGGTCTGTTTCCACAAAGGCAAGCAGAAGGCAAGGCTGATCCCTGCCTCCCAGCGTGGGTGAGGGAAGGCACACATCAGTGTCGGCAAAGGTATGGCACAGCACCGGGGCAGCTAAGTGGCCACCACCTAACCAAGACCCTCGACCCATTTCCTGTGCAAATGAACTCATCAAGAGATTTGGGGGCAAGGACAGGCAGGCAGGCAGGCATCAAGACTGGAGCTGCGGCCTCTGGAAGTTGGGCCGGGCTGTAGGGCTATGCCCACTGTTGCTGGCAGGATCCCTCCCACCTCCATCTTGCGACTGAAGGTCCCCCGGGGCCCCAGAGTCCTTGTATGCTGGTGGCACAGCACCAGGCATCTGGCTGGAGAAAGGGTCTGGATAGATTGGCGCATTGTCCAGACGGAAGCAGCCACACAGAGGAGGATGGAGAGAGGAAACGGGTGAGGGTAGGGCAGAGTAACAGGACAGCGAGGAGGGTCTCAAAAGTTATTTGAAGCAACACAATGCAAATCTGTGGAAAACAAGCAAGGAGGTGACTTTTATTTAACAAAGAATGGTAAGTAATTGAAAGATTTTGATTAGGAGATTGTCATAAATTAGAAACTGTCACTGTCATACTGTTGTTCAGTTTGCTCGAGTGGCCACCAGTAATGTCTCCATTCGTCCCTGACACATGCTAGTGTAGCTCGATGGCATATTTGGGGCTCTTTCAGGCTCAGTGGAATAAGGACCATCATTGTTACAGTTTTTGGCATATTGAGAACACCATGGGTAGCTTGCCAGGCTCTGCTGTGCGGGCGGGATACTTTCAGTAGCTTGCTGGGCTCTCGGAGAGGGATGGAGGCTTTTGGGGCAGCCTCTAATCACCTTTAAAGGTGTTCCCGGTCAGGTATATATGTGGGCAGGATACTTTCTGTTGCCTGCCAGGTTCTCTGAGAGCAAAAACTAGACAATAAGGTCGCACCGCCGCAAATGTGGCTGCACGCTTCCAGGAGCTTGGTTTTATAGTCTCTGGATCTTGGCTGTTGGTAGTATTACATGGTAGTTGGTGGGTGTAACTCTCTAGCTACTGGAAGATGAGGGATCTGGGTGGAGGAGGCCCAGACCTGATCCGAGCAGGCTTAGAGATCTCAGCCTCGGGTCCAGCACACCTGGATTCCTCTGTCGGACCCTTCATGCGCGATGCTCGTCTGAGCGTGTGGAGAGTGGTCTTAGCATGGCTTGGCTGAGTTTTAGAGGTTCTCAGTTGCCAGGCTTCTTCTCGGGGTGGGGAGGGAAACTCAACCCGCCCCCCTCCAAGGAGCTCCAATGAGGACAGCCAGGTGCCGGGGGCAAGAGACTCTGCGTTGTTCTCTTCCAGGAGCTATTATTTTTAAACTAGGAACTATTAATTTTAAACCTTTAGTATTTAAAAAAGACAAAATAATAACTGAAAATATAATAACTGAAGATTTGATAATTTCATTACTAAACTTTAAAATACTCCAATGTTCCCTATTGTTCTTAGGTTAAAAGATCTTAGGCTCTAACATTACTGAAGAGTTCAATTCTTTCTCTTTCCTATGTTTCCACCTTTTTCATTATTCCAACAGACCATACTCCCTCACTTAAAACAATATAAGGTATATTTTCTCTGCCAGGAAAAAATGTCTCCTCTGTTATCGTACCTGACTAATTTCAAGATTATGTGTAAACTTTATTAGACAAAGAGATCTTCTCCCCCACAATCCTTATGCTTCCATGTTCCCAAACCCACAAATTTTTATTTTCCTATGCTATTGCATTTTATTATAATTAGTTGTTAATTTTCTGTCTTGTCAGCTAGTCTTTGAGCAATGTGAGAGCAAGAAATAATACCTGTCTTGTTGAATTATGTATACCTAGCAAAGGGCTCATTTTAGGGCACGAAGTTTGCTCTAAAAATGCCGATGAAAGAGGTGTGTGCATATATGTGTGCCACATTGAAAAAATTTCTATATTTTATATATAGCAGAAGAGATAGAAATGCAATTCTATAACTTATGATAAGGATTTTAATAGTAAGTAGACATTTGAAAAAGTTACTTGCTCTTTCCTGCCTTTTATGGATTACACTGATGTTTTGTTTTTTCTTCAAATCACACCTGGAAGTGCCCAGAGCTTAATCCTGATTCTGTGCTCAGAGATCACACCTGGTGGTTCTCAGGGAACCATATGCAGTGTCAGGAATCAAATTTAGGTCAGATGCAGAATTGTGACAAAAAAAACGCACCCTAATTTTTGTACTATTTATCCAGCTCTGACCACATTTTTTTATCGAGGGTCAGCAAATCAGATATAGTATGATTATAGTGCTAAGTACCTTGGGTATTATGATTTTTCTGAAAGTTAGAGGATGGGAAATACTTTTTTTCCTGAAATTATGAAGACATTGTATAAATAAAAAGGTAAAGGTAAAGGCCCTCCCGTTGATCGTCGATTTGCTCGAGTGGGCCCAGTAACGTCTCCATTGGA
>JAOXYA010002917.1:0-14525 GCA_028565675.1 Sorex palustris | reverse complement strand
GGCAGAGCTCCGTGATGCGCGGGAGCCGCGGTCAGTTCGCTGTTTCTTATGCCCGGGAAGGTCGAATCGGGGCGCGGGCCCGCGGGGGGTGACCAGCGCGGAGAGAGGCCGGCGCGGGCCTCGGGCTCCGACCGGCGCTGCCCCGGCGTGGGAGCTCCCAGGCCGCCCGCTTCCCGCGCAGCCCTAGCGCAGCCCGGCTCAGGAGAAACGCGCCGGAGCCCCGCACCCCGCGCCCGGATCTCCGCGCCCCGTACCCCGCATCCCGCGCCCGGAGCCTCGCTCCCCGCGCGCCCCGCACTCCGCGCCTGGAGCTCCAATTCCCGCGTCCGGAGTCCCGCGCCCCGCGCCCCCCTCCTCGCCTTTGCAGGTGAATCTCCCCTTTACTTTCTCTTGTCAGCTTCATTTTCGACTTAGGAATATCGAAAAAAATTAGATTAACCATTTAAGATGAATTTTAACACTCCATCTGAAATAAAGAGTTCTGTGGAAACGTGAGAGAGGGTCCTCGGTCAGTGAAGAGCACTGGCGCTCCTGGGGCGCCGCGTGGAGGAGGGGCGGCGGTCTGGCCAGCTGCCCCGTCCCCCACGTTGGGGGCTCCAAGCCTGCTGCTGCCGCCGAGCTGGGGGACACTCGCCGGGGTTGGGGGGGTGGGGAGGAAGCCCGCAGAGGGTGGGGTCTGGGGGCGCGCTGGCCGGGACCCCCGCGGCCTGCTGGGCCAGGTTCCTAAATTAGGGTGAGAGCTGGCTTCCCATCCTGGCGCGCTGCCCCGCCTGGTGGGGAGGGCAAGGCCCGGGCATGCCTGCCCCCACACTTTTTCTGCCCCCCCTCCATACTCTATCGCTTAGATCTAATGGGTGTCCCCCCACACACCCCGTCTCTGAGCAGCAGTTGCTCCAGCCGAGCTGCGCAGCGCGGCCCGGCTCAGGGTCTGGCGGTGGCCCAGCCCTGCTCCCTCCCCTCCGGCTCGGAACCAGCTCCCATGTCGAGGCCCGCAGGCGCAAGCACAGCCGCGAGCCCGCAGGCCGGGAGCCGCCGGGATTCCTTTCACTCCCCGCTGTCCAGAGCTAACAAATGTTTTTAATTTGCAGGCGTGTGGAGTAGGCTCTGCGCACTTGCCCGGGTGAAGGAGCCAAGGAAGGGAAAGGGTGAGGGTTGGAAGGCAGAACCCACCGCTCTGTGGGCCGCAGCCCCTGCAGCCCCCAGGTGGCAGCCTGCCCCCTGCACAGAGCTCACAGCCAGCTCTGCCTGACTGCTGGAGGGGACACACCGCCTGAAGCTTGCACACATGTCTTGGTGCCCGTGGATGTAGCACACTCCAGCGCACGTGGCCACACACAGCACCTCCATTCCTGCAGGTACTTGTACATGCAAGAACCACCCCCCCATCCCCGGCCACTGCTGTAGCCCCCCACACCCGCACGGCTACTTGGCCACAGGCCTGGGTCTCTCAGTTCCCCAGACACTAGCCCTGCTCCTCAGGGTTGTCTGAAGTCAAGAAATAAATCATTTGTCACACAAGAGGGGCATGGGGCTTAGGGGGCCTAGCAGCACCGAGCGTCCCATTGTTCGCCAGCCCTGCCTGGCCGCTGCCTGCCTTCTTCCCAGAGGCCCCAGCCAAGGTCTGAGGGGCAGGGGTGCGTGCGGGCCTTGGCCCTCGGAGAGGGATGGGCTCCAGGCCTTGTTCCCTGGGACAGCCAGACCCAGCTCAGACCGGGTAAGTGGGTGGGCTGCAGATACTCAGAGAATGAGGTGGTGAACCTACATTCCCTGGGCTTCTTCCTACCCCTGGGTGGGGGCAGGGCTCTGTGGAGCCCTGAGCTGGGAATCCCGCACCCACAGGCAGCAGCCTGACTCCAATGGTGGGTTGGGGGCCCGGCCTCAGGTGTCCCGGTTCCCCGAGGCTGGGGCTTCCCTCCACAAGGCAGGGCTGAGAGGTGAGAAGGGCTGTCCATGGGAGCTGGCCAGTGGCAGGGATCCCCGCAAGCCCACCAGGAAGGGGTATGTGGGTGACCCCTGCCCCCCCCCCCTCGCTCTGTAGCTGCTCTGGGCCCGCAGGGCAGGAGGCCGCATGTTCCATGGCCAGGTTTCGGCTTGAGGGTGTAGACGCGGCGGGAAGAGAGGTGGGTGGCAGGGATGTCACCAGGAACCTCACAACCTGAGGGGCCCAGCACCCGGGTGAGTTCCTTCTCTGAAGGCAGCTCCTGTTGAAGGGTCTGAAGACGAAGGCCTTGTGGGACCCCAGGAGCGAGGAGCCGAGTCTCCCATGTTTCTGGGGAGTGCGTGGCCTGTGCTGTCACATAGCACAAGAACCTGTGGCCACTGTTTCTTTGGGTTCACATCTTAGCTGCCACACACACACACACACACACACACACACACACATACACACACACACACACACACACACCAGCACTTCTGTTAACAGATCAGTGACCCATGGCACCACCAAAACCCGGGTGTGCTCTTTGGGAACTTGGGGGGAGTGATTCGCGTCAGGCCCCATGGCCAAGGACTCCCCCCAGGAAGAGGACTGTGGCGGCGACCATCTGCCCACTGCTCCATTCCATTTGATTTGGGGCATGGGCGTGGGGGCACACTCAGCAGTGCTCAGGTCTTACTCCTGCCTCTGTGCTCAGGGATCACTCCTGGCAGGGCTCAGAGGGCCATGTGGGGTGCTGGGCATGGAACCTAAGCTGGCCACTGGCACGGGAAGTGCCCGACCCACTGCAGACTCCAGATGACCCTCTCTCGGGCAGAGCGTGGTACAGCGGGGACCACTGGCCTAGCACAGGCCTACCCGGCACTTCCTGATCCCCGGCTCCAGGAGGGATTCCTGAGTGGGGAGCAAGGAGCCTTGGTACCACGGGGGGGGGGTGGCCCCAAAAGAAAACAATAAAGGACATTCAAGGGGCTAGAGCACTGGTCCAGCGCTCAGCTGCTCCTTCCAGCTGCCCAGGTCCCACCTCCACATCCAAGCCGAGCACAGAGCCAGGAGTAAGCCTGCAGCCAGGTGGTGGCCCCAGACTGAAGCAAACCCAGGCAGCTGGTACATGCCCCAGTTCCACACAGTGACCTCAGGACAGAGGGAATGGATGGGACGGAAGGTCCCAGAGTCCCGAGGGAGGACCCCGGGGTTTCCCTTCCTGGCCGGATAACCAGAGGACCAGTGCCTGAGCCACCCTAAAGAACTAAGAGGCAGCTGAGCAATGGGCGCGGGGGCGGGGCGCTGCCCTGGGAGCCTCAGGTGCAGCGTTGGGGGCGTTGGGGGCTGTGATCTCAGGGCCCTGTGGCCTCCCCCCCCACCCCCCAACCCATGCCCCCTAGCCAGCCTTCGTCCAGCGGGGGGTCCTAGGGGCCTCACACACCGAACCTGCTGTGTCCTTAAAGGCACCGCAGGCCACTGGCCTTTGTCTGCATGCCTGGGGGGTCGTTCGGGGGAGGGGCATGGGCCATGACGTCCCCTTCCCCGCAGGTCCTATGGCCCGCATGCTCCTCTAGAGCCCCTGCCCTGCCCGCTGCCTGGCTGGCTGGGGTACAGAGCCCCTGGCACCCCCGGGGGCACACACTCCCTCCCCTAAGGTGGCCTCTGTGAGGCACTTGGCTCCAGAGCCTGTTTGGGCCTCCCCAGGTCTACTACCTAGAGCTGGGCAGCTGCCTGTGGGCCCCCATGGAGTGCTCTGGACCCCCTCAGTTCCGGGAAGCCCCCAGTCCGGACTGGTAGCTTGGGCTGAGGCAGGCACCCACCATCTGCTGTCCAGGGCACAGGACTCTGACTTAGGGGTGGAGACCCTAGGGCACCCATGACCCCCAGCAGAGCAGCTGTGTGCGAGCCTGGCCCGCATGTGCCGCCAGAGGGGGTCCCAGGATGTCAGCTCCGGGGGGGGGAGGGGATGCAGCTGGGGCCAGGGAGAATGGGGTCCTTGTGTGGCTGCCTGAACACGGCTTTGTGCGCTTAGCCGTGGGGGCCACGGGGCAGGACCCAGCCCGCCTGCAGCACCTCAGGAAACCCGAGTGCTGAGGGGTCCAGCCTCCTGCTGTCTGGGGCCTGGGCATGCTGGCGGAGCATGAGAGCCCCCTGAACCTCACTCTGGGAGGACCCCGTGGGTTTGTAGGCCTAATGGCTGGGTTGTGGGGTTCCCTGGGATAGGCACGGCTTCCCCATAATGTTGGGGTGCGGTGAGTCTCAAGGGGATGGTGGGGTCCCACAGCCGTCAGGCCGCCCTGTAGCTGTGGCTGCAGCTCAAGTGACATTTGGTGTCCTTCACGGTGTGGTCATGTCCCTTGAGTTATCTCGGCAGTGACCAGGCCTTGGGGGAGCCCCAGGGCTCAGAGCTGCTGACTGTGCAAGCCTGGCCATCCCCTGCCCGCTGGAGGGGCGCAAGGTCCCTGTGGGGGCTGGGGTGGACCAGGCTAGTTCTGCGGGTGCCCTACCCCCAACAGTCTCCCCGGCCCCCACTTGGATTCTCCTGCTATTGTGCTGGCTCCTGGGGCCCCCGAAGTCAGGGCACATGCAGTGCTGGGACTAAGCCCTGGGCCCAGACGTGCCAGGCCTGAATCCTACCACTTGAGTCACACTGCTGCACCCCCACCAGATGTGTGACCCCCTCGCCTGGGTCAGCCCCTCCCTGGCTCCCTCGAGGCACAGCAGGGTCCCAGCACCCTTACCCTCTCTCAGACGTCACTGTGGGGGTGCCCACTCATCCCTGCCCCCAGCCCCAGGGGCCAGAGCCCCCAGGACTCCTGGCAGAGGCTTCTGGGTGAGAGTGTAGCACTGGAGCCCCTGACTTAGTTTACCCCTGCCCTGGTCTCAGGCACCTGCCCTCACCCACTTCGGTCCACGCTGACTGAGGGGCACAGGTGGGGTCTCCTGTGCCTGTCGTGACCTTGGCCCCAGAGCGAGGCCGCCCCCAGCCCTCTGTCCCTCTGCTGAGCCCCAAGCAGACTCAGCTTGGTTCCCATGCCATGCCAGTGGGGGTACTCGCAGGCAGCCCCAAGATCAAACCCAAGCTGAGCCCCTGAGCTACCCTGGGGCCAGGGTAACAGCAGCTGGCACATGGGGACCGAGCCCCTCAGCCTTGGGAGATACCAGGTCTTTGCAGCATGGTCAGGGTCCTCAGAGCTGGGGGCTGAGCCCCCTGTGCACGTGGTGTCCGAGGGCAGCTGGAGGGCCAGGCCGAGGAACGAGCTTTCCTGGGGGCAGGTGCCCTAGCGCTGATGCTCCCCACTAGGCTCTGAGGGCCCCTTCTCGCCACAGCCCTGCAGCCCCGGGAAGAAGGAAGTAGGGTGCTCACTGGGCTTGGGTGCAGCCTATGGCCCTGTGTCCAGCGTCCAGGTCTCCAGCAGGGCACTGGGGCAGGCAATGTCCCTGGCATTCGTGCCCCTGGCCTAACTTGGGACACAGACGGGCTCTGCTGAGGGGCGGGGGTCTCCTCTCCTGGGTGTCCAGTATGCCTGGGCCCTTCCCCCGTCCTGGCTCCAGAGCTGCCCCCTGGAGACACTGCCCGGAGAGTCAGGCCCTTGGCCCTGCAGGACAGCCCTCCAGGCCTCCCGGCCCCCTCCCTGCAGCAGGAGCTGGGCAGTGTGTGGCTCCAGCAGGCCAGCCCCCGGCCGCAGGCTACCCTCATAGCACCTGCATTCCTGACCCCAGTCCACCACCCGCTGCTGCACTCAGCCGGGGCCCAGGCTCCACTTCCCACGTGACCTGCAAAGGAGCCGTCAGCCACCCCTCCAGAACCACCTCCCACATCCCCCCACTTGTGCTCAGCCAGGGCAAGGTGGGGGCCCAGGGGTCAGGCTGCCAAGGCCTCTGAAGCACCCCAAGGCAGGTGGCAGACAGCAGGTGCATGGCCTGGGAGGGGCTGCACCCCTTCCTTGAGAACCTGGCTCAAGGGCACCAGGGCTCCCTTTTGCTTGGCCTTGCAGTTGGCCCTCAGGGTGTTTCCTGAGGCTGTCAGGGACGCTTCCCTTGGGGACCCCCAGGACATGGAAGTGCAGGTGTAGGCAGCCTAGAAGATGAGGTGAGGGTGAAGCCCCATATGTGAGTGGCACCTGCTGGACCCTGCGCCCCAGGACCCCCAAACCAGGCACAGGGGATCTACCATTAGCCTCTCGGGGGACAAGGCTCACATCTGGGCAGTGAAGCTGGCCCTGACACAGAAGTATTTTCCAGAAGGTCCGAGAGAGTCAGAGCAGCAACCTGTGTCCCTTCTGCTCTGGCCAGTCTCTGCGCTTCCCACTTCACTCCCGAAAGGAGCTCCGGCCGCACAGGCCCCCGGACCACCCAGCAGCTGCAGCCAGGAACCCCCGGATGGTCTGGGCCACCACGGTGGGGGCGGGGGGAGAATAAGGGGCCACGGGTCCCCTGGTGCCAGCGTAGGACTGTGAGCTTGGGTTGGGAATGGGAATTCTTTTCTGTGCTGTCCCTGACAAGCTACTGAGAGTATCCAATATGCCAAACACAGTAACAAGAAGTCTCACAATGGAGACATTACTGGGCCCACTCCAGCAAATAGATGAACAATGGGAGGACTCTAAACTCAAAAAAAATTAGCTGTCCCTGACACAGGTGGGCATGCAAGGGATCGACTCAGCCTCACTCCTGCAAGGTGCCACCCCCAGAGGCTGCCAGTGAGTGGCCCAGGTGTCCAGGAACCCCAGAGGCTGCCAGTGAGTAGACCAGGTGTCCAGGACAAAGCTGTGCTGTCTCGTGCCCGAAACCCATGCTCAGATCTCCCTGCCATCCCCGTTCATGAATGGTAGGGTCCTACTGGCACACTGAGAACCATGTTTGACCAAATTCCTGGGGCACCCACATGGCACAAGCCTGGATGGTTGGTCAGGAGGGGGGGAGTGGCCCTGACCCCTGCGACACTGTACCCCAAAATTAATCCAAAGGATCAAGGCCTCCCTGTGAGAAGGAAACTCCAAGGACGAAATCTAAGAGGCTGCAGCAATGCCAGTGACCAGGACGAGTGGCACCTGCGTGAACAGAGCGCCAGGCACAGGAACCGGGAATAGTGAGATCCGTGGCGAGTGCTGCGGTCACTCCCGCGTCCACGTTGTGGGTGGAAGGCCTTCATGGGAAGTGCGAGGACTCTGGGGACGGGTCCCGCGGAGGGACCCAGCACTGCCAGCTGTGGCCCCACAGTGCCTCCGGGCCGCGGACTTGGGGCCTGGCGGATGTGCATGCCGGGAGGACTTGAGTAGGGTCCACTCCGAAGGACGCGACTCCGCGGGGCCCCGCCCTGGTCACTGGCCATCGGACGGAGCCTCTCGGAGCCTCTCAGGTTTCCTTCTCGGAGTTTCCTTTTCACAGGGAGGCCTGTGATCCCTTTTTAATTAATTCTGGGGTACAGTGTGCCGCAGGGTCAAGGGTCACCGCCCCTCTCAGTGTCCAGGATAGGCCGCTGGGCTAAAAGGCCCTTTGTTGCAGGGCCGCGGCGGGGCGGGGCCGCCGCTCTTGCCCCTCGCTCATTGGTTGTTCTCTGCCAATCACCGGCGGCAGCGGTGGGGCGGGGCCGCCGCTCCCGCCCCTCGCTCATTGGCTGCCTCTCTACCAATCGCCTGGAGCCCTTGGCGCGGCTCCAACCCCGCCCTCCGGCTGGAGCCCAGCGACCCCCGACTGAGGGTCGGCTCTGGAATCTTCTGGGCTCGCCCAGCCCTTCCCAGGCTACCTCTGCCCCCTGGGGCTGGCCCAGGGGCATCTCGTGGGAGCGGGCCACGTGGGGGACAGGCGCGGGCACTGCCCAAGAAAGGCGGTGCGGCCAGGCCTGGGCCTGCAGGCTCGGTGCAGCGCGCAGAGACCAGGCTGTCCCGTGGTGGTCAGATGCCGCGCTGCTACTACCCTCTGACAGGCTCTGTGCCTGGCCACTGAGTGCTCATGAGCCCCCCCACCCCACAGCCTCGGAGACCTTGCCTGTCCACAGAGGCTATCCACACGACCTGTCCACAGCCTGTCCATGCAGACTGTCCACATAGCCTATGCACATGGCCTGTCCCCAGCGCCTGTCCCTACTGAGGCCAGCAGCCATTCTGAGGGCTGGGCTGGGCTGCTGTGTCCCCTTCGGGCCTTCTGCTACATGCCCTCTTCCCTCTGCACCCAGGGTCCAGCAGCTGCCTGGGAACCTCACCCTGGTGGAGGCTGGATGTGCCTTATACCACATCCACCATGACCAGCCTTGCAAGCACAGCTGAGCGGGGCCAAGGCACCTTGGAGAGGGCCCACGAGCACCTGAGGGATGTGTGGACAGTGCAAAGGCCTGGGTGATGGAGCTCCTGGCTGGGTGGACCCCTGCCCCCCTGCTCCCCTACTCAGCAGGACAGGAAGAGCCATGAGGAAGTTTCTCTCTGGCTCCCAGGAAGGGACAACCCTGAGCCCCTGGCCACCGCATATCAGGAAAAGTCACCCATGAGCAAGCAGACAGGCTTCTGGGGCCTAGGGAGTGGCTGGGGGAGAGGGGGATTTCCTAGGGATCAGGGGGTCTCCTGGGAGAGAGGGATTTCCTAGGGATCAGGGGGTCTCCTGGGAGAGAGGGGGGTCTTCCGGGGGGGTCTCCTGGGGACAGGGGAGTCTCCTGAGGAAGAGGGTGTTTCCTGGGAAAGAGGGGGCTTTCCTGGGGGAGAGGGGGGTCTCCTGAGGGAGCGAGGGGCCTCCTGGGGCACAGGGGCAGATGTCTCGTGGCATCAGCACCAGAATGAACCTGTGCTCTGCAGCATGGAAAGGGCAGGGTAGAGAGTATGCACATGTGTGTGTGTATGCGTGTGCATGGATACATGTGCACCTATGCACAGGAGGAAGCAGCAGCCGGCAGCTTGGAGCAGCTTGGACAGCAAGCGCGGCCTGGACTTCCGAGTTCCAGTCTCCTCAGGGAACCCCGGAGCACTTGTCCCAGGGCTGCAGGCAGCGGAGCACTTGTCCCAGGGCTGCAGGCAGGGTGGGGAAGCTGGGCAGCAGGGCAGGGTACCAGGTGCAGCCACAGCACATGGCCCCCTCAGGCGGTAGCCCAGAGCAGTGACTCTGCACTGTTGCTCAGGCACAAGGATGGCCCTGGCGAGGGGGGGCCACAGGGTCAGCCTGGTGGGCAGAAGCTGCAGGGCACGTCCAGGAAGTGGTGGCCGGGGCGCGAGAGAGGCCGCCTTTCTGGCCTGCAGATAGTCTGGGCAGGACACGGGGGCGTCCCTAGCCCAGAACCCCACATGCCTATCCCCCACACACACGCCTAGGCGGACTGAAAAGCCTTGGGTGTGCTCAAACCCCTGGCCAGACCACTGCAGTACACTGGTCATGAAATAAAGAGAAAGACCAGCTCAGACAGTGGCCATAGACGATCAGAATGAAGCGGGTTCACACGTGACCCTCCTGCCTTTGATTCTGCGGGAGGGGCTGCCCTGGTGGTCCCAGTAACCTTCACCCCAGCGTGGGGACTGCCGGCTGAGTGAAGTCCACATTCTGCCTCGGCACGGCCAGCTCTGTGGCTCCTGCCCCCAACCTCAAACGTGTACCTTCGTGGCTGGAGGCCGCCCACCCCTGACTCACCCCTGCGGCTCTGCCCAGCCCCCTCTGTGCAGGATGGGCATTCCTCCCAGGCCTCCCTGGTGTGTTGCCCACCCTCTTGAGGGGTGGAGCAAGCTTGCACTGGGGAGAAGCTATGGAGAAGGTGGGTGGAGCGCAAGAGAGCAGCTCCTCTGAGGGTCTGAGGGTCTGAGGGTCCAGAAGGCTGGGAACTGCCCGGTGTCTGGGGATGGAGCGGGAGGAGCAGCTGGCATGGCCTCTAGGGAAAGCGCAGACTGAAGAAGCCGCGAGACACACCAGGAACCGTGTCCTGTCCAGCAACGCAGCACAGCGGGAGGGCACTGGCCTTGCACATGGGGACACAGTTTGATGCCGTCCAGGAGTGATTCCCGAGTGCAGAGTAACCTCTGCGCATCACCAGGTGTGACCCCAAATCAACCAGACAGACAGACAGACAGAATCCATGTCTGAAGAGTCCCAGCCCAAAGGTCTTACTTAAGGCCTCTCCCTGGCAATTCTCAGGCCTGAATGGTAAAGCCCGGGGACAGTGACCAGTCCAGAGGACAGGCCCCCGTGCATGGCCCCTTCTAGCTTCCCTCTCAAACTGGGGTGCTCAGTATGGGGTATTCAGTGCAGGGTGCTCAGTGCAGGGTGATCAGTGCAGGGTGCCCAGTGGAAGGTGTTCAGTGAGGGGTGTGGGTGCTCAGTGGGAGGTGCTCAGTTGGAGGTGTTCAGTGCAGGGTGATCAGTGCAGGGTGCTCAGTGGGAGGTGCTCAGTGTGGGGTGCTTAGTGCAGGGTGATCAGTGCAGGGTGCTCAGTGGGAGGTGCTCAGTGCGCGGTGCTCAGTGTGGGGTGATGTAGGGGCCGGGTGTCGCCTTCTCCTTGTTGCTGCCCTCCTGTTCTGCCTGCCCCTGGTGAGGAGCCCAAAGAGGTGCTCCCTGGGGGGTCTGGAGCATGAGGAGCAGCATCTGCTACAGGACCAGCCCACTTCCAGGGCCTGCAGATGGTGCGTCCTCACGGTGATCCACGTGAGCTGGTCACCTCTGCCACTGTCCGTCCGTCGTCTGCCCATCCACCCTCCCGCCTCCTGACCCTTCGCCCGCAGACCTGCTCTCCGTCTCCGGTCGGCCTGGACAGAGGCCCATCTGGGTTCTCCAGGTCTCAGGGCGGCTGAGGTCAGGCCCAGCCCTTGGCCGTCTTTGGAGCAGGAGCAGGTGCTGTCAGGGTGCCTCCCCCCGGTGGTCTCACTGACCTCTTGGCCTTTCCGCCCCCCATCCCTCCGGCTCACTCTCTGCCCACCTGGCCTGTCTCCGGACGCTCTGGGTTTGGGTTTGGGTTCAGGGCAACACCTGGAGGTGCTCAGGGCTTGCTCCTGGCTCAGGACGCAGGGCTGGGGGAACGTGTGGGGTGCTGGGGACAAGCCTGGCCCGCCCCTGCCCCTGCTCTGCTGCCCCAGCCCCTGGAAGACACTGTCCTGTACCACTAAGGTGGGCTGTCCTGTCGGGACACCTAGTGTTCAGGGTCTGTCCCAGAGATGGACCCCACGGACGGCGCCTCACTTCCTTGCCCTGAGCCTTTTTGTTTTGTTCCGGGGACCACACCTGGGGGTGGTTGGAGGTACTCCCAACAGCTGCTGGGGGCCACATAGTGCCTGGGGCCCCCGGGCCCACGCAGTGTGGGGATCCAACCGGGGCCCTCGCAATGCTGGGGTTCACCCAGGCCCACCATGTTGTCCGCACTCAGCCCTTGAGCTGTCTCCTCAGCCCCAATCTGGGCCGTGTTTATATTAAATTTTATTTTATTTAAGGAGGTTATTTTGAGTTTTATTTTTATTTTTATTTTTTTGCTTTTTGGGTCACACCTGGCGATGCTCAGGAGTTGCTCCTGGCTCTGCACTCCTGGTGGTGCTCAGGGGACCATATGGGATGCTGGGGATCGAACCTGGGTTGGCCACGTGCAAGACAAGCACCCTCCCTGCTGTGCTATCACTCCAGCCCCCTTGAGGTTTTTGGTCCACAGCTGATAGTGGTCAGGGGTTATTCTTGGCTCTGTGTTCAGGAGTGACTCCCTGGAAGTAACTGGTGTGTGGTGTCGAATTGAACAAGGGCCACGGCACTACAGCCACATGAAACTCAAGTAACTCCCCCCCTCCATCTCTCTGGCCCTGAGCCTTTTTATCCCTCCCCCGCTTCAACCCACCTCCACCCCCCAGCCCTTTCTCAGTGGTGAAGAGCTTGGCCCTAGGGGAGCACCAGGGCTGAGCACAGTGCACACAGGTGTGCCTATAGGTGTGGCCCTGAAACCAGAATTAGGAGAAATAGGCGTCCGGCCTGCCCACAGGCCCAGCGGACCCCCCCCAGACAGCCCAGCCTCCTCCTCTCTGCAGGGGCCTCTTGGGGCACAGGCAGGGAACAGGGGACGGGGCGCAGAGACGCGCCTGCTCCAGTGCTGAGTAACGAAGCCCAGGGTCACGCGGCTCCTCCCCGGGAGGCTTGTGTGCCACAGAACCCAGAGCCAGAGGGGTGATGGGCCCAGCCAGGACAGCACCCGAGCAGGCGAGCACAGGACCGGGGCCCAGACAGAGGAAGTGCCCATGGCCCATATGGACACACTCACACACTCACGCACAGAGACACAAGATGCACACATGGACATGTGCAAACACCCATGCATGCATGCATAGACACACACAGACACAGCATGGCAATGTGCACACACATGCACAGACACATGCATAGATACATGCATGGACACACACAGGGACACATGCACAGACACATGCATTTTACACATGTATGGACACACACAGGGGCACATGCACGGACACACACATGGACACACATGGACACACACGGACACGTGCATGGACACACATGGACACATGCACAGACACATGTACAGATGCATGCATGTACACACACATGGGCACATGCATGGGCACACACATGGACACATTCATGGACACATGGATGCATTCACAAACACACACACAAACATATGCATGGACACATGCATGGATGCATGCACCAATATTCACAGACACACAGGTGGACAAACACGGACACATGCATTAACATATGCATAGACACAGGTTTGGACACAAACACGGACACATGCACAGATGCGTACATAGAACATACACACGGACACATGCACAGACACATGCACAAACACATGCACAGACACATGCTTGGACATACATGGACACATGCATGGACACATGCACACATGGACAGATGTAAGGAACATGCATAGACAGACGTATGGACACACACAGATGCAGCAGCATGGACAGACACACCCTCGAACACACATGATCGCACACAGACATGCATGCGCCGATCACTGCCCAGGTCTGCTCAGACCCTGATAGTGGACTCGCCTTCAGTGTGCAGCACCCAGTCTGCCTGCATAGAGCACGCCCTGCGGGTGAGTGCCCTCCCCTGCCCGCCACGAACGACCTGTGGCTCTCCCACGTGCCAGCCTTCCTTTATGTCCGCTGCCCCCACAAGGCAGAGGCCACCTCCCCCTCACATGCGGCGTGTTGAAGTGTTGAACACACACTCCAGTGGCTATGCCCTTCGCCCCAGGCACACCTTCCACCTGCCCCACCTGCCCCTCGGTGGTCCCCTTGCACCTGGTTTGAGGTCTAAGTCCCTTCTCAATGGGCACATCAAGGCCCGAAAGTCCTCCAGCACCTGTGGCCTCAGGCAGCCCTCTCACGTGCCCTGGGGCTCCTGTGAGAAGCTGCATGGACAACTGGGACTCAGCCTCCAAGTGGCACACCCTTCCCGAGTGACCAGCCTGCCTGAGCCCAGCTGCCAGCTGTGTCTGCGCCCACTTTCCCCAGTGCCCCATGGGGCCTGAGATGTGGGGGAGGTGCGGGGGCCCCAGTGCTTCCCTGCACTGCTCCTCATCCACTCTGGGTGTGGCGTGCGAGGTGCTGCCCACATCCGTCTGGCTGTGGCATGCAGGGTGCTGCCCTGCACTGTCTGGGCCTGAGAGCGGCTTTCCCAGCTCCGGCCATTGTGTGGCGGTGCCTGGCACAGTGCCTGGTGCTCCCACAGTGCTCCTGGCTGCTGGCTCGCCTGCAAGGTGGAGCGGGCAGAGGTCCTCACTGGTGCAGCATCTGGGGATGCGCACAGAATATCATGTGTGGCCTGGTGTGGGGGAGGCCATGTGGGATCTCAGGTTTGCCGGCAGGAGCGTCTCTTTATGATTGGCTTTATTTTGGGATCCCTGGTGGTGCTCAGGGGTCACTCCTGGCACTTGCCCCACACCCAGAGCCCGTGCATCACTGCACCAACCCTCATCCATTTTCCTGCCTGTGCAGGCACACCCAGCAGTGTCCTGGATGTGCCTGGCTCTCACCCCAGCACCCAGCCGCACCCCGACCCCAACACCGCTCCGTGCCTCACACATGTCTGAGCGGTGCTTGGGGTTTATCCTGGCTCTGTGCTCAGGAGTCAATCCTGGCGGTGCTTGAGGAACCACATGAATGGACGTATGGGATGCCCGGGATCAAATTTGGGCCAGCCAAATGCAATGGCCCTGCAATGCAAAGGTTATCACTTCGACCCCTGAAATTCTGCTTTTTTAAGGTAATTTTTTTCACAATAAACATGGCGGCTTAATTTTATTCTGAATCTATACATTGACTATGTATATATATAATTTTTAATAAAAATTAATATAAAATGGACAGAGCAGCATCCTGAACTCTCACAAAGGTTAGGGTTAGATGCCGCTCTAATATTCATTGATTTAAAGAAGGTCTTTGATTCTGTTGAGACTAAAGTGGTCATCGAAGTCCTAGCCAAACAGGGCGTTCAAACTCAAAATACATCAAGATCCTCAGTGAGCTATATTAAGGATTCACCACCAGGATCTCACCATTCTATAAGGAAATGATCATTGACCTTAAGAGAGGGGTTCAGGGGCTGGAGCGATAGCACAGCGGGTAGGGCATTTGCCTTGCACGCAGCCAACATGGCCGACACAGGTTCGATTCCC
>JAOXYA010002897.1:0-14526 GCA_028565675.1 Sorex palustris | reverse complement strand
ATTTCTGGGGAGTTTTATTGTAGACATGTAAAAAAGCTTAAAAGACTTATAAAAATTGTTATAAAATAATTACTTAACCCAATAGCAAAGATTTCAAAACTGCAAATAAAATGTCATTGTCTTAAAACCAGATTCGATTTGCATAATGATACATAGACCTGATAATAAAACTGACATGAAACATATACATTTATTTCAGTATGCCTATATTTTTTTCTAAGCAGACTACTTATATAATTTTGCAGTCTGAAAAAGCTAATCACAGTCTTTTGTCCGTTCAGTAGAGGAGAGTTAAAGTCTGATTTTGGTCAAGTACCCTATAAACTATTTTTTTAGGAATGCTCATTGGGACACTGTGATTTACACTTGCTCCTGCCAGAGCTGTTATGGGCACATGAGGTCCTCTGGCACTGTCCTTAGAGATGGACGTTTGCCCGCTGTGGCTCCTTGCTGTGACCCTTCCTCACTTTAACACGTATGTTTGCCTACTGTGGCCCCTTTCGAGACCCTAACCCACAGCCACCTCTGTCCCATAACTCTCTTCCTTCCTCTGACCAACACCTGCTTCCCCTGAGACAGAATTCCTCCTCTTCCTTCAACAAAACACAGTTCTGTTCATTTTCCTCCCTTTACTCTATCACATTACACAGTTCTTTGATTCAAATTACCAAAACTCTTAGGGACCAATTATTGCTGGAGATTGCGATCATTTCGCTTCATCTTTTACCTCTGAAGCAAGACCAGCTGACCTGATGTTTCCTACTGACATTCAATTTTTTTCTTTTTTCCTTTTTTTTTTTTTCTCTTTTGGTTTTTGGACCATACCTGGCAGTGCTCAGGACTGATCCCTGGTTCTGTGCTCAGAGATCACTCCTGGTGGGCTCAGGGGACCCTATGGGGTGCAGGGATCAAACCCAGGTGGGCCACCATGCAAAGCCAGGCCCTCCTCCCTGAGCTCCGCAGCTCCAGCAGGATTTCACCCTGCCCTCCCGGCAGCCCCAAGGACAGAGACCATGCCTCCGTGTCCTAGGTCAGGTAACAGGAGCCTGCAGGGTGAAGAAACGCCTCGGGGAAAATACTCCAGAAACCAGGCAACGGCCAAGCCTCCGGTTTCAGACTAAACACTGGACACTTTTTTCACTTACCAAAATCATCCTAGATGATCATTTTTAAATATTTGGATTAGTTAACATGTTGTATTAGATTAACTGAATGATGCCGTGGAGGTGCAGGTGAACCCGGCCAGGAGAATAGGGCCTGGAGCAGGCGGCGTCCGAGCCAATGGGACAGCACAGAGGCCGCAGAGACTCTGACTTGTCGGGGCTCGAGGTGGTCCCAGCCCCACGCGGTCCCACCAGCACCGCTGGGAGGGCCCCAGAACCCACCAGGCAGAAGCTCCAAGAACATCTAAACCAGAGCCAGTTCATTTTTTAAAGAGGGAGAGGGAGAGCTCTTGTTTTCCCCGAGATTTCAGGCGCAGCCACTCGCTGTTTCTGGGGGCAGGGAGACAGATGTTGAGTCACATCCCAAAGTGCTCAGGGACCGGCCCTGGCTCCGTGCTCAGGAGTCACCCTGGGCAGTATTTCGGGGGCCACACTTGAGCCCCTAAATGCTGCCAGGGTCGCCCTGGGGGTTATAAGGGTGTGAGATCCAGAAAGCATCTCTCCGTCCCCCGCCCGCACTGGCTTTATCTCGTTTATTTTTTCAGTGAGGCAAGATAGTTTTCACTCAGCAAACTTTATTTAGAAGAACATGAAGGGAGGAAAAAGAGGGAATATACGTTCAAGCGAGAACATGGGCTTCTCCAGAGTGGGAAAGGAGAAAGAGACAGAGACACAGAGAGAGATAGAGACAGAGATATGGAGAGACAGAGAGGCAGAGAGACACAGACAGAGAAGAGAGAGAGAACAGAGACAGAGAGACAGAGAACAGAGAGACAGAAACAGAAATACGGAGAGACAGAGGGGCAGAGAGAGAGACAGAGAAGAGAGAGAGAACAGAAACAGACAGACAGACAGAGAGACAACAGAGAGAAACAGAGACAGAGAAATACGGAGAGAAAGAGGGGCAGAGAGAGAGACAGAGAAGAGAGAGAGAACAGAGAAACACAGACAGAGAGACAGAGACAGAGAGGAGGTTGGGGTTCGGCAGGTCAGGAAGATTGGGGGTTTTCAGTCCCTGGGAAGTAACACTCAGGCCCCAGGCGGCTCCCGTGTGCCAGAGCTGTGTCCTGGCTGTGGTTGTGGAGTGGCCGGCACTGGCATCAGAGGGGACGGGAGTGAGGCGGCAGCTCCTGGCCCAGGCTCCGGAGACTCCCAGGTGCCACAGGTTCATGCCCGAGCCCACGGGCCTCTCTGGGGGGTCGTGATGGGGCTCCCCGAGGCCTCAGCCTGCCACAGGGGTGGGGGTGCAGGGGGGCTCCAGGAGGGTCAGGTGTGGGGGTGACGCCAGCAGGGGGCGTCCCCAAGGCTGCGAACTGGGTGCCCCAGCACGCAGCCCCACCACCCGCTGTGACTTCCTAATCCCCTGTACTCCCCCCTTCTCCCATGGGCCCTCTCCCCTCGGGGGGGGAAGCTCTGAGTGCACCCCCCACTGGACCGGAGGTATCCACAGGATACAGAAGTGGACACTGACTACTGGTCCTGGCCTCACGCAGCCCCCTGGGACCCTGGGCTGGGCGCAGAGTGGGGGCGCCTCGGAGGCCCAGCTGGGGGCAGGGGACACCAAGGTCAGCTCTCCAGCTCTACCCCCCAACAGCCCCCGCCTGTCCACTAGCTAAGGGTGGGGTTGGCGCGGGTGGAGGCGCGTCTTGGGCCTGTGGCAGGGTGGCGGGGGCCGAGCTGAGCCCCCGTGGTACAGGAGAGACTTGCTAATTAATTAGGTGACACTCTGCTCCCTGTTGGCGTGAGGGAGGGGGTGGGGCCTGGGATCTGGGGCGTGGGGGCAGCAGCGGGCAGCAGGGCAGGCCAGGAGGCCCAGTGTCTCCTCATCTGGACAGACCTGGAAGGGATGAGTCCACAGCCCTTGGGGAGGTGAGTGAGCACAGGGCCACTGACCCCTGATGCAACCTGGCCCACCACGAGGGCTTCCCAGGGACCATCCACCCCTGCAGGGTCAAGCCAGCCTGAGTTGGTCTCATCTTCGGTGGCTGCAAGCTTCCTTTAAGACACAGGGCGGGGCGGGTCATGCCCGCCAACGGGGCTTGGGCATCCTTTGGTGGGAGGGTCCTGAGCCACAAAGGGGCCCCAGGAGGGCTTCCTGGAGGAGGTGGAGGAGGAGGACGACGAGGACGAGAAGGAGGAGGAGGAGGGCAGTGGGAAAAGCTTCCAAGCTTTCAAGCAAAGACAAGCTGAGGCCCGTGGACAAGATGTGGGTCCTTCCACACTGCAGGGGTACCTGGACACAACAAAGCTAGGGCCAAGAGCCGGGCAGCCCCGGCCGCTGAGCCTGCCCCTGGCCATGTCCCCATGGCCCACTTTACTGTGGCGGGCGGCAGCTCACACCTCTCTGGGCCTGTGAAGACAGCATGACCTCGCCCAGCCTGGCCACCAGGCCACACTGCCCTTCCCTCCCGGCCAGAGCCACCTGCCTGACCCCCCCGGGCCCCGCCACACACATGCACCCCTGCGCAGAGGGCCAAACTCACCCGTATGCATGCTGGTTTGCACACGGGACACGTGTGTGCCAATGTGTGCCAAATATATGTGCTGGTGTGTGTGCAGGATAATAATAAATAATATAAATATAAATAATTATAAAACTACACTGCCTGGGCATGACACATATGTGTTGGTGTGCATACATTACTGGGGTGCATGTATGACACCTATGTGGTGTGTATGACGTGTTGTGTGCACGCATAACATGTCTCACTGCGTGGGCAATGCATGCAGATACTATAAACACGTGGCATGCACCTGAGTGTACCTGAGTGTGTGCTGGTGTGCATGTGTGTGCATGCATGTACGCTCTCCTTCCTTGCACACTTGGTCACCCCAGCAGCACCGGGGGTGCCCCCTGCGCTCAGGCTCCCAGGCCTCAGGCCAGGGCTGCCCAGCTGCTGCTCTGTTCCTGCAGGCTGCTGAGTCCCAGGGGCTGTCCTGGGGGCTGCACACCGCAGCCCACCACTCAGGCTGCCTCAGCGGGGCACTCTCTGTCTGGGGCCGAGATTCCAGGGAATAGAGCCTGCTCTGAGGCCCTGGATGCCAGGACCCCTGTCCCCGAGGGAGGCCGCAGGCCAGCCCCACTCTGCTCTTGCTCTGGCCAGGAAACTCAGGGGGGGACGACGGGGTTGGAGGGTGCTGAGGGCTGTGCAGGAGGCGGGTGCTGAGGGGGTGGGGGCGGGTGGGGAGACTCAGGGCATCCTGGTGGCTGTGGGAGGAAGCTGCGTCTGCCCCTCCGCCTCCCCCCCCCACCCCCGGGCTCAGGGCCCTGCTATTCTTCACGCCTCTAAATCTGGGCTGCAGGCCTGCTCCCAGGGCACTAAGGAGGTCAGCGAGGGGACAGGCTCACCGTGGCCCCATCGGTGACCCACATCCACCGGCACGGGGGTGGGGTGCCCCTGGCTGATTTTGGGGTGCGGGCGGTGGAGCTGGAGCTGCCCCCTGTCCCTGCAGCCGGGCAGGACCTACGGGGGCACCCACAGGCCAGCCCAGGTTGTGGCTTCCCCTTTGCTGGCCACAGGGCCGCCCTCACCCCCGGGAAAGCAGCCCTGCTGCACGGGGCCCCGAGACAGCCGGGTCCAGGGAGGGACACTCCCAGCCTGTGTGGACGCCCCAGGGTGTGAGGGCACCAGGCCAGACCCCACGCCAGCTCCCAGGAGGCCCCAGCCCCTGCCCAGCTTGGCCACTGGGTTCGTGCCACGACCCCCAACTCCCAGAAGGAACCTGGAGGGCCCCCAGGGGCTGGCTGGGGACTGGCCTCTAAGTCCACCCCCAGCTGGTACTTTGCATTTGGATCGGGAGAGCTTGGTGTCACCTGGCAGTGGCCTCCGAGCAGCCCAGTCCCTCCCACCAGCCCTGGCCCACCCTGGCTGTGAGGAAGAAGCAGCGTTCAGGCGCTGCGTCTCTCTGGATCCCCTCCCAGAGGCCTGACAGCCCCCCACCCCCGAGCCCCACGTGTGCTGGGGCTGGGGTGAAAGAGAACAGCAGGAGGGGGCTGGCCTTGCACGCAGCCACTGCGGGTTTGATCTCCGGCATCCCAGAGGGTCCCTGGGCCCCGCAGAAAGTAACTCTGGAGCACAGAGCCAGGAGTCAGCCCTGAGCACCCCTGGAGCACAGAGCCAGGAGTCAGCCCTGAGCACCCCTTGGCGTGGCCCAAACAGAAACAAATGAGAAACCTCCAGGGGCTTCCTCTGTCGGACCCCAAACCCAAGGGGAGGGGAGGACAGGAGCCCGCCACGAACACCACAGGCCAAGCACACCGGCCACCTGCTCCAGGGTGCCAGGTCATGGGCCACTTGAGTCCAGGCCCAGACTGGGCAGCTCCTTCCCGTCCAGTTCATCAAAGCCACACTGGTCAGAGCATCAGTCACAACACATGGTGGCTGTCACCAAGACCATCCACAGCTCAGCTCCACCATGACCACACACATGCCGTCACCAGCACATGGTTGCCATTACTATTATGCCATACCCGGCATCCCCTCCCCCACCCTCACCATCTCTGCCATCCTCACCATCCCCATCCTCACCATCTCCATCCTCACCATCTCCATCCTCACCATCCCCATCCTCACCATCCCCATCCTCACTATCTCCGCCATCCTCACCATCTCCATCCTCACCATCCCCATCCTCACCATCTCCATCCTCACCATCTCCATCCTCACCATCTCCGCCATCCTCACCATCTCCATCCTCACCATCCCCATCCTCACCATCTCCATCCTCACCATCTCCACCATCCTCACCATCTCCGCCATCCTCACCATCCCCATCTCACCGTCCCCATCCTCACCATCTCCCATGCCCGCCATCACCACTATCACCCTTCTCATCAGCACCACCATCCCCATGCCCACTGCTACATCGTCACCACATACCCACCATCTGCACCCCACCCCCACCTGACCTACTCTTCGAGCCTCAGTTTCCCCTTGTGGAGAAGCAGCCGTGTGCCTAAACCTGTCAACTTTTCAGTGCTATTTTAAGAGTGAAATAAGTTGGAATATTTTTGGTGTTATGTAAATTCTAAAGTGCTGAGCAAATGTTATGTCTTAATATCACCATGTAAAGCCCCTCCCGAGTGCTGACCCCCGTGCCCCCCCTCGCTAACACGCATTTTATAGGCCTGGGGGGCTCAGCTCTCCACACCAGCCCGGGCACTAACACTGGGAGGGGGCAGGCAAGCTGGGGATGGAGCAGAGAGGACCAGGGTCTCTCTGCATTGCATCTCACTGTACCAACACCCTCCCCCTGCCATCTCAGACCCCCTCCTCTGCTCCCTGGGCTCAGACAGACAAGCAAGAGTAGGGGACTGCTCCGGACCCCAGACTCCCGACCTGCTCCTGTAGACCTTCCCCGGGACCCCCAGACACACTCACACACACTCACATGCACCCATGCACACATTCACACATGCACTCATCTATACACAGGCATATGCACATTCATACATATGCACGCACTCATGTGCGCTCACACACACTCACATACACACATGCACACGCACACACATGCACACACACAGACACATAGCACAGTGCTCGCGTGCACACACCTGCCCGGCTGCCTCTCCTTCTGGCCCCGCCTCCCTCTGACTTCTGTGTCAGGTGGGCCTGGCCCAGGTCACCGTCCTGAGGGCAGGAAATGTGGGGCCTGAGTTCCAGGTGCTGTGAAGGTCCCCCCAGACCCTCGGGCACACCAGGCATGGCACAGAGTGGGCAACGCTGCCCAGGCCTGCTGCGTGGACACGCGTGGCAGGCTTATCGGTCAGTCAACAAGCAGGCTGGGCAGGCCCTGGAGTCCTGACAGCCCTCCAACAGGGCCGGGCCTTGGGGGACACCCGGGAGGCAGGCAGGGGCCTTGCCCTGTCTCACTGGCCAGCAGGGGCCCCCACTCCCCTGGGCACTTTCCCACGACTGCCCTGGCCACGCCTCCAGCCTAGCTCTTGCCCATGCTCCCGGGCTGCATGCATGGCCATTGAGGGGCGTCAGTCCAGTCCAGGGCCCCGAGTTCAGCCTCCGCGGGACTCAGAGGGCCTCGGCCCAGAGCGGGGCTGACGGGGGAAGGGCTGTAGAGTTAGCGTGATGAGGACGTGCCCAGGTGAGGACAGGACCCACAACGGGAATGAGGAACCTGCGAGGATGGGACAAGGCAGAGATCGCACCGCCCACTCCCATTTGCCTGCTAATCACAACTTGTCCCGCCCACCTGCCAATCACTCCCTCTCCCGCCACCTGCCAATCACAATCTGTCCCGCCCACCTGCTAATCATGCCCGCTCCTTGGGTCCGGGTGTCGTGCAGGTGGCCTGGGTCGCAGGGCTCTGCGGTCCAGTGTCCAAGGTCCCCGCTGCGTCACTGTGGGGGTCCGCGCCCCGCGACCTGGCGCGGATTTCAGGGCCAGCGTGGCCCGCACCAGCCCTGCCTTTCCCAACCTGCGTTTCCTTCGCCCTGCTGAGGTGTTGGGAAACCCGCAACCGTGCTGTGACAAGTGGCTGCAAATAGCCTGAAGCCTGGTCCTGCTGGGTTAGGCCTGAGGGGCTCCTCCCCGCGGGGGACCTTACCCTGCCCTGCCCCCAGCCCGCTCCCTGAGGGCCGACCGCTGGCCTCTGCAGGCTGCTGAGACCCAGAACCTTGCCTGGTGCTGGTGGGGGCAGCCCCTGGCACCTGGGTCACAGGCCGGTCCTGAGGAAGTCACACAGGGAGTGGGACCCCACACCCACCCCATTCCTCTTGGTGGGTGGGCACCGCGGGTCCTTGGGGAGGCACAGAGATAGGGCAGGGTAGAGTAGGAGCTTGGCTGAGGGAGTGCCCAGTGCCTGGTCAACGCCACCCTCAGCGCCTGGAACCCACTGTGGGGGCGGCTCTTCTCCTCCAAGGCCTCCCAGATGTGCCAGCAGTGTCCAGGCCACGGTCTCCTCCCTGACAGCAGACCCCAACCCCGGGCGGGGGTCAGAGGACCCCAGAGACCTTGGTCCCCAGAGACCTTGGTCAGTTTGCACACGCAGCGCAGGTCAAGAGCCTGAGCAGCATATGGCCACCATCTGGCCTGGCGACAGTGTCTCCGGGGACTGGGGGAGGAGAAGGGAGAGGCGGGACGGGGAGGGCAAAGAGCTCTGCCTCTGGTTCCTGGCTGTGCTCCCAGCCGTGCTCCAGGCAGTGCTCCTGGCGATGCTCCCGGCTGTGTTCCCCACTGTGCTCTCAGCCATACTCCAGGAGTGCACCCAGCTGTGCTCCCAGCTGTGCTCCTGGCTGTGTTCCCCACTGTGCTCCTAGTCATGCTTCAGGCAGTGCTCCCAGCTGTGCTCCCCACTTGCTCCCAGTCGTGTTCCAGGTAGTGCTCCCAGCTGTGCTCCTGGCTGTGCTCCCGGCTGTGTTCCCCACTGTGCTCCCAGCCTGCTCCAGGCAGTGCTTCTGGTGAAGCTCCCAGCTGTCGGCTGTGCCCCCGGCTGTGCTACTGGCGCACCCCTCTGCAGAGTTCCCCCACCCCTCTGGGACCACCAGAGCAGGCCAGCCGCGTGGGCCGGTGCAGGCTCCCAAAAGAACTGAGACCCACAAGAAACACGGGCCCAGCCTGCAGCACATGAACCAGGAGCCAGTCCAGCTCCCAGGCCTGGCCCTTGAGGGTCCAGTCACGGCTCTCAGTGGCATCTGGCCTGAGAAAGCAGCTGCATGTATTCCACTGGGTGTCGAGAGGAACCCACCCATGTCAGGGACGTGAGGAAAGGCGTGGATTTCGGGGCCAGACTGGGAGGCTTCCTGGAGGAGGCAGCGCGGAGCTTTCAGCTTAAGAGCTGCAGACTGATAATGACTGAGGCCCCTCCCCGGCCATCCTTCCGCCCCAGCCTTCTCCCCTTTGGAGACCCCTGTTTTGGAGGCACGGACTGCCCGCTGGCGGGGTGGGGCCTCGCTGCTGAGTGACAGGCTGGCTCTGCCATTCTGATGGGTGACTGTGGCATGTTGCATCCACAACTAATTAGCCCGTGTGTGAATCAGCTAATTGCTCATGGGTTCAGCCCCCGCCCCGCCTCGGGCTGGCAGGGTCCAAGAGCTCAGAGCGGACAGGAAGTCCTGGGCTGCCGAGCCATCCCCCACCCGCTCCCCTCCCCCACCCCACCCCCTGCCCTGCCCTCTGCCTCCTCTTGCTGGGCTCAGTGCCCCTTTCCCGGCACCTCCAGGCCCACACTCAGGGGTGAGCCAACTCCGGGGGACTAGAGTCACCAGGAGCACCATGGCCAGGCCAGAGGGTGACAGCGTCGGAGTGACAGGACAGAGAGTGACAGGGTCAGGCGTGACAGGGTCAGGTGTGATGGGGTCAGAGGGTGACGGGGTCAGGTGTGACGGGTCAGAGGGTGACGGGGTCAGGCGTGATGGGGTCAGGGTGGCCTGGTCAGTCACAGGGGACAGGGCTCAGGCGGGACCGGGTCAAGGGCCAATGTGCGCACAGGCACACAGGGATCCCACACACAGAGGGGGAGCTGTGGCCGTGCAGAGGAGCCTGGACCATCTCTCGTGTCCCTCGCCTGGGAGGCACCACCACAGGAGGGTCCCCGGCGTGGCCTGAAGGAGGCTGGAACGGGGGTGCTGGTGTGAGCTGGGTCAGGGTCACTGGGCATCCACCAAGGTCCTGCAGTGGGTGGAGGATCCATCTAGGGAGGGAGCGGGGGGAGCGCCCAGCTAGGAGCTGTGTGGAGGGGAGAGTCCACCTGGGGGTGGGGGGAGAGTGTCCTTCTGGGGGGAGGGAGCACCGACCTGTGCGGTGGTGGAAGGAGCACCCAGCTGAGGGCAGGGGGGCAGAGGACGTCCACCTAGGGGACCCCAGGGAGTGCCCCTCAGCCACCCTAGGAGGGGGCCGGAGGAGTGTCCGCGCTGCCCGGGAGAGGTGGGCACTGTCTGGCCGAGCGTCCAGCGGCAGTGCCCGCAAGGGAGGGAGGGGCGACCGGTCAGCGGGACAAGCCGAGGCGGAGAGCAGGGTGAGGGGGCGGCTTTGGGGGCGGACAGGTCCTCGAGAGGAGTGGCCAGCCGCCAGCTGCCCGCAGCCGGCCACAGCGGGCCTGGCCACCTGCGCCCCCCGCCCCCCAGCGTCTTCCGGCGCGATCCGAGGTGCCCTCTGGCGGCCGCAGGCGGCGGTGCAGCGGCCCGCAGGGGGCCTGGAGCCCCTCCCCCACACTGCTGCAAAGGGCAGGGGCCGTCAGGGGGGAACCTGGGCTGGCGTCCACCGTCAGAGACTTGGGGAGCAGGTCCTTTCCCTGGGAGGGAGTTCGCTGCCCGCGGTCAGGCCCTCCGCGTCCACTGGACACTGAGCATCTCAGCTCCTGGGAACCATGCACAGGGTCAGGCCACCAGGGCCTGTGGGACGGACCCCGCTGGTGCCCCAGGTGGGCGCAGACGTGCCCCCGCTGGCCCTGACTGAGGTGCTGAAGGGGCTGCCGTGCCGGGGCCCGCAAAGGTGGTCGCAGGGATGATGCGGAGAACGGTGACAAGGACTGAACAATGCGGTAGAGACACTGCAGTCCCCTGGTGAAGCCGCGGGAACCTCAGCCGCGGAGGGACCTGGGGCAGGGCCTGGATCTGGGCTGGGGGCTCGGCGACCCGGAAGAGAGGCAGGAGTGGGGTGCCGCCCTGGTAAATCCCGGTGGGCCCCCACCACGACTCTGGTGGCCAAGCAGGTGGCCACAGAAGGGGGTCGGGGGAGTGTCCATGCTGCCCTAGGAGAGGGCAGCACTGGACAGCAGGCTCGGCCATGGCGTCCAGAAGCAAAGGGACAGTGTGGGCATTAAGGAGGGACATGAGGCCACTAAGAGGGCAGCTTCCGGGGGCAAAACAAGGGTGGGCTGCCATGGCCTGAACCAGAGGCAGCCAACAGGGAGAGTGACCAGCCCCTCCATGGCCAGGGCAGCCAGCAAGGAGAGTGACCGGCCCCTCCATGGCCAGGGAAGCCAGCACGGAGAGTGACCGGTCCCTTCATTTGAACAGGTGTGCAGGAGGAAGTGCCCCAGGAACTGGAAGGGCAGGTTGACTCTTCCCACACCCACAACCTGACCCCATGACCTTTGATGGCCTGTGACCCCTTGCTTCCCAAGACCCCCTCTGTCTCTCCTGGGCCCTCCCACGACCACGGCCCATCCCAACTACCACCCAGGTGCCACCCACCAACAGTGGCCCCAGCACGGTAGCCGACCCCCACCCCTCCAGGTCCCTCTTCATTCACCCGCTCTCTGTCCACCCATCCATCTCCCGGTGATCCACCCTGCATCCTTCCATCCCCAGCCCTCCATCCTTCTCCATCCTTCCCGCCATCCCTCCATCTCCTCATCCGCCCACCATTCCTCTTCCCATCATCTCCCAACAGGCTCCGTCCACTCACCCTCAGTCCATCACCGCCCACCCAGTCGACCCCCGTCCTCCCGTCACCCACTTGGCTGCCCCCTTCACCCATCTCCCGTTCGGCAGCCCACCTCCCAAGCCCTCTCTGGACTTGGGCACCCCCCGCCATCCATTCCCCGTCACCCTAACTGCCTGCCACCATCATCCACCATGATCCATGCTCCCTCCCGCCATCCATCCATCCATCCATCCATCCATCCATCCATCCATCCATCCATCCATCATCCACGTGTCCATCTGCCATCATCCATTCACTCATCCCTCCGCCCACTCATTCACCCACCCACCCAGAGACCCATCCGTCCACCCACCCACCCACCCGCCCGTTCTTCGTGCCAGCCGGTTCCCCCCATCCCTGCCACCCACCCGGCCAGCCAGCAGCCGGCAGCCACAGCTTGGCTCCCGGTCGGTCGGCAGCCCAGGGCAGGGACCCAACTCCGGGCTCCCTGCTGCCCGGGCAGCGCGGGCCAGTACCCCGCTCTGATGAGGAGAGCAGACTCAGAAATTGGGGCTGGTTAGGTTGAGATTCTGGTTCTACTGGCTAGCAGCTTGAAATGTGGGATGAGTGATATAACTGCTCTGAGCCTCAATTTCTTCACTCTGAAATGGGAATAATCATCACAGATTCACTCTTAAATGGGAGTTATCGTCACAGATTCTATCTCCTAAGGTTATTCTAGGTTTAAATGAATCACTGCAGGTAAAGTTCCATGAATTTATGGGGTGGTGGTAGCTAAGAACTGTTTTTCTGCTTCCATTAGCATTCTTGAACAAATACCATCTTTTCATTTTTTTCTAAATATTTAGGTATGGCAAATTGTTAGAAGTAAAAGTGCTGGACCAAAAAGTATATATATTTTTCTTTTTATGTAGATTTTAGGGTGTTGGGCCATACCCCAGCACTGCAAGGCACTATTCCTAGCTCAGGGGTTGCTCTCAGCAGTGCTAAGGAGACTATACAGTGGATTAAACTGAGTTCAGTCACAAGCAAGGCAAGTACCTTAACCCCTGTACAAATCCTCCAGCCTCCAGATAGATTTAAAAAACATAAATAACAGTCATTAACAAAGAGGCCACAATAGTAAAATCAACCTGTGTTCTGAGAGATCAGAACACGGATAAAAAGCATCAAATGATCCTCCAGGGTATGTATCAAAATACCAAGCAATGTGTAAGGTCCCTAAGCTCCAGAGCTTCATGTGCTCCATAACTGTACCCTTCATCTGTTCTACTTTCTTTTCCCCAAACGCTGGCCAGACGCTATGCCCCTCTGCCCAAAGGAAAGAAGTTGGCAGGATGGATGTGGAAAGCAAGCTCTGGGCCAATTTTGTGGTAAAGGTAAAGGTAAAGGCCCTCCCGTTGTTCGTCGATTTTGCTCGAGAGGGCCCAGTAATGTCTCCATTGGAGACTTTGTTGTTACTGTGTTTGGCATATTGAATACGTCACGAGGAGCTTGCCAGGCTCTGCCGTGTGGGCGAGATTCTCTCGGTAGCTTGCCAGGCTCTCTGAGAGGGTCAGAGGAATCAAACTCGGGTCGGCCATGTTGGCTGCATTAAACAAGCATATTTATACTTGTTTAATATGTAAATATATTTCCCCCTAAGATTGGTTGCCTCCTACTTTAAATCCCATCAAATGTGGTGTGGGTATCCTTGGTATATTAGTCGTGTGAAGTATAAGATTTTGTGCAGCCATGAACCTCCAGAATTCAACCACAGTCATGCTTGTGACCACTCTACACATGCTCAGAAGAGACTCACCCACTAGTTAATCTGTAGCAAACCCAGGTATGCAGGACTTGTGACTCAAAACTCCAAGCTCAACAGGACTTGGAATGTGTGACCTCCCCCCATCTCCCTCTAGTTCTGGTTGCTTGGCAGTCAACCCCCACAAGCTGCCACTGGCACCATATAATTTCATTAATGGCCACGATCCAGGGACTCAATGTAAATGTCTTTGAAGAGAGCATAGAACAATAGGCCATAGCCATGCCACCAGATCCTGTGCCAGATACTTGATTTTTAATTAATTTGCTAGTAAATTAAATGAGAAACAACAGCAGATTTAAGTTTTAATTAAGGAGAAAAATCAAGAAATCTGACAGTAGGATTCAGAATCACCATTGATGTTGCTGGGAAATTTCTGTGCTTTCTGTGAGGTTGGAGGTCTCTTTGAGACAGAGAAGTGCTGCAGAGAATGTATCTATTTCTCACAGGATCACCTGACAGTTCATGGAGAAGTGGAGTTAGCTTCCTAAGTGGATGTTAGCTTAGGGGGGTTAGCTTCCTAAGTGGATATTCACTTAGTGGGGTTAGCTTCCTAAGTGAATGTTAGCTTAGGGGGGTTAGTTTTGTAAGTGAATATTATCTTAGGGGAGTTGTGGAAGTTTCTCAAAGTTTAAGTGAGTGAACCTCTTCTGTTGAGTTATAATCATGACTTTCTATCTTCCTCCATTAAATTAAGGTCAAATTGAAAATTAGAAGGATCATGTTTATTTAAGTAACCGGAGCACTTACCACAGTGGCCCCTGCATAGTACATTGCCCAATAACTTAAGAATGAAAAATTGGAATCTAAAGCAGCAAATAGGGAAATGAAAATGTACCAAAGATCAAATTTTATTTTTCTATTGCATTGAGGCAATTTTCAATAAGCTCCTTACATCTAGGCCCACAAATTAGCTGGCAGTGAGAACAACTAGTGCACATTGCCCTATCTCTACCAGGAACTTTTTGTCCTCTATCTCATATCCGGTTGCATATAGTAATTTAACATTGATTATTGCTGTCATTTTCCCTCTTTTTTGTTCATGAGTAAATGTAAAAATGACATGCTCACTCCAGGATTTTTCTTATTTTAAAATATATTCTATTATAAATATAATTTTATTATAAATATAATAAAGGTAAAGGTAAAGGCCCTCCTGTTGATCATCGATTTGCTCGAGTGGGCCCAGTAACGTCTCCATTGGAGACTT
>JAOXYA010002890.1:0-14527 GCA_028565675.1 Sorex palustris | reverse complement strand
CTGGGCCCTACGAAAACAGGATGAGAACGCTATTCAGGTCTCCCAAAGAGGAATCAAAAGAGCTATGCTTGGAGTATGACACTTCACTCAAATGAGAGAAAGAATCTGGAGTTCCGACCTCCATCAACGGTCAAGAATCAGGGACTCTGTCTCGTTTGCCAGGGTGTTGAAAATCAGATGGGCTGGACACATAAGTTGGAGACAACTGCTGGACTAAAGCCATTACCGACTGGATTCCACGGGACATCAAAAGATAGTGCGGTCACCCACCTACGAGATGGTCAGACTTCCTTCGTCAAGACCCTGAACGATCTTTTGAGGCTCTTTGTGTTCCTGGAATGAACAGATGCCATTGGGCTACAGTAGCATGTGACAGGGACGAATGAAGACATTACTGGTGCTTGCTCAAGCAAATTGATGAGTAGCAGGATGTCAAGTGATCAAATGATTTACATATAAGGCTTCTTGAGACTCTCAGATGAGCCTCAAGTAGAATTCTCTTCTTTCTTCAGAAACTAGACCTTAAGAATTCACCTGCCCATAGTGTAGAGGAGGATATTAAACAGCAGTAAAGTCCCATGGAAGTTCATTTTATTGCTATTATCAACCAGTGTTTCAGAAATTCACCAGTTCTTTAAAAATAATTCTCCAACCTCTCTGTTTCTATTTTTAACTTTTTTCACTGAGGAATGGATAATAATTACATCCACCTTGAAGAGGGTTAGTACATTGTTTCTGGAATTTTACTGTGGACTAAATTTTCTTAGGATGCTTTGTCATCTTGAAAAATAAATAAAATGTGATTATACCCTGGCATTTCTACAAAATCAAGGGCTGAACCCACTGTTGCTGTTTTGTTTAATTTATTCTAAGCCTTGAATGTCAGAAAATTCTGTCACAGATATAAAACATGCTTTCACTTACTGTGGACTACTTTGTAGTTCATCTTTTTTTTTTTTGTCCACACCTAGCTCAGCACTCAGGGATCACTCCTGGTGGGGCTCAGAAGTCTATATGCGGTGCAAGGGAAAGAATTTGGGTTGGCTACATGCAGGCAAGTGCCTTACCCACTTTGCTATCTGTGTTATCTTACTGGTTCCTCAACTCCATCAATTTTAGTAGCACAAAATACATTATCTGTCCTTTTTCATGGTGCTCAAGCTTTATGACTTTGTGTCTCGATTAAGTCAATCTAGATCAAACTTTTCTCAGGAATATCTTTCTTGTCAGCCATCTTGTCCTGGGCTAAGGACAAGGGTATATAATAGCTTCTAGGAAAGAAAGGAATAGTTAGGCTGATTAAATTATCTTCTTTTTCAAAGCATTTGGGACACTAAAGTTTAGTCCAAGACATGTAATCAGTATCAACCAGCCTAATGATTTATTAAACACTATCAAAAGTCAGAACATTCTGAATAAATGTGCGATCTTTTAAAAACTGGCTCCATTGTCCTTCACCAACTGAGCTGAACATAATAAGATAAGAGTGCTGTATTTTGTTTGTTTGCTTTTCTTTTTCCTGAAATCCTTTCCTGGTATTTTTTTTTTCACTTTTTGGGTCACACCCGGCAATGCACAGGGGTTACTCCTGGCTCATGCACTTGGGAGTTACTTCTGGCAGTGCTCAGGGGACTATAAGGGATGCTGAGAATCGAACCGGGTTGGCCGCATGCAAGGCAAATGCCCTACCTACTATCCAGTCCCCCTTTCCTGGTATTTGATACATGCTAAACCTCACTCCTAGCCACTCCTAACTACTTTCGTGGGGCAAGGCATATACCAAAGTGACAGAGGTGGGCATTTAAAATAGCAATTCAAAGAGGAAAAAATATCAGCAGAGTGTCACCCCAGAATTATGCTCTCCTTAATCTCTCCTTAGTCACTTAATGCTCTCCTCAGTCACTTTTGGCTAAGTAAAGAGTCGAATTATTTAAAATATTGCTTTAAATGTGCTTGAGTCTGATGATTAATATATGGGAAAATGGAAGAATATGATACAGCCTAATCAGTTCTTGTCTCTACCCATTTTGGGCTTGCTAGGTTCTATCTAGGAGGAAAGTCTAATATAAATAACAGAGAAATTATAACAAAGAAATTTTTATGAAATTCCTCAGATAGGAGAAACTGAGGAATCCAAATAGGAGCACAAAGAGATTATTCATCAAAACAAAGGTATTCTTATTATTTACAAAAAAAGGAGGTCACAAAGGCAGCCCCTAGAGATTATACTAAAGGCCCTTTATAGCAGATGACTTACTGGGTTGCAAATACAGACACTGTCCTCCCATTGTTCATCGATTTGCTCAATGCGGGCCCAGTAACGTCTCCATTGTGAGACTTCTTGTTACTGTGTTTGGCATATTGAATACTCTCGGTAGCTTTCTGGGCTCTTAGAGAGGGGAATCGAACCACCTTGGCCGGGAGGCTGCGCAAGGCAAACACCCTACAGCTGTGCTATTTCCGTAATGTAGTGGTTATTACGTTCACCTCACTGGGTTGCAAAAGGGAGAACAAATGAGTAATTTATCTTTCCTGTAACCAAGTGTGTGCTATGTAAATGGTAAATGATGATATAAGAATCTAGATCTATTTCCTGTCTACATTTGATGTGAAAGTTTTTGTTTGTTTCGTCTTTGTAATGAAGTATAGTATCTTGCTTTCTGATGTTATGTAGGAAATAAATGAAATAAGAATTTTAAGAACAATAGTGGATGCATCTGAGTTGACAATTCAAAAACAGATTTTAATTTTATGATTCTTTATTTTTTCAGTTTGCCAAGCAAGTCTGTTTGGTGAAAACATTGGTCAGACTAATGACTTGATAGTCACGCTACTCAATTTACTTTCAACAGTCAATTTATCATCCTCCCATTCACACACAGGAAATGTTGAAATGTCAAATTGTCTGACAGTGACCACAAGGAAGAGTAATTTGGACACTGACTCCTTTCTACCACACAACAAAATGTGAGCGCATTTCTAATACTTGACTTTAGCTTTCTCGTAACACACAGTTAAAGATGCCAACTAACTTCAAATTTTCCAGTTAATTATATATATTTGGGGAACTTGTATGCATGTGAAGAGAAAATACTGTCATTCTTCAAGTTATCCAGAAGCAGAATCTGAGATGATTATTGTTGGCCAGGTAATTTATTGGGGGAGTCTTCTCAAGACTTTAAAGGGGATTAAGAGAAGCATTACAGTGCATGTGAACAAAGTGAAGTAATAAGAGGCTCCTGGATGTGAGATGGCTTTATTTTACTGAAACAGTTATCTGTAAGAATTATCAGTTAGAATTAGCAGTTATCTGTAAGTAGTGAGTTGAATTATTACCCTCTGGAGGATGGCTCTTTTGGTTAGTCAGGTGTATCTATGTAGGACACCTTAGTATCCAACTTCTGACAACAATTATAAAAGACCATCATTGTTGAGCAAAAGTGGATATCTTTAAACCTGGTAGAGTTTATTAAGTTGTGATCAAATGTTCAATAAATTTTACTGGAACTGAGGAGTTGAATAGACATTTTCTCAAAAAGGATATAAAGATGGCACTTAAAAATGGCCATCAAACTGATTATTAGTAATGTTAACATCAAAATAACAATGATATGTAATCTCAAATCCGTGAGAATGAGCTATATAAAAAAGAACAAAACCAATAAGTTCTGGTAGAAATGTAATGAAAAAAAATGGAACCTCATTTATTCTTGGAATTATTGTATGGTTCAAAGACTCTGAAAAAACATTTTGGAGACTTCTCAACACATTATGGGTAAACTTCCCTATTACCCTGCAATACCATTCCTGGGAATCTGCCCCCAAACATTAAAACATTACTATAAAATACATATATGTGCACCTATGTTTAGAGCAGCACTATTTACAATAGCTAGTATTTGAAAACAACCCAAGAGCCCAACAACAGATAAGTGACAAAAAACAATGTGGCACAGACATACAATGGTATACTCATAAGCTATGAGAAAAGTTAAGATTTTGCTGTTTGTTGCAACTTGGATGGAATTGGAGAGTATCTCTGCTGAGCAAAGTGGGTCATAATGTCAAAGATAAATACCACATGATCTTATTAAATAGGGAGTATGGAGAAACAAAGGAATTAGACATCCCCAAAGGAAACAAATCCTGAGACATGATCAATAAAATGGAAACTGAGAAGACAGGAGGTAGGAGGGATCATGGGAAAATGATTAGAAATCTTAAAACCCTTGTAGGGATTGGTGTTATAGCTCTATACTATAACTATAAATGACACCATCATTACGACTGTATCTCAATTATAAAACTAAAAACTCCTTTAAAATAATTTTTAAAAAACTTTTATATATATATATATGAGCAATTACTGTATCTGTGTAGGACATCTCAGTATCCAACCCTTGACACCTATTAAATATCTGCATTAAGATTAAATCATTGGCACTGTATCTCTTTAAAGCACCATATATTGTCTAAAGGATATTCTTGATCAGCAAATAGTCAACTTCTTAACATTTTGTATAAAATAAGAGATGCAAAGCTTTACAGAGGAAGGAGTAGATATTCCAGGAAATTATTCAAGAATGTAATAAACAGCTAGTGTACAGGACCCAGGCGGGAGGCTCAGGCAGTGGGAAGCCAGGGAGAAGTTCTCAAGACAGGACCCGAATATCATCCCACATGCACCCTGGGGAATGACTGTCCCCATCCTCACATTGAAGAGGCACCGAGAGAGAGCACAAAAGAGCGTGCACCCAGGGGTGGTGTCCTGGCCGTGGTTGTCGCCCTCCAGCCTAAGGTGCCCAAGGCCCCAAGGCCAGCCTGGCGTCCGTGGCTGGGGCTGGAGCGATAGCACAGCAGGTAAGGCGTTTGCCTTGCATGTGGCCAACCCGGGTTTGATTCCTCTGTCCCTCTCAGAGAGCCCGGCAAGCTGCCGAGAGTATCCTTCCCACATGGCAGAGCCTGACAAGCTCCCCATGGCATATTCGATATGCCAAAAACAGTAACAAGTTTCACAATGGAGACGTTACTGGTCCTGCTTGAGCAAATTGATGAACAACGGAGAACAGTGCTACAGTGCAGCAGTAATATACAGATGATATACCTACTTGATACTTTGTAAACAGTATAGTGAAAATGTCATATAGCAATATGGTGATGATGCTGATAATCAATGAGGGGAAGAGAAATATGAGAGAGCAGAGAGATGAGAGAGAATCAGTTACAGGGATAGAATGAAGAAAAACATTTATCCACTGTTTATACTTATGTTTCTGTTGTTTGTGTGGTGTATTATTTTATAACCACTTCATCTCAACAGATCATTTGGTGTTCTTTTTCCTCTCTTCTTGATTTTCTACTAAACACAATTAAGATAGCCAGGGGTAGTCTTGGAAAAACATATAATTTAGGCAAAGACTTTAGCATTAGTTGAGGCATATCTTGAGCCAACAAACTTGGCATCACTATTCATTTCAATTTCTCACATCCCAATCAAGCTGTCAGAAAATTCTCTTTACTCAACTTTTAAAAATATATACATAATCTAAACAGTTTTAGAACCATCACTAACACCCTTCTTATGCACATTACTTGTACTCTCTCAGACTTTTGCAATAGGTTCCTTCCCTGAGTCCATCATTGTCCACTCTGAATATTCTCAACAGGGAAACCAGAGGAATCCTTTTCAAACTTGCCAAGTTCTGCCATTTGTCTAACTAAAAACTTCTAAATGTTACCAAGTTCCTTTCAATGACCCTCAATGTTGCACCTGAGGTTCTCCCTACTTCTTGCCCTTCCCCAGATCTGTTTAGCGCTATGATCACTGTGGACATCTGTGCCAACTATTCAGGTTGAACGCTGACAACTGTCCAAAGCACCATCCACATTTCCAGTTTGCTGTAGATGTGCACTTCCATTATTGCATATTATGTTTGATTATGACAATCACATGTTGCTGTCTTTTGGGGGAAGTGGGTACCTCAAGGGCACTCAGGGGACCCAGGAGCCAGTACCCTTCATCACTCAGCCAACCAGGCTACCAGTTTAGTGCTAGGATTCAAGAATGTTGTGCTACTCTGTCTCTGCAGTGCCAGAGACTAGTAGGACAGTATCTGGAAATTGGGGACAGGAGGAGGGGCGGTTTCGGGGACCACACCCTCTGATGCTTGTGAGGCCTTGTAGTACCAGTATTGAACCAGGATCATGAACTATCTCCTCCACCCCAGCAGTTATGTGTTTCGTGAAAGAAATACTGGTTTCATTTGGGGGCTTTACAAAATGTGGAACTTCTGCTCAAATGTGTATTAGGAAACTCTCTTGCCTGCTGTTGTGTCTCAGTTCCACTGACACCTTCTCATGGCAAATCCTGACCAAGTTTCTGTTTGTTGATTTTGTGCCACACTCAGCAGTGCTTTGGGTTTATTCTTGCCCCTGTGTTCAGGGATATGTTTGTTATCTCTCTCCTTCACTATAATATAACCTTCACGGGTACAACAATTTTGTTCTTGTATATAGTATAAGTACTTAAGTATCAAGAATAGTGTTTGCTGTGTAATACTTTTTGTTTTAAGGGTTAAGATATTCAACCTATTTGAATATCAGGTCTCTGCCCATCTGTTAGTGTCGAAGTAAGGATCCAGCAGAATCCTAATTATATAGTACTGGTCAAGTTTATATGTAAAGTTCTTTTATTTATGTTTTTAGTATGGGGGGCCACACCTGGAAGTTCTCAGGTATTACTCCAGGTGGTGCTCGGAGACCATATGGGATGCCTGAGATTGAACCTGAGTCTGCTGTGTGAAAAGCCCTACCTGCTGTACTATCTCTCCAGTCCTAGTAAAGATCCTTAATGTTTTTCTCAATGTTTGAGTCCCCGTGGTGAAAGCAGGTGCTGTCATCCAGAAAACAGTCTAGTACTTCGAATTACATTTTCAAGTTGTTCTGAGGTTAAAGGTAGAACATCTGGACCTCCACATTTTAGGTTGGTAATGTGCTCACTAATATATATTCTCCTTTAACCTTGCTTCTGGGCAATAATTCTCTCTCCCTCATTCTCATGCAAATTCTCTACTGAGGCAGTAAAGTGAGTCCCACAGGTTAGGCTAATTAAGCAGTTGGAATTTTGTTTGACAAAACAAGAATACCTGTTTATTTCAGGTTCGTTGGAATCCCCCCATAAAGGTCTTCTGGGGACTTCACATGTCAGACATCAAGCCTGGATCAATGAAAGTATCCAGGAGAATTGGCCAGTATCACTTTCACTGATGTGGGAATAGAAGGGCTCTGTGATGTTATTTCTGAACATGCTTATTAAAAAGATGTTTTACCCACTACCAATGTCCCAGTTTCCCCTACCATAGTCCCATCCCATCCCCAGCCTCTATGGCAGGCACTTTTCTCCTTTCTCTTTCTCTCTCCTTTTGTGCACTATGGTTTGCAATACAGGTACCAAAAGTTAATTGTGTTTGTTCAGGGAGTTTAGTATTTTTATTAGGAAGGTGCAGATGGAGCAGCACTGCAGAACTGTCCTCCCATAGTTCATGGATTTTCTCGAGCGGGCACCAGTAATGTTTCCATTGTGAGACTTGTTGTGACTGTTTTTGGCATATTTAATATGCCACGGGTCACTTGCCAGACTCTGTCATGCGGGTGGGATACTCTCAGTAGCTTGCTGAGCTTTCTGAGAGGGACGGAGGAATCAAATCCAGGTCTGCTGCATGCAAGGCAAACGCCCTACCCACTGTGTTATCACTCCAGCCCACAGATGGAGTAGCTTTTTTAATTGGGTACGAGCTTTGGGGTGTGGACGTGATTGCTGGGGCTTCCAGAAGTACAGGGAGGTGGGGGGAAGGTAGTCCATCCCGATTCCAGGAGAAGCCTAGAGATTTCAGTCACAAAACCAACATACCTGAATTTTCAGCTGATTTATAATCTCAGTGAGGTCTGTCCTGAGGCAGTGGAGTTCGGCCGGGGGCATGGAGGCAATTTTGGATTGTGGGAGTAAGCAGTTGCCAGGGGCTCTGTTTGGGCGGGCACTGGGTTAACCATCACCCCCCACTTCCTGATGTATCCAAGATTATTCAACCCTGCACATCTGAGATTTACTATGGCTCTTGATATCTTTTGAAATTTATTTATGGATCTGTGGGGCAAGGCCAGTGGAATTGATTCATGGGGGTTATTGTCAAGGCTCCGAAAGTATAGGGAGATGTACAATGAATGGAAGGATGGGTGCTGGATTATTCTATGACTGAAACTAAATCATGAACAGCTTTGTAATGGTTATCTCATCGTGATTCAATTAAAAAAATTTTTTTAAAAGAACAACCCATAAAAAATAAGTAATAAAAACTTGCTTCTCCCTGTAGCTCAAGAAGATTATTTTCTATAAAATACTTATGCAGACAGACTCCTGGACTATATTTTGTACTGTAATTTCTAGGGATTTAAAAAAAATTAGTCAGAAAATGTGGATGCTGAGATGTCTGTATTGAAGAATTTATTATAATTCACTTATGACCAACCTATTTGATCAAATTTTCTAAATGTCCCAAATTATTTGAATAGACTATTCTCTGATTTATGAACAGATTCCCCATGCCATAGAACTAATGTGCTTCTTGGTACACTGGATATATATGACGCATTTTATAACTACAAGAATTGTTTTAATGTCAAATGTGGCAAGGGACTGAAGGGGGGAAAGGCTCAGTTTAATTCCTTACCACAACACTCTAGTTTAGTTATTGTCTCTAGGAAGGGCTCCTGAGAATTTTTCAGGAGCATGGTCATAATTAAAAGCATAATAACAGTTTGTAGTTGGCTTTATTATCTTTGTTCTCTTTTTAAATTTTTCCTTCTTAAGAGATCTTTGGGTTGGAGCAATAGCACAGCAGGTAGGGCTTTGCCTTGCATGTGGTCGACCTGGGTTCGATTCCTTCATCCCTCTCGGAAAGCCCAACAAGCTACCAAGAGTATCCTGCCTGCATGGCAGAGCCTGGTAAGCTCCCTGTGGAGTATTCGATATGCCAAAAACAGTAATAACAAGTCTCATAATGGAGATATTACTGGTGCCCGCTCTAGCAAATCCATGAACAATGGGAGGACAGTGCTACAGGGTTACAAGAGATCTTAATACTTACAACCCAGGAAGAGGATTTCCAGAGCCCCAATATTCCCTTCCCTTGGAAAACTAAATGCTGGGTCATGGATCTCAAAACGCATAATTGAGTGTCTCACTAGACTTTGCTTACTTTTCCACTCAAACTTCCCACAGTCCTACAAATTTTGTCTTCTATTTCGAGAAAAGGTAAAAGAAACTCCTTTCGCTTCTTGCCTCCAAGAGATTTCAGAAAACGATGAGTGTTATTGTTCTTTTGGCATAAGGTTTGGTAGTTTAAGCGGCTGAAAGGAGTATAACCAAAGAAGTTTTTGATAAAGATCAACAGAGTTCAAATAAGAACAGTAGGGGGAAAATTATCTACAAAGTTGACCTAATTAAAATTAAGGGAAATACTAACAACAGCAGAACATGCAATTTTTTTTCAAGTGTACTTGGAAACCCATGATGACAGAGTATTATTCTGGGCTATATTGCAAACATAGCTAATAAAAATAATTAAAATCAAGCAAAGTGTTTCTTTGAACAAGAGGAATTAAATTAGAAATCAATGGCAATTACTTTCTGGAAAATTCTCAAATATTTAAACATTTAATAGCATATTCCCAAATGCCACTGGTCAAAGAACTTTCATTTAAGAAAAAATACAATTTTAAAAAGAATACAAATTTATACAATATTTCAGAAAACAAAAGAGGCTGGGCTGGAGAGAGAGTACAGCAGGGGGAGAAATGAATAAAAGATATACTTATGGGAAAGGAAGCAATGAAAGTCTATTCACAGATGACATGACAGTTTGTGTAGAAAATTCCAAAAAACCTTGAAAATAACTACAGAACTTATTTATTTTATAAATTCATAGGTATATATGGTCAATGTACAAAATAAATCATATTTCAGAATACTGTCAATGACATATGGAAATAAAGCAATTTTTAATAAACTAGATATACTTAATAAAATATATATCCTACTTTGGACAACCTGGCAGACTACCGAATGTAACCTGCCCACACAGCAGAATCTGGCAAACTCCCCGTGGCGTACCCAATATGCCAAATAAGAGGAACTATGATGGGTCTCATTCTCCTAACCCTGAAAGAGCCTTGAATATGGCACTTTTTAAAAAAATCTCAGGGCTAGAACGAAGGAGACGTTACTGGGGCCTGCTTGAGGTAATCGACGAACAACAGGATGGTCGTGATCGTGATCGTGAGATATACTGATCTACAGAGGGAAATCAATAAACATTGGCTAAATCAATTTTTATACAGCTTGGTTTTCAAGTTTGTTCCATTCTTGCTTTTCAATACATTTACATTTATTTTTATTTTATTTTATTTTATTTGGTCACCATGAATTAAAAAAGCTATTCATGACTGGATTTCAAGCATACAATGTTTCACCACCAATCCCTTCACGGGTGTCCACTTTCTTCTACCAATACTCCCTCAACCACCCCTTTTGCCTCCCACCCATAGTCTGCCTCTTGCTTTTTGATAATTTTGGCAGGAACTGTGTTTTGCAGTACAGTTGCTAATAAGGTTTCACGCATAACACTTTACTACCTTTCAGCTCCTCATCCATCCTCCTCTTGGTGGAACTCTTCCCTCTACCCTTGTTGTAGTGCCTTTTCTGGCCTATAGCCCCTTCCCCCATACATACCCCCACTCCCATCCAAGTTTTCACGTTGTTTTCACTGCCTTTGGGCATTTGTTATTTCACCATTATGTTTCTTTATGAGCTGCAACATTTAAAACTGCAGTTTCTGGAAGAACCATTTGTTCTTGCTGGTCTTGTATTGTTCCTCAAACTTGGCCTTGGCCTCTCTCTGGGCTTTGCATTTAAGAGGTGGGTCTCTGACGACATCTTTGTTGAGAGTGGTTTTGTCCAAGGGGATGTCCACAGAGTACCTTGTGGGCATGAGGTGATTATAGTTATAAACTTTCACAAAAGACTTGATCTTGGACCTTTTGGCGATTTTCTTCTTGCCCATGGCAGCTATCACTTTGTGGGGGGTGGCGGTCAAACGCAGCCACCAGGGCATGGCTGTATGGGCAGTCTGAGGTCCGGTCATCAATGTTCCTCACGATGACCGCTTTGCGTCCCAAGTAGTTTCTGACCAGGACCAGCATCACCTTCCCGCGTTTCATGAACTTGCCAATTTCAACAGCAACCACTCGGACCTATAGTTTGTTATAGTATATAGTTATAGTACCATAGTTTCTTTATCCAGTCTTCTGTTCTTGAACACTTGAGTTGTTTCCATATTTAAACTATTGTGGATAGTGCTGTAAAGAATGCTGGTGAAAATGTCCTTTCTCCATAGGTTTTTGGCCCTTGAAGTATATTACAAGAAGTTGAATTGCTGGGTCAAATGGGGGGCTCAATTCCTTTTAAAAAAATGTCTATATTGGGATTGGGACAAAAGGGCCGGCTCCACCCACATCCTGTGAGGCCCTGCATGTCTCTCTCTGTGGGCCCAAACCTGACTGTCCAGTGGCCTCTGGAGGATGGCGGCCACTGGGCCACCACAGGGAACAGGCCAAGGCACAAAACCTATTCCGACCTGGGGTGGCCCAGCGCCAGTAACCTACTTCAGGGACTCGACATATTTCTGCCAAAAGCCACTGGGTTTCAAGATTTGTTTCTGATTCTTTGGGTTCATGGCCGTCAAGCAGTTTGATCAGGAACCAGAGGGGCCATGCTTCCCAGTATATAGCTGAGTGGTTTGTGGGTGTCTCTCCCACGTACCTAACTTTTGGCCATTTACTTTCTTGGTAAACTTTGCCCAAAGTTTTTGGTGTCTGGCCAAATGCACAGCAGCAATTTTGGGGTATCCAGAAGTCTGAAGGCCCTGTGAGGCTGCTGATGCACTCGGCTCACAGGTACAGATTGACCTGCTGGCGGCACCATATACCCGTCCCAACAAGATCCTGAGTCGCCGCCCACGAAAGGCCTCTCTGGCTTCTGATCAAGCTGCTTAATGGCCATAATCCCAGAGACTCAGAAACAAATCTTGAAACCCAGTGGCTTTTGGCAGAAATGCATCTGGACCACGCAGTAGTTTACTGTCGCCAGTCCATTCCAGGGGGGAAAGGGTGTTTTCCTCCACTTTCTCCCCCTAGGAGGCTCGGTGGCCACCATCCTCCAGAGGCAATTGGACAGTCAGGTTTGGGCCCTCAATGATGTGACACGCAGGGCCTCGTGGGATGAGGGTGGAACCGACCCTTTCCTCCCCATCCCAATGAGACCCTGAGTCGCCACCCATAAATGGCCTTTCTGGCTCCTGATCAAGCCTTAACGGCCATGATCCCAGAGACTCAGGAACAAATCTCGGAACCCAGCAAGTTTCGGCAGAAATCCGTCCAGATTTAATTGTTAAAATTTCGGAATTTCAAAATTGTGTGGCCACTACTGCAGTTGCGCAACATCAAATGTTATTCATAACCAGCAATAGAAAATAAGTTGTCTACTGTTGCCTTTTCAGCAGTAGTGTTGGGGTAAAATCCCAAATAATAATGGTGGGTCTGGTGTCAAAATATTGAATGTAATCAAAGTAGAGAGAGAGAGAGTAATGTGGAAATCATCTGCCCCACAGGTAGGGGGAGGGTGTAAGATGAGGGTATACTGGGGGTTTTGGGGGTGGAGAATGGGCACTGGTGAAGATACGAGTGTTTCATTGTATGACCAAGATTTAAACCCGAAAGTTTTGTAACTGCTCCCATGGTGATTCAATAAATAAAATTATAATAAAGGAAGAAAAAAAAGTAAAGTGAAGTTCATGCCCAATTCAATCAGCTAATCAGTGGCTGAATAAATAGCAGTACTCCTACATAAAAAAAATAATAATTATGAACACTAATACTCATAGAACAAATAATGTCAGCCATCAGGTCCATATTAATAAATCTACTGGAAAGGTTAAAAAAATAAATAAACACTAGCTGATCTATTCAAACTTCACACCTCCTCTCTCTCCCATTCTCCTCAACCTCCTTCACCCTGGGGGAAAAGGGAGTATTCTTTATTCTGCTCATGGAAGGTGGATATACGGGTCAGAGAAAATGAAAACGCTTGGGTGGTCTGAAAAGAGAATAAAATTGACATAGTCAGAAGCAGAGATAGAGATACAGTTAAGAACTTCTCTAATCTTTATCTTCTTCCCAGTTATCTCTGAAACCTGGGGATGTTCTTCCAGAAAGTTCTTTGAGATAGCAGAATTGTGGTCTTTTAATAAATGTATTTCTCTTAAATAATATTAAAATAAAACCAATAAATATAATTTCATAAATAGCTTAGAAAATACGCTTCAAGAGTGGAAATTTCTCTTGGTTTGGCTTGGTGCATGCCTTGCATCTAGAGAAAAAGATGAATTCCAAATAATCTTCTATAAATACCATTTTTTCTCAGCCAAGCTTTGATGAAGGTGATGAAGAGCAGACAATTTGAGATGGCATGCTCTTGCAGGGGCTGGAATGTTGGTGCTCTGAGCCAATCCATATGCTTTAAAAAACCTCCCAACCAGATGGTCATATATTGATCTTTTTTTTGAAAACTCAGTAGATTCTGCTCTGGATTCATCCAGATGAGTCCCTTCGGACCACTGAAATCAATCAAGGTCAGCAAACTACAGAAAACTAAAACTCAACAGACTAATGTACTATTTGGTAGTAGTAGATAATTCTTGAGCTTTTTTTCCAAATAAGCCTCTTGATAAAATGCATGGTTTATTTCCAAAGGGGGGTAACTGAAAGAGAGCATTTCCTCAAGAACTATGGAGTAAGGAAAAACAAATCTCCAAGATATCAAATGGCTGTCTAGAACCTCCAAAAGGCAATTTCCATATTTATTCCTTATTATTTTTATTCTAAAATGTAATTATACATACTGGAAAAATTTTTATAAGATATAATATATATTTATTAGAAGGTAATTAAGAACCCCATCCCTAGGAAAATCACTATTGATATTTTGTCATATATATTTGTAGATTTTTCTTGTGTTATGAAAACAATTTTTCAATAAACATGTTTTATTCAAGGGTTAGAAAGATAAAGTGGAAGAGTCCATGCCTAATATATGCAAGGCGCTGAGTTCTTCCTTGAAACTACATGCCCCCATCCCCCAAGTACTGCCAGGTATATTCCCAGTGGCCAACTGTACCAGCCAGGGTAGCCCAGCATCTCTCCCTCAACAAACCTCTGGGAAAATATATTTTATTGATAAACACTATTTTAACCTTATAATATATATGTGAATGTTTATAGACTCTTCATCATTAATTTGATAGTTCTACAATATCCCAGTAAGTGGACTGGCCATCATAATTTATTTAACTGATGCTCAACAAGTAAACAAAGAACATTCTTAAACAAGAAAATAAGTATATTTATTTGTTCAAAC
>JAOXYA010002884.1:0-14528 GCA_028565675.1 Sorex palustris | reverse complement strand
AGAAGCAGGGGGCGGGGTCCCAGGCTCCCAGAGCCGGCGTGGACCAATCAAGACCTGGGGGCGGGCACTGTCTGGGGGCGTGGCCTCGGGGGGAAACCACCGGGATTGCCGCGGACGTCTCAACCCGGGAAAACGCCCTCTGCGGGAAGGAAAGGTGAGGGGTCGCGGGGGCCCGGGGGGGGGCCGTATTCTGGGGCCCGGGAAAGAGGGGTGCCAGAGAACCGGAGAACTGGATCCCGAAGGAGCACCCACTCGACACCAGTACTTTTAGATCCTGGTCAAAGAGGAGGCTGGCAGCTCAGACTTTTGGATCTGGAAAAGAGGGGCGGGGGCACGACACCCGGTTCCTAAGTCTGAGCTAAGAGGGTGCCGGGAAGTCCAGACTTCTGGTTCTGGGGAACAAGAGACTGGAGAACTGGAAATGCTGAGTCCCCGAGAACGTGATGCTTTTGATCGCCTCTTGGAAGAGTCGGGGTCGGCTCGGGAGGCTGGATCCGTGGGTGCTCGGGGCCGGGAGGTCCGGATGGATGCTGTTACCCCTCTCCGCCCTGCAGGCAGCACGCCGCCATGCCTCGCTCTGGGCTCCGCGTCGCCCTTCTCCTGCCACCGCTGCTGTTGCTGCGCGCTGTTCTGGCCGTACCCTTGGAGCGCAGGGCGTCCAAGGAGGAGAACCCCGCCACCGAGACCCCCGTGAGTGGCCGGGCCCCGCTCTCCAGCCAGGGGTCTGCAGTGGCACTTGACCCCCCTGGGTGCACCAAGATGCGGCTTGGAGTTTGCCGACCGCGCTTTGACGTGGTGGAAAAGCGGGGGGGAGGGGCGGAAGGAGGGGGCGGGGCGGGGTGAGCGCGCCGACGGGCGGGAAAGCACGGCCGAATTTGCATGAAAAATCTGCGCCCCCGTTCCCTCCACCCCAGCATCTTCTTGTCCATGTAAGAGTTCCACCCACCTTCCGTTAAGAAAGGCGATGAATGAAGGGGTGAAGAAAGAACTACATTTCCCAGTAGTACCGAGCAGGTGGCGTTGGCTAACTAGGCTGAGCTCCGAGTTCCTGGTGCTCATGGGAGTTGTAGTTTAGATTATGAAGAGGCAACTTTTTTAAAACTTGCTCAAGCGGGCCCAGTAATGTCTCCATTGGAGATTTTGTTGCTGTGTCTGGCATTACTTTATTTAATTTTTGTTTGTTTATTTGAGGCCACATTCTGTGGTGCTCAGAGCTTACTCTTGGCTCAGCTTACTTTTGTGCTCAGGGATCACTCCTGGCGTAGTTCAGCGGACCATCTGGGGTGTGCCGGGGATCGAATCCGATTGAGCAATGTGCAAGACAAGCGCCTTCCGCGCTGTGCTATCGCTCCGGCCCCTCTCCTGCGTGTTTTGCACTCTGCTCTTTTTTTTTTCTTTTTTCTCAGGGGTTACTCTTGCCTCTGCACTCAGGAATTACTCCAGGCGGTGCTCATATGGGGTGCTGGGATTCGAACCCTGGTCGGCCGCATGCAAGGCAAACGCCCTACCCGTTGTGCTATCGCTCCAGCCCCATGCACTCAGCTCTTGTACTCTCTCTCTCCAGCCCGAGTCCCTTCTCTCGTCATTCATTCCACCCCATTTCTTGAGTCACTGTGGCAAGTACTTGGAATCCCCTTGCCCTCACCCACCTGCCAAATGGGCTGGCCCAACAAACATCAGGGCGTCCTAGAAAGAGAATCCGGGCAGAGGGAATAGCTGGGGCAGAGCAGAGTGAGGCTGGGACTTGGGGTGGGGTGGAGGGGGTCCATGCAGCAGGAGCGGAGTGTGTACCTGGCTCAGGAGTGACCCCTGCTGCTACTTGGGGGCCATACCTGGTGCTGGAGACCAACTCAGGTGCAAGGCAAGTGCTTCAACTTGTCCTGGCTCCAGCCCCAAAGCACCTACCGGGACAGACATCACCGCCAGGGCTGGGGTGAAAGGTCTACGGTGAGGGACTCTGGTCAGATTCCTGCCACACACGCCTCCAAGCATTGCCGGGATCAATCCCTCAGTCTGAGGACTACCAGGCAGGGTCCCCAAACAGCCAGAAAGAGGATCGGAGCCTTTGGCTCTGCAAACAGATGGCATAAGGGAAGTTGTAAGTGAGGGGCCATAGTGATAGGTCAGCAGGCAGGGCATTTGCCTGCCACATGGCTGACTCGGGTTCGATCCCCAGTACCCTATATAGTCCCCTGAGCACCTCCAGACATAATTTCTGAGCACAAAGCCAAGAGAAACCCCTGACTGCTAGGGGTTACCGCCCTCCACCCAAAATGATGGCGTTTGTTGCTGTGAGCCAGTGAGTTGGTGAGCCTTGGTTCCAGCAGCGCCCAGAGATAAGGGTACCCACAGGGCGGGATTGGGGGACCCCCTACTTGTTGTTGTTGTTATTTGCTTTTTTGGGTCACACCCAGCAATGCTCAGGGGTTACTTCTGACTCTGCACTCAGGAATTACTCCTGGAGGTGCTTAGGGACCATGTGGGCCGGGTAGGCTGCATGCAAGGCAAACACCCTATCCACTGTACTATCGCTCCAACCCTCCCCCCTCCCTCCCCCCCACTATTGAGCAAGCCTCTCCCCTGCCCTGTGGGCTGTGTGGAGCTGGGTATGACCCAGGAAGAGGGAGGAACAGGGCTTGGAACAGTGGGTGTCTGGGTACAGGGGCAGCAGGGCAGGAAGCAGGGTGAGGTGGGGCCATGACGTCTGTCCTTGTCGCTGAAGGACACGGGCTTATACTACCACCGATACCTCCAAGAGGTCATCAATGTGCTGGAAACGGACGGGCACTTCCGGGAGAAGCTTCAGGCGGCCAACGCTGAGGATATCAAGGTGTGACCAGGCTGGGTTGTCCCCACTCCCACCACTGTTTATCAGGGAACAGGGGAGAAGCAGCTGCTGGGGGCAGCACTGCAGGAAAGGGGACAGACCGAGGTGACTGAGACCTGAGGCGGATGGCATGGCTTCCGGTCTTGCTTCTGCTGCTCCCTCACCCACTCTGTGCCTCGGTTTTCCAAGCTGTAAAATGGGGTGTTGGTGAAAGCGCCCCTCATGGAGCTCAGGGTAGTTCCTCCCTTCTGCCTCTCACCAAGGGCGCGGGACTATGTCCATTTTAGAGGCCTTGGAAAGCACCTTTGTCCTTCCTCTGTGCCCAGCTCTTCAGCCCTGCCCCACCACACAACCCGTCCCTGCCTGGGGTTGCATGTGGGAGACCCCCATTCCTCAACCTGTGCCCCAGGCAGCTCTGCTCCCCTGGGCTGGACCAGACTCTGCATCTTAAAGGATGTTGGGTTGGGCCAGCTAAGGAGTGGGGGGCCACCTCAGGCTTTGAGATCAACACAGGTGTCGGCCTGGGGCGGGATGTTGGGCCTGCTGCTAAGGTTTCTGGAACTGAGTGATGTCAGGTGGGCTACAGAGGGACAGCTGCACGCTGCCCTCGGTGTCTGACTGCTGCCTTCTGTGTCCTGAATAATCCGGTCCCTGGCAGAGTGGGAAGCTGAGCCGGGAGCTGGACTTCGTCAGCCATCATGTCCGCACCAAGCTCGACGAACTCAAGCGCCAGGAGGTGTCGCGGCTGCGGATGCTGCTCAAGGCCAAGATGGATGCGGAGCAGGAGCCCAGTGAGCAGGGTGCAGTGGGGCGTCCCTGGGCCCCCCCCCACATGAATAGGCCACAAAGAGACCCTCCTCAGGGCTGCAAGACATGGGGCCCCAGGTTCGATCCCTGACACCATCTGGGATAGTCCAGGGGACCCCACTGCTATCAGGATGACCCTGAAGTAAGGAAGTGAAATGTGCCTGAGATTTTCTTTGCTGGGCTAGAGGATGTCCAGAGGTTCAGGCATGCTGCTGACCCCCCAGCACCACCTGTGCCTCCCCCATGCCTCACTCCTGAGCACCGAGCCAGAGGGTGCCCCCAAGCTCTACCCGGTGAGGCCCCCAAACTCCAATCAATCAATCAGTGAAAGTTGATTTCTTTTTCACTTAGTCCAGGCTGGTTTGCCTTCTTCAGGCGCCACGTGGGAATGAAATCATATTTAATAACCCCCGCATGTCTCACGTGGCTGGGCTGTGTGGACTCTAATAACAGCTGGCAGCTTGTCCTGCCGTTTGGACCCTGGCCCTGGGCATTTGTGACACCTGCCCCTGTGAATGACGCAGCCGGGATGGGATGCAAATCTCCACTTCCTGCTTTCTGATTGCAGCAGACTTCTGAGTCAGGGTTGGGGTGCAACTTGTCACCTGAGGACCTTTGCCCCACACTGTGCTCTGCCACAGACATTCTTTGTTGGGGTGTGAGACTCATCTCAGAGGTCATGTCCCTAGAGTTCCTCGCATCCTGACTGTTGACCCCTGGGGGCCAGGCTGTGGGGGTCCTCGAGGTCCCATTCACATCACCTCCTCTCCTCCGCTTGACTATACTATATCTCTGGCTCCATGATGGTTATTTTTACTTGAAGTAGACGGCACAGTTGTGGCCATCACCTTCTCCAGGAAGCCCTCCTTGATTGCTCCTAGACTCAATGAAGTTCTCTGGACTTCCCAGTGCCCTCTGTAAATAGCCAATGTAGGGATTTGTAGGGGCGAGGTGGAGGGGGGCTTCCCCAGTGGTTTGCAGGGATCATGTACTGTCAGGATCAAACCTTTGAGTCATCCCTGAGGCCCTGGAATAGGGTTATGTAAGAAAGAACATACCATGAGTTTGCTGTCTGTTTTGTTTTCCTGTCTGCCTCACCCAGACATGCAGTTGGACCACCTGAGCCTCCTGAAGCAGTTTGAACATCTGGACCCTCAGAACCAGCACACATTTGAGGCACGGGACCTGGAGCTGTTGATCCAGACGGTAGTTGATCTAGGGAACTCTGGGCAGGGGATGGAGCCCCCATGCGCTTGTGTGGCCAGCTGCAGAGTATGGGGTGGCACCCCCGAGCCCTGAGGGAAAGCAGGGGTTTTCAGCAGGGCAGGCCTGTCTCTCAGAACTGACTATATTTCTTTTGTGGACTTTTTTTTTCTTTTTGGGTCACACCCAGTGAAGCTCAAGGGTTACTCCTTGCTCTGCACTCAGGAATTTCTCTTGGTGGTGCTCGGGAGGACCATATGGGATGCTGGGAATCAAATCTGGGTCAACCGTGTGCAAAGCATGCCCTCCCTGCTGCCCTCCCTGCTGGACTATCCCTCCAGCCCCTCTTTTGTGTTTTTGATTGGGGGCCACACCCCATGATGCTCAGGGGCTTACCCTGGTTCTGTGCTTGGTGGTCACTCTATACCTTGTGCTGGGAAATGGAACTTGGGTCTCTCTCTCTTTTTTTGGGGGGGGCAGGGGGGTCACAACTGGCAATGCTTTTGGTTTACCCCTGTCTCTGCACTCAGGAACTACTCCTGGCTGTGCTTGGGTGATCCTATGGGATACCAGGATCGAACCTGGGTTGGCTGTGTGCAAGGCAAGCGCCCTCCACACTGTACTATTGTTCCAGCCTGGAACTTGGGTTTCCTGCATGCAAAGCCTGCTTTCAGCCAGTTGAGCTGTTTCTCTAGCCCCAAACTTGGTATCCAGTCTTCATTGGCTTTATTTTTCCCGTAAGACCTGTGGGTAGGAGTCATCTCTGTGTCCTGGGAGAAGTTGAATCATGGCAACCCTCCCTCCTCCACCCAAAAAAGTCACATCCTAACTCTCAAGGCCTGTGGCTTTTGGGGTCAGAGCCATCATACCGCAGGGAGGGCTCTTGCCTCGCATACAGCTAACCTAGGTTTGTTCCAGGAACATGCCACATAGGGTCCCTCAATCGATGTCAGGCATGATTCCTGAGTGCAGAGTCAGGAGTAAGCCTTGAGTAATGACGGATGTGGCCCCCAAACCAACACCCCCACCAAAGGAAAAAAAACACTGTGGCATTGGCTACTTTTTTTGTGGCGATAATCAGGGATTGCTCCTAGCAGTGCTCGGGGAATACTGTGGTGCCTGGGGGTCAACCAGGGCTGGCCACAGGCAGGTCCTGCCAGCCTGGTCTCAAATCTCCAGGACTGTACAAGGTCAATGTCCTGAGCACTTACTTTACTTGCAGGAGTCCCAGGTTCCATTCCCAACACTGCATAGTCCCCTGGGTACCACCTGAAGCTCCTGAGCTCAGCTGGGTATCAACCTAAAGTCTAGCAAAACAAAACAAAACTCTGGGCCTGGGAGATAAGTCAGTAGGCTAATGGGGCGCATTCAGGACGCCAAGAAAGAAGGAACTTCATAAGCCCTGTACCAGAAGATAAATTCATGCTGTTTTAAGCTCCTAAGATAGTAATGGTCTGTCCATTAGCAATAGAAGCTAATTGCTTCTATGTGTGAAGACAAGTGGTCACAAGCCACACATACATAGCACAAGCACTTCCTGGAGCAGATCCCCAAATGCTGAGCCCAAAAGGCTTGAGTGGGGAGATCCTGTTGCTAAGTGTAGAAAATGGAAACAAAGGAACCCCAGAGATGAGGAGGGCTGAGACCAGGAGAAGAATGATGCATTGGAGAAATAGTTTCTGGAATGTTCTAGAAGTAAATGGGAACAACTTCCCACAGGGGCCTGGAGAATTTGCTCAGTGGGATGCAGCCCTGGGTTAGATGCTGGGCATCCTCTTGGTCCACTGGACATAGCCAGAAATGATCCCTAAGCACCACCACAACTGGCCAGGGTGACTCCTGAGCACCTGGCTCAAATAAACAAAACCATCCTGCAGGGCTCTCCAAGAATCCACTCAAATAGCTGCTATTATCGGTGTGACCACTAGATGGCGCACTGACAGGCCATACCTGCGGCACTCCAAGTTGGGACTGTGAGTCCCATTTCTCAGATGAGGGCTGGTTGCTTTCCCCTCTTAACACCACACAAGGCCTCAGTGCCTTAAGCCCTGAATTCTCTCTGGCTCCTGGAATCACACCTCCCTCGACTCAATGTGAGGTCACAGAAACACAGATTTTTGTGGCCAGCACCTTATCCCAGGTACTATCACTCCATCCCGTTTTTGTTTGGACGGCCATATTCAGTGAGGAACCCATAATCAGGGTTCATGGGTCCCTCTGATGATGTTTGGGGGTCACTCTGATGCCATGCTGGGGCACAAACCTGGGTTTCCTGCATGCCCTCATGTGAAGCATGTGCTCTGCCCGTTGAGCTCTCTCCAGCCCCATGAAGTTGACCAGGCCAGGGAGACGGCACAGAGCTGGAGAACGTGCTTTATATGTCCAAGGCTGGGTTGGTTCTCAGTGATGCAGAGGGCACCCCGGTGCACTGCCAGGGCTGAGCCCAGAGCATGGAGCCAGGAGGAAACCCTGAGCACAGCTAGGACGGCCTTTCCCCCAAGGAGGCATTAGGTTTGCTTCCTCTGTCGCGCTCTTGAGGTGCTGGGGAAAGGCGGTTCAGGTTAAGACAGACTCTAATCACTCCCGAGCAAACTGAGGTGGCTGCGAGGTCAGGACTTGAGGCCCCGGACAGGATGGCTGTCCTGGTTGCACTTGGCCTGGCCTCTGGAGATGGAATTTAGGGCTGGGTCCTGCCAGGTGGGGGTGACCGATTGCCTATCCCCAGGCCACCCGGGACCTCGCCCAGTACGACGCCGCCCATCACGAAGAGTTCAAACGCTATGAGATGCTCAAGGAGCACGAGCGGCGCCGCTACCTGGAGTCCCTGGGCGAGGAGCAGCGGAAGGAGGCGGAGAGGAAGCTGGAAGAGCAGCAGCGCCGGCACCGCGAACACCCCAAAGTCAATGTGCCCGTAAGGCTCCCCTACCCCCATGCCCATCCTCCACCTGGTCTGCCTCTCAGCGTTTCCATCCGAGGAAGTAGCTAAAGAACTACAACTCCCAGAAGGCGCTGGGGCCAGAAGCTCCCTTCGACTATGACCACCCACTCCCGGGGTTGCTGGGATTTAGTTTGCCTAGGTGGGAGGACTTGCAGAAACGAGGGCTGCGGCTGGAGTGGGCTGTCTACGCCTTGCTCAGACGCCTGGGCTGTCCCCTCTGCAGGGCAGCCAAGCGCAGCTGAAGGAGGTGTGGGAGGAGCTGGATGGATTGGACCCCAACAGGTTTAACCCCAAGACCTTCTTCATACTGCATGGTAAGGTGGGGATGGAAACTCCAGATCCAAGCTCAACCCTGAGGCTCTGATCTTTCTAAGGTCCAGTGCTGAGGACCCTCTCCCAGCACCTGCTCCCTGCTTCCCGTGGCACCCCCGCTAGGATCTGGTTCCCTATTAGGGATCCTGTTGCTGAAAGTGGTCTCGTCCCTGGTGAACAGGCCTCCAGGACTAGTGAGGCACATTTGCCTTCATTATTTGGAGCCACATTTCTCTTTATCCACCTGTCTGGGCTTAGCAGCCCCTATGGGTGTGTCGAAGACCCGACCCGGAAGCTCACCCTGCAGTGCTTATAGTTCTGGGGGCCCAGCTCATTTATTCCCTTGAAGTTTCTCCAAGCTCCCTCTATATTTTTGTTTGTCTGTTTTGGGGCCACACCTGTTGATGCTCAGGACTTGCTCTGCATTCAGGGATCACTCCTGGCGGAGCTTAGCAGACCATATGGGATGCCGGGCATTGAATCCAAGTTGGCTGCGCCCTCCTTGCCGTACTTTCTCTCCAGCCCCAAGCTCATTCTGTGTACCCAGCTTCATGGAGATGCCAGGACAGAGTTGGGACCCAAGCCAAGACCCACCCACCCACTTAGCCAGCACCCAGCCTAGAGTGAAAAGCAAGGAACATTTTATTTTGTCAAGAAAGGGTAGGCAGAGACTGGGAGGCACACCCCGCAGTGCTCAGGGAGGATCCTATGCAGTGCCAGGGATTGAATTGGTGTTGGCAGTGTGCAAGGCAAGTGCCTAACTTTCTGGATCATCTCTCTAGCCCCAATAAAATAGTTTTAAAGTTAAGGAACATTTAGAGGGGACCACATCCAGCTGTAGCTGTGCTCAGAGCTTACTCCTGGCTCTGCACTCAGGGATCTCCCTTGGTGGATTCAGTGAACCATGTGAGATGCAGGCGATTGAACCCGTCAGCCCAGCCATGTGCAAAGCAAACACCCTCCCCACTTAATATCACTCCTCTGGCCCCACATGCTTTTTTAAACTCAGTACTACTGCACACTTAATCTGTTGGAAATAACCTTTTTGTGCACTGGGAAATAGCAAAGTTTGTGTGATTCACTTTATTCAGTTTTCGCTTTATTTTCCAAGTCTAGAGCTGAGCCCACAGTGCCCGAGTATAATTGTTGCTCATTTAAATTTTAGGAGTCCAGAGGAAAGTACAGCAGGTGGGGCACTTGCCCACCTGCCTTGTATGTGGCCAAACTGGATTTAATCCCAGGTACCTCATATGGTCCCCGTAGCCCCACTCAGTGTGATCCCTGAGCAAAGAAGCTGGAATCAGCCCTGAGCACAGCCAGGTATAACCTCAAAGCAAAATAATAAATAAATTTGGGTGTCCTGTGTGACTGGTGGCTGCTCTGTTTGGACAGTTGGTCTTTGAAGACATTACATTTCAACTTAGACCTTAATGGACAGGAACATGACTTAACCCACAGTGCTCCCCAATACCTATGTTGTCCCCCTCAGATATCAACAGTGATGGTGTCCTGGATGAACAAGAGCTGGAGGCCCTCTTCACCAAAGAGGTAAGTGCTGGAAGCCTGAGGCACGTGGAATTCCCAGGCTGGTTCTGGTCTCTTAGAGTCCCCTTGGAAAGCAATTGCAGGAGAACTACAACTCCCAGCAGTACCTGAGACAAAGAGCAGCCGCCTGGAGAGTGGCGGAGTGCCCCGAGGACTGCTGGGAGTTAAAGTCTGATTACCCATGTCGCGAGGTCCGAGAGCCTGGGAAAGAGGAGCCCCGGACTTCTCAGTAGCCCCTGCCCATCGCGTGTCCCCACAGCTGGAGAAAGTGTATGATCCAAAGAATGAAGAAGATGACATGCGGGAGATGGAGGAGGAGCGGCTGCGCATGCGGGAGCATGTGATGAAGAACGTGAGTGCTTGGGCCCCGCCCATGGGCAGCAGCAGCTGGAGGGGTGTCCAGCGCTGTTCATTACCGTTTTATTCATGTATTTATTTTATGGCTTTTGGGCCACAGACACATCGGTACCCAGGACTTTCTCTCGTTCGGCACTCAGGGATCACTCCTGGCAGTGCTCGGGGGACTATATGGGGTGCCGAGGATCAAACCTGGGTCAGCCGCGTGCAATGCAAACGCCCTCCCTGCTGAACTATTGCCCCGGCCTCTGATCTTAACATTATCTGCCTCCCCAGGTGGACACCAACCAGGACCGCCTAGTGACCCTGGAGGAGTTCCTGGCATCTACTCAGAGGAAGGAGTTTGGGGACACTGGGGAGGGCTGGGAGGTGAGAGCTTGGGGACCCTCTGGTTGCTCAGTAACTGTCTCCCATGCCGGTCCCTCCGGCTGCTTCTCTCCCTGGGTCTTCATACTCTCGCCCGGCTGCTCTGAAGCCTCCGTATCGGGTGGGTCCCTCTGCAGACGGTGGAGATGCGCCCCGCTTACACGGAGGAAGAGCTGAAGAGATTTGAGGAGGAGCTGGCAGCACGGGAGGCAGAGCTGAATGCCAAGGCCCAGCGCCTCAGCCAAGAGACAGAGGCTCTGGGTCGCTCCCAGGGCCGCCTAGAGGCTCAGAAGAGAGAACTACAGCAGGTGACTAGCCAGGGAGGCGAGGTTCATTGTCCGAGCCCCGGAGGTGCCCTTGTGCGAGGAGCCTGAGCCACCCTAGTGGCTGCCATCTTAACCAAGGGCAGATGTTAGCACTGACAGCCGTGGCTGCCATGTTGGATAGGGGCAGGAGGCTGGTAAGTGGGAGAGGATCGGAAGGTCCAAGGGGGAGAGGGGTCAACCTGGCTTGCCCTAGCTTGCCCGTATGAAGGTACAGTTCAGGCCATCACAGCTGAGGGAGAATTGGATCTTACTAGGCCCAACTGTACAGAGGAAAACAGGCACAGAGAAGGGATGAGCCCCCTGGCTGGTGGACACGTTGCTATGGAAACCTGGGGGGGAGCCATCTGACTGTGCCCTCTCCATCAGGCCGTGCTGTACATGGAACAGAGGAAACAGCAGCTGCAAGGCCATAGTGACTCAGCGCCCAGACCTGATGGGCAGCTCAAGTTCCACCCTGAAACAGGTGCTGCCCCATACAGTGGGGGACCTAGTCTGAGGGTGGAGGGCCTGGGTGGGGCCTGGTTCTGAGGGAAGAGGGATTGGGCACCTACAATCTGAGGGAGGAGGGCTGGGGGGGGCTGGGAATAAGATACAAAGGACTGAGGAAGGAGAGACTGAGTCTGAAGGAGGAGGGACTAGGTCTGAAGGAAGAGGAACTGAGGGAGCATGGGTTGGGTATGAGGGAAAAGGGCCCAGAGCCTACATTGAAGGAAGGAGAAGCTAGGACTGAGGGAGGAGGGATAAAATCTGAGGGAGGAGGGGCCGGGGTGTCTAATACTATCATTTCTCCCCAGTTCCAGATGATGCTCCTGTCCCAGCCCCAGTTGGTGACCACAAAGATGTGGACACGTCAGAGAAGAAGGTCCCAGAGCAGCCCCCCGAGCAGTCACGGCTGGAGCCCCAGAACCTGTGATGGCTCATATCCCACTACCCCCTGGGTCCTTGTAGAAGCAACTGATGTGGGGGCGCTAAGGGTCAGGATGAATCCTCTAGGGCCAGCAATCTGGGGAGCCTCTGGGACGTGACAGAGTGGCAGGTCACACTTGACCCAGACCCACTCTGTGCCTCGGTTTCCCCCAGGCCTGGCCCTTCTTTCTGTCCCTCTTCAAGGACCTGCCTTGTCTCATGTCCAGTGGGGTGTTCATTAGTCCACCTAATGGGGGGGTCACTCCTCCCTCCTGAGAGGGATTGTTCTGTGCTTATCTTCTGGGCTTTAGGAAGCCCCCCAGCTGCTGGAACCACCCCCCTGCCTCCAGACCCTGCTTTGGCTGATTATGGATCTTGGGGATCCCTTGGAAACTTGATACCAGTGACAACTGGAAGACCCATGGACGGGTCCTATCTCCTTTCACAGTGCTGACTCTCCCCAATTCTCTGGCCTCCTCTGCCTTGGGCCTCCTTCCTGACACCCCAGAAGGGTTCCAGAGCTTCCCCAGTGTGGCTCTAGCCCCTCAGCCTCACATGGACACCCTCAGGGCTGGGCCCCTGCCCTTTGGCCTTCTCCCCCACTGCCCCCCATCCTGCTCTCCCAGTTCCCCCAAATATACTTTCTGGAACAAATCTATGCCTTGTCTGAAGATGCTTTTCCCCCCCAATACCCAGCACAGCCTGCAACATTCTTTTTGTTTCTTTTTTCATTTTGGCTCACTCTGACAGTGCTGTAGGTACCATGTGGGAAGGTTTGAACCCAGGTCTCCTGCATGCGAAGCATTAGCTCAGTCTACCGAGTTCTCTTAGACCTTTTGAGTTTTGTTTTGTTTTTTCTGTTTTCATGTTTTTGGGAGGGCCACACCCAGTAGTGTTCAGGGTTTACTCCTGGCACTTCACGTAAGGATCACTCCTGGCAGGGCTCAGGAACCATGTGGGGTGACAGGGATCAACCTGTGTCAGCCATGCACAATACTAGTGCCCTACGCACTGTCCTATCTCTCTAGCCCTTTGGTGCTAGTCCTGGTTCTGGGCTCAGGAGTGACTCTTGGCTGTGCTCAGGGGAATATAGGCAGGGCTGGACTTAAATTAAGGTGATAAGAGTTGGAGAGAGAACAGAAGCTAAAATCCTGGCCCTGGCAGGATTCTCACCCTGGTGGAGAGATAGTAGCAGAAGTTCTAAATCTAGCCAACTGACCCCTGCACCAATGCGCATCTACCAAGGAAGATGTGGAAAGAAGCTCAAGGGAGTTTAAAAAATGATTAAAGGGTGGAGAGATAGTAGCACAGAACCAGGGGTAAGCCCTGAACACCGCCAGGTGTGGCCCCCAAACCAAAAAGAAAATAATACTTGGAGTCTCATTACCAATACACAGTGCCAGGGATGAAATGGTTCAGAGTTAGAGCCTTGTCTGCAGGAGACCCGCGCTTCCATGACAGCACCTCACGCACACAGGTAACAATCTGTCCCCTCTGCCCCAAGCAGCCCAGCCCCCTCCCACCTCATCTTTTTTTCTTTTTCTTTTTGGGTCACATCTGGCAATGCACAGGGGTTACTCCTGGTTTATGCACTCAGGAATTACTCCTGGTGGTGCTTGGGGGACCATATGGGATGCTGGGAATCGAACCCGGGTCCACCGCGTGCAAGGCAAACACCCTACCCGCTGTGCTATCACTCCAGCCCCTCCCGCCCCATCTTTAATTCTAGTCATAATTCAGGGGAATTCTATTGACCCTTTTGTTCTGTATGAGATGATTTCCTCTCTGATCTGCCCGCTGCCAGGGTTTGCCAGTGCCCGTGACGCTGTGAAATGACTCTGGGCCCTGGGGTGGCTCCAGTGATCCACGGAATCAGCACTTGGTGGGACCTGGCTTCGGTCCCTGATACCACGTGGTCTCCAGCACCTCCAGATGTGGCCTGGTGGACTAAGCACTGCTGGGTGTGGCCCTACAATAAATGAAACTGTTGCCCTCTCCTTGGCATGTCCTGGCACGTGGAAGCTGCATTTCCGGTTTTATACAGGCCCTGGGGCAGAACGAGAGAAGACACAGTGTGAGGGTGGAGAATCCAGTTGTCTGTCTCCCATCATCCCAAATCGGCCTTCACCCCATCTCTTGGACCTCTGTCTAGGGGATTTCTAAATTTTATTATATTTTATTTTTGCCACACCTAGTAGTGCTCAGGGCTTACTCCTGGCTCTACACTTAGCGATCACTCCTGATAGGTTTGATCCCTGGTATCCCTGATGGTACCCCAAACCCCACCTGGAGTGATCCCTGAGCACAGCTGAGTATGAACAACAACAACAAAAAACCTCCAAAACAAACCACTGACAAGCTGAGTGCAAGGCAAACTGTGACCTCTCTATACTGTCTCTCCAGACCCTAGGCTTTTGGGGTCTTGTCCATTTTGATGGGAGGTTGGAGAAGGTCCTGTAGCACCTTACCCTTCAGACCAACCAAACGCTGGAAACAGGAGAGAGCACAGGGGCTAAGGCCTTGCAAGCAACAGGCCCCAGATCGATCCTTTAACAGAGCCGAAATAATCCCTCAGCACTGCAGATATGCTGCCAAATCAAAAAACAAAAGAAATAGGCCGGAGTGATAGTACAGTGGGCAGGGTGTTTGCACATAGCCTGCCTGGGTTTGTTCCCCAGTATCCCATACAGACCTCAGGCCACCATCAGGAGTAATTCCTGAGTGCTGAGCCAGGAGTAAACCCTGAGCATCTCTGGGTGTGGCTCCAAATAAAAAATAATTATAATAAAACACATCTTATTATGACATCTTATTATCTCATTCCTACTTTGGACAAACTGGCAGGCTACCGAATGTAGCCTGCTCACTCGGCAGAGTCTGGCAAACTCCCCGTGGCGTACCCAATATGCCAAATGCCAGTAACAATGATGGGTCTCATTCT
>JAOXYA010002878.1:0-14528 GCA_028565675.1 Sorex palustris | reverse complement strand
AGTAACCCCTGTGCATCACCGGTGTGACCCAAAAAGCAAAAAAAAAAAAAAAAAAAAAAAGAAATTACTCCTGCCTCTGCACCAGGAATTGCTCATGGGGGGGTTCAGGGAACCATATGGGATGATGGAGATCAAACCTGGGTTAGCCTCCAGCAATGCAAGTGCCTACCTGCTGTGCTATTGTTCTGGTCCCAAACTGGCTGAAGCTTTAGGTGCAGCATCCCGGGTTTGCCCTAAGGCCCTGCTGTAAACACCCCAAAGTACCGGACAAAAGTAGCCCCAAGCATGGCAGAAAGGGGAGTGGTCAAAAAAAAAAAGAAAAAATAGCATTCCTGTTTCTAGTTACCAGCTAAACTATTTTGAGGCCAACTAAATATATATATAATATATACATATAATTTTTAACTTGTTTTAAGTTTTCTAAAATTTTATTTACTTGTTTTTGGCGTTTGAGCCACACCCCGGTGGCTCAGGGTCCTGGGTTGGCTGCATGCAAGGCAAACACCTACCTACTGTACTGTCACCCTGCCCTGAATCAAATATCTATTTACTATAAGTACATTGTACATATTTATATGTATTGTGATTTGGGGATTGTGACTCCCGGGACAGTGCTGGGGGGAGCATGCAGTGTGGGGATAGAGGGAGAGTGCTCACACACCCCAGGGCTTCAATTTTTACTAGAGAGCAGCAGCAACTCGTGAGGCGACTGAGTCTTTGTGCTAACATGCCCTGCTCTAAGGGTTGGCACCGGGGATTGAACCCATGGTCTCAGGGCTCCACACTGCACATTCGTTCGACCCTAAATCAATCTTTCGACCCTTTAAACTTTCTGCATTTATTCGCGTTAAGTGCAGATCTGCAAATACAAAGGCTCTTTGGGGTCTTCGTCACTTTGAGTAGCACAGGGAGGTCCGGAAACCCAGACAGACCGGAGGGGATGTGGCCCTCCGGGGTTCCGGAGCCCAACACTGCCTGTCTGAGGCATGCAGGCACAGCCGCTGCCCTGGGTCTTGGTCCGGGCCGATTTCTGGGGCTCCACCCGTTTTCCCAACCACTCTACACGCTGGGCTTGGCCACGCTGCAGGCCTCCCTGCCCGCGGGGGCCGACAAGGAAAGAGGGGGCTTCCTGGGGTACCAGTTCCGGACGCTCCTGCAAGCCCCAGCCCCCTCCAGCGTGCACAGCCCTCGGGTGGTCTCACGTGGCGGGCATCTTCGCTCCTCCCGCCTGGCCGTGGGCAGAGTGCAGGGGCCCCAGGTCCGGGCAATGCACACTGGCTCTGCAGCAGCGCTGCTCCACCCGGCCCGGGGTCTTACCATGGTGAACTCCGCAGCTGCCGCCGGTACCGAGCCTCGCTACTCGACCTCAACCGCCTCCGCCTCCGCCTGCGCCGCGCGCCCAACTGTCTCCGCCCCCACGCTCGGCGTGCTGCCGCTGCACAGGCGCCCTTCCGGCTGGAGCGCTTAGGGGGTGGGCCGAGGCCAGGAACTTCACTTCTGATTGGCTGTTGCCCAAGTAGCCATGCATGACGCTTTGTGATTGGGTACGCACTTGGCGGGAAGGCTGCTGATTCGTTGAAGACAGAGAGGGGGCAGAAATCCTTGACCTTTAGGCTGGAGGAGCCACAGCGGCCTTCGTGGGAGGTCCAGGACATTTCCATATACCTATGCCTCCATGCATAAAAATGGCTTGACTATGACCTTGTGCTGCTCTCCCCTCCTGGGGCATCCCAGGCCTTTCATCTCTCTCTCTGCACTATTGGGGCTTTTGTCAACTTGGCTGCCTCCAAGAGGCCTGCTCATCATCATCCAAAGTAGTTTGTTGTTTCCCTACCCCCCTTTTTCTTTGGCATTTTGGGTCACACTCAGTGATGCTCAGGGGTTCCTCCTGGTTCTGCACCCAGGAATTACTCCTGGCGGTGCTTGGGGGACCATATGGGATGCTGGAGATCAAACCGGGTCAACAGCGTGCAAGGCAAAGCTCTACCCGCTGTAGTATCGCTCTGGCCCCTTTATCTTTTCCCCCTTCACCTCTTTCTTAGTTTTTGTTTGCCCGTTTGTTTTTGGGTAACACCCAGTGATATTCAGGGGGTATTCTGGCTCTACACTCAGGAATTACTCCTGGCAGTTCTCAGGGAACTATATGGGATGTCAGGAATTGAACTCAGGTTCACTGTGCAAGGCAACAGCCCTAACCACTGAACTATAGCTCCGGCCCCAGATTTCCTAGTTTAGAAACTCCTTTGGCAGCCACCACCCAAACACCAGATAGATTTACTTACTACTTTAAAGAGGAATGAACTTCTGGTTCCCACACAGGAGGGTAAGCTCCAGCTTCTCTCTCTCTCTTTTTTTTTCCCAGCTTCTCTTCTACACTCCATCTTTTCCCAAGAACTATGTTGGGGCACGAAGTGCATCTGAAGGACTTTGGGAAAACTCATCTGGCTGCTTATTCCCTAAAGACCAACTTAATTTTCTGTAGGCTCCAATGTATATTTGCTTCTAGTTTTTGTTTATCAGTTTTATTTTGTTTTGTTTTGGAGTCACACAGAGCAGTGCTCAGGGATTACTCCTGGTTTTGCACTCAGAAGTCACTACTGGTGGGCTCAGGGGGCCATGTAGGATGCCGGGGATCAAACACAGGTCAAATACATGCAAGGCAAGCACCCTACCTGCCCCATCTATTTTGAAAAAATCAGGGAAGCAGAATCCACACTCCCCCTGAGCAGAGTCCCCAAGTCTGGCAATGGCACACACTAGAAGCAAGAGCTGGAACTTTGCTGTAGATCTTCCCTCAAAAAGGCTTTGGCAGCATGTAAGGGGGAGGCCAAGGAGAGAGTCAAGAAGACGTGAAAGAGACCCTCCCTGGCTCTTCTCCCAAGGAGAGATTTTTCTTGTTGTTGCTTTGGGGCCATAAACTTGTGATGCTCAGAGCTGACCCCTTGCTCTGCACTGGGGAACCATTCCTGCTCCTGCTCAGGAAACCATATGGGATGCCAGGGAATGAAGCTGGGTTGTCTGTGTACAAGGCAAATTTCTTACTCATCATACTATTGTTCCAATCCCTAGAATTTTTCTTTTTCTTTTAAAAAATTTATTGATTTGTTTACAATACTATTAATATTGGCTTCTCATACACATCATTTCCGGTACCACACCCATCACCTGTGTATTTAGCTCCCTCTCTCAAGGATCGCAACCTCCCTCCCCTCAACCCCGCCAGCTCAGTAGTGTGAATCAGTTCTCCCATTATGTTGCCTTTGGTCCTTTGTTGCTACCTCACCGTGTATCTTTAAGTCCCGCATATGAGAGAGATCATTCTGTATCTGTTCCTTTTCTTCTAACAGTTCACTCGTGATACCCTCTAGTTCCATCCATTTGTGGATAGAAAAAAAAATACCATAGATTTTTCCACCTGGATGACAGGATGACACTCAGGCATCTCACAGCCCAGAAACCTCCATGTGGAAGTCAAAGTGTCTGATAGGAAAGGAGGAAACAAACTCTACGGTCACTCAGAGGCAGATGGCGGCAGGGTGGGGCTGGCAGCAGGCAGCAGCTCTCTTTTGTACTCCACTCTTCGAGCAGCTGTGTTTATGCGGAGCCCGGGAAGAATGGTCTTCACGGAGTTAGCGAGGTCATCAAACTCTCGGTTCACTTGAATATACTGACAAAAGAGCACGCAGTCACCTTCTGGTACTTCTAGACCACGAGGTCTCAAAGAAAACCCCCGGGAAGCTTTTCTCTCCTCAGCACAACAGTCTTAGTATCCCCCCAGAAAGAAAGATAAGGGGCCCAAGGTGGGGCTTTAGGGGACTGGCTCTATTTCTTGGTCTATATTCTAGTTGTTGGATAGCTGCTGTTTGTGAAAATTCACCAAGCTCCAGCTTCATCTTCAGGCACCTGAAATCATCATTAACAGTACTACATATCACAGTGCAGTGCCTCGATCAATAAAGATATTTTAAAAATGAAAGAAACAAAGGGCCAGAGAGGGAGTACAGGAGATAAAGTGCTTGCCATACACCGGAGTCTATCCCTGGCATCCCATATGATCCCCTGAGCACTGCCAGGAGTGATCCCTGAGTGCAGAGCCAGGAGTAAGCCCTGAGCATCACTTCCCGCCCCCACCCCCCGCAAACCGAATTCTTTACCTGTCTTTAAAAAGTGCTGTTTTGTTTTTTCCCCCTACGCTAAAGCGGGGATGCACTGGGAAGGCTTGGTGTCCTGAACTCCCTTACACCCACACAACTGAGTCAGCATCATAATCTGCCTGCGGGCAGTTGGTTCCGCCTGGCAGGAACAGAATGTGCAAATCCAAACCTCCTGGACCAGAGGGCATGGTGCTGCCAGGCCACCTGCTCCCCTTCAGCCCAGGAAGAGCCCAGGCAGGGGTACAAGGTGAGACCCTGTATGCGTATCGTTTTGCGAGCTGGAGGAAGCCAGAATGCCATTGCCACTTAAACTCAGGCCTAATGGAACTCAGCCATACCACGCACAGTGTAGGGCACTCCACTTTGCTGATCCCCACTATCTTCCTTTCACCTGGAGAGAAGGACACTGCCAAGGCCTCTGGGAGGAACCGAGAGACAGTTCATGAAAAGCTCTTACAGAGAAGTCCAGCAGCTCCAGGGCAGACACCGGATTATTCTGCACAGACTTGAGGATGCCCAAGCATCCTTTACTTTGCATGGGATTCCTGGACACCTAAGAAACACACACATCCACACACAGAATATGAGAGAGGGAAAGAGAGAGCCGAGAGAATGGGGGGGGGCATGAGAAAGGCAGAGACTGGGAGAGGGAGAGGCCATCAGAGAAGCAGAGGCCAGAGGGCCACGTGAAAGAGGGTCTCTGTTATGGCTCAGACCCCCACACTCTCAGCTCAAAGGGTGTCTCCGTCACACAGAATGACGGGTGAGGCTTTGGGGCCAGGGAAGGGAAGAGACTGAGTGTACCTGGGGAATCCACCCCTGCCTGACTCTGTGCATGGTGCCTAGATGCAGACACATCCCTGCGCTTCCCCTGCTGCGGGGCAGGAGAGGGAAAGGAGACACCACAGAAACAGGGTAGAAGTGCCAAGCAGGGTGGTAGGGTTCTCGGATCAGAGTCCAGCAGGGGGTGGCAGGGCAGGGGTTTGCGACAGAGCTGGGCATTTTAGCAAGAAAAGCAACAGGAGCCAAGCAGAGATTTGTGTGCAGAGAATGTGGAGCAGCAAGGGTGAGAGCTAGGAGTTTCAGGGAGAGAGCACAGAGGGGATCAGGCCTAGCTCAGATCCTGGAGGAGAGTCACAGGCTCCTGTGCATTGACGGAGGGAGAGACAGAGACAAGGCTCTGGTTGCGAAAGATGACCTGCTACCAGGGGGGAAGGCTCAGTCAGAAACCAGGAAATTAGTGGTTGTGGGGCTGGAGCGATAGTACAGTGGGCAGGGCATTTGCTTCAAGAGTAGTTGACCCAGGTTACATCCTCTTGGTAGTACACGGTCCCCTGAGCCCAGCCAGGAGTAATCAAAAAAATAAATACATAAATAAACATTTATGTTTTAATTATTATAAACTAAATAGAACTCACATGGAGGAAATGGGAGGTTGAGGGTGGCAGACAGCTGGTGCTTCCTGCAAGGACTGAGAGATGGAAGTGAGGAAGAGGTGATAGAAAGAGGGTCCAACCCCATGAGAGAGAACCTCTTCTTCCCCATGCATTCCCGCCCAGCTCCCCGCTTTAAGATGATGTTCAAGTTCCACCCTCAGAACCCATGGGGGGACTGTCCAGTAGGTGGGAGAAGGGTTACAGAGCTTAAGAGAGGTCTGGGTTTCAGCAGGTAGGGGGATGGAGAGGGAAGTGGACCTCAGGCTGGGGACAGTGATGTCACGGGGGGATCTTGGGTCTCTTAAAGAGCGGAGGACCCAGCTGGTTGGATGTGCCCCTCGAACTGGAAACTGTGTCCCCGAGCTCTTGCAGGTGATGGATCTGCTCCACCATCTATGGGTGGAGTCATGGATCACCTCTGCCACCCCTCCTCCCCACCGAGTCCTGCTCTCAGTCCTGCTCAAGGGTCCCCATGGCAACCCTGGATACAGGGCACCGGACTGTGCATGCGAAGTCTCAGGAAGGTCTGAGTGGAGGCCAACAGGATGCAGCTAACCCTGGGTGCCAGGAAGGCCAGGAAGAGTGCAGGAGATGAGGAGAAGCAAGGGTGCTGGGGGCGGGGCAGGGGGCATCAGCAGAGCCAAGGGGCTGAATGGGAGGGAGCACAGAGCAGGTACTGACTCTGCTGGGAGGGAAGGGGTAGGATTCTGTGGGGGAGGGTGAAACCCACCAGGGCCTGGACAGCCAGGAGTGGTCATAGGAGGAGCCAGGAGGCCTCTCTCTGACACTCCCATTGGGCTCCAGCTGCTGCCCCGGGAGCAGGGAGGTTGGGGGGAGAGTGTGTGTGCCCGAGGCCTCCCAAAGCCGCACTCACTGAGAGTTTCCTGAGTGTCTGATTGACCTCGAGGCCCAGGCCCAGGTTCACAGCTCCCTCCGCCGAGATGCGGTTGTTGCTGTAACAGAAATACACGTGCTCAGGACAGTCCCCAGAGGAGCAGGGGGTCCCAGCAGGACTGCTGAAGAGCCCAGTAGGTCCTACCACACATCCCAGTATTCCCCACTCCTGGGATTCCAGGCAGGTCGAGACTTACTGACCCCGCATGGCCGCGTGGCTGCTGACAAAGAGAGCTGCATGGCTTCAGGCTTCCTGCAACCCGGTCTCCTGCATGGCCCCTGCTGAGGCCCGCGGCAGGCCTCCTGCTCTCTCCAGTTCCCGCCACCTGTTCTCGCTAAGCCCCTTCTCACCTCCCGCTGCTGAGCCCAAACTCCCAGTCTCCGTTCTCCTCTGGTCTCTGTTTCCAGTGGCCCCCCCAACTCTCTGACTATGCAGATCCCAGCTCTGGCCTCCAAACCAGCTTCTCTTGGTGCCATCTTTGACCTTTGCCCTTTCCAGCAGGATGGCCGCAGGCTGAGGGCAGTGGGATGGCCACAGGCTAACTCTGCTCTTCAAGAGTCCTAGGAGGGCTCAGCCACAGCCACAGCGTGACTTAGAGGGCCTCTGCCTGGTTCCTGACCAGGCCTTGAGGCCTCTGGTTGTGTCCTAGGCTGGTTGTGTCCTCACCTGGCATTGAGAAACAGTTCCCACACACCAATCCCCACCGCCTCCACCACACATGCCAAGCAGAGCAAGAATATAGACCTATGACTCAAGGTTCAGCCCCATTATTCAGACTCAGCATCTAAAGAAGAAAAGTTCTCTCAGGGCATACCCCCGCATACAAAGACACCTCCACATATCCCACATCCCTTACACACACAACCATACATAAGCCCACATAGACACACACACACATGCATACATGTATATACTACACACACACACACACACCACACACACATCTACACCCTCATACCCACACATGTGCAAACTCTCACACATGGCCACATACTCACACCCCCTACACATACTTACACACACACACACACACACCACACTCTCACACACTCCCAGTAAACCCTCACACCTACACTCACACACCCACACACCCTCATACCACTCACAAATCTATAAATTTTCATACACACACCTACACACACCCAAACACACTCCCACACCCACACTCACCTACATGCACTCACCCACACACATTCTCACACTTACAACACACTCACATACCTACACACAATCACTCCCCATATTCTCATACCCACGCACACACTCACACACCTACACACACTCTCATATCCCCGCCCCCCCATACCTCAGGCTCTGCTGAACATGCTTCATACACTCAGCTGTGAGGCCCAGGCCCCTCCCCATGCAGCAGGAGCTACAAGGCCCAGTGCGCAAATGAAGTTAAGCAGGACAGTGCTGGACTTTTCAGACTGTCCTGGGTCGATGGCAGGAATTTTAGTAATTAAAATAGTGAGGGAGGAACCAGAGAGGTAATACAGTGGGCAGGGAGCTTGCCTTGCACTCAACTGACCCAATTCAATTCCTGCCTCTGTATATGGTCTCCCAAACCTCACTGGGAGTGATCTCTGAACACAGAGCCAGGAGTAAGCCCTGGGCACCATCAACTGCACCCCCCCCGACTGAAAAAGGTGAAGAAGCAGCAGGACCCATAAAGGGTGGTCCCCAGGGTGGGTGCGGTCTGGTCTCTGGGAGCTGGGGACACCCCATGCTCCTCACCTCATGTAGAGCTCCTCTAACACATTGTTGGTCTTAAGGGCTTCACCCACTGCAGCCGCTCCAGGGTCCCCAAAGCCATTGTAGGAGATGTCCAGAACTTTCAGGAAGATGTTGGCCTAGAACACAGATTAGCCACAGCATGGGGCAGGTCACATAGGGAAGACCTGGGACACAGCTTCAGGGACCTGAAGGCTGAAAGTACAAAGAACACAGCCCGATGGGCTGGAGAGCCCAGAGTGCTTGCTTTGCATAGATGACCCAGGTTTGGTGCCTAGCACCACACATGGTCTTCCAAGTCCTGCAAAACATGATCCTTGAGCACAGTGACAAAACTCTAAGCACTACCTGGTGTGGTGTGATCCAGAAACTAAAACGAAGTACAGGATCCAAGTGGGGTAGAGTAGGCAGGCTGTGGGCAGCCTTGTGACTTGGTGATAGTGACCTTTGAGGTCGAGGCCCATCAGCTCTGTGTGTGTTGAAGGAGAGTGGGAGTCTGAATGGACCTAGAGACTGGCAGCCTGCCGAGGGTGTCAGCAGGTCCCACCTACCTAGGACTCAGAGTTTATACACACTTAGGGGCCCCTTAAGGCAGGGACCCCTGGCACAGAGTGGTTTGGGGACTTAGAGGAGACTGCAGGGAAGGCTGAGGGCTGGAACCTTTCATGGAGCTGTGATGGGGAAGATAACCTGGCCTTTCCAAGACCTTGGGTCACTCCTGATGAGCAAGGCAGTAGAATCTGCTCCTTGAAGATGACCCCCCAAAAAACAAAAAGTAGCTGGCACAGGGCTCATTGCAGGCACCCTTCACTGCTCCCCTGGCAAGACTGGAGGCCCCCGCAGCACTGATACTCAGGAAGCTGGCATCCTAGACCTTGTGTGCTGACTCCCAAAGGCATAAAGGGTCTTCTCAGAGGAGCAGCTGCAGAGGGTGCCAGTCTATGACCTATCTGTGGAAAGCCACCCCCCCCCAGTCAACTGTCATGTCAGGAGGGCATGTGACATGCAGCAGCGGATCCTTGTGAGACTGGGAACAGGGCGCTGTTGTCATGAAGTGGGGCTGGAAGTCACCTAAGAAAACCACTCCTGGGGCTGGAGGTGGCCTTGCCTGCAGCTGCTATGGCACCCCTCCCCCCGGGTTCAATCCCTCGAGCATCTCCAGGGGTTAGTTCTGAGCACAGAGCCAGGAACAGCCCCTCGAGCACTGCCTAGTGTGGCCCCACCAACCATCACCCCCTTCCAAAGAAATTCTTTGTTTCAGGGTTCATGTCCAAAGAGTGGCAAAGATACAGATCGAGGCCTCAAGGAACAGCCCTACAGTGTGGGGAATCTATACCTCCAGTCCCCTGGCGAAGGCCACAGCTCCTGGGCCTCGGAGATGATTCCAGCTTATGGTAAGCTCTGTGAGTCCTGTGTTTTCTGCTAGGGCTGGTCCAAGCATCTCCCCTTCAGAAATGGCAAGAGAGAGAGTTTTGTAGGATGCGGGCACTCTACTGGGATTGAAGATCACAGAGCAGAGCCCAATAGGAACCTGTGCAGGGACTTCACATGGCACGGAGGGGCTATGACCCTAAATCTATGGGGTATGGGGCTGGAGCGATAGCACAGCGGTAGGGCATTTGCCCTACATGCGGCCGATCCGGGTTCGATTCCCAGCATCCCATATGGTCCCCTGAGCACCGCCGGGAGTCATCCTTGAGTGCAGAGCCAGGAGTAACCCCTGTGCATTGCCGGGTGTGACCTCAAAAGCAATAAATAAATCTACAGAGCATAAGTGATGAAAGACTACAGACAGAAAGGCCCGGGAGCAGGCGGGGTGCGGGGGAGGAGTGAGAAAACAGACCAAATGCTGGAGACAAAGGAGCAGCATGTGCACACGCCTACACACACACACACACACACACACACACATTCATGCAAACACATGCACGCGTAAACACATGCACGTGCACACACACGCACACCCACACGCACACCCCCGCCACACACACACACAAACACTACACACCATGGTGAGCAGGAGCAAGGAGGTATCCCCCGAGGGAGCAGGTGAAGGAAAGCTGGGACAGCCTGAAGACACAGGACTGGGGAAGGGCGGTGATGGGCACCAGACATGCTGGGAGGGCTCAGGTACCTGGGCCTAAAGCCTAGGTCCTGCCCAGTGGATAGGGGGCTTTAAGAAGGTGGGATTCCTTCATGGTAGAGGCAATGGACTGGGTGAGCAGGAGTGGCCATAAGAGACTAGGGAACGGTAAGGACATAATGGGCAGGAGGGGACAAGCTACTGCAGTGAGGAGAATCAGGAAGTGGTGGCAGAGGAAGGAAAGGGAGGGTGGAGTGTGGGATAAGAGAGCAGAGGGACCGGAGAGGTAGTACGGCGGATAAGGTGCTTGCCTTGAGCATGGCCAGTCTGGGTTCAATTCCTTGCTACCCATATGGTTCCCTAAACACTGGCAGGAGCAATTCCAGGGTGCAGAGCCAGGAGTATCTCTGGGTGTAAAACCTGGGGGGTGGGGATGGGGGAAGCAGAGAGATAGTACAATGGATAGGGCACTTGCCTTGCACAGATCTAGGCTCTATCACTGGGAACCCATATAGTTCTTTGGGAGAAAGGAAGGGACGGAGAGAGAGAGGGAGGGAAGGAGGAAGGGAGGGAGGGAGGGAGGGAAGAAAGTTTGGAAGGAAGAGAAGAAAGGAAGTAAAGAAAGAAGGGAAGGAAGGAAGGTCGCAATATTTCATTTATGAAAAGGGCAGGGCCCCCCACACCACCCCTGTTAGCCCTAATCAGTGTCACCTGCTTAGTTCTCAAAAGCACCAGCACAAACATGCCCAGGGGCTGCTCTGTGGGAACTCTGACCCTCTTCTTCACCTGGCTAATAGTTCCTCCTCCTTCGAAACTAGGTTTCTGCCATCAGCCAGGCTCGCTGCAGAGCACTGTGATTCCGCCCTTCCAGGCCCTGCACTCCAACTCTCTCTCCCACCAGCCTGGCTGCCCCTCCAGGACCTGAGTTTGACACCACTCCACAGCACCTAGCACCACCCTGCTGTGCCGGGCAGAGGGAAAGGATGAAATAAACTGAGTAGTCAGCCTCACTTAGCACCACAGAGAGCCACCCGAGTGTGTGTGCGTGGGGGGAGGGGGGGACACCTGAGAACTCAGGTGCTGTAAACCAGCCAGCTCTGGAGAAGATCAAGTATTAACTGGGTTGGGAAGGAAGAGGAAAGTGTCCCCCAAGGTGGAGGGAAGCCCCTTCTCTTCTAAACAGCTATATGGCAAAAAGGTTCTTCTACAACACATATCCACCTCCCATAATTCCAGTGCTTGATTTTTTTTTATTTTTCTGGGGGGAGAGGATTTAGGTCACATCCAGAGATGCTCAGGGTTTACTCCTGGCTCTGCGTGCAGGAATCACTCCTGGTGTTGCTCAGGGAGCCATATAGGATTCTGGGAATCAAATCCAGGTCAGCTACATGAAGGCAAGTACCCTACCCACTGTACTATCTCTCCGGCCTCCACTTGGCCTTCTTGACCCACGGCCTGAGCTGGGTGCTACCATTACCCTTGAGCCAGGTGGGACCAGATCCAAGTTTCTTCAGTCCCTTGTGGGAACTGGTCCCAATTACAGACTCTCGGGGAAACAAAAACTTGTCTGTTTTTTTTTTTCTTTTTGGATCACACCTGGCGATGCACAGGGGTTACTCCTGGCTCTGCACTCAGAAATTACTCCTGGCGGTGCTCAGGGGGCCATATGGGATTCTGGGAGTTGAAGCCAGGTCGGCTATGTGGAAGGCAAACACCCTACCCGCTGTGCTATGGCTCCAGCCCCAAGCCTGTCCTTTTAGCATCCCTCCCAACAGAAACGTGTGTAGCTTTCTGCCCCTCCCAGGCTGGCTGTCTCTCTGGCATGCAGCATCACAAGCACAACTATACACAGATTGATGAAAGTCTGGAAGGTGCTCCTCTTTAAACTTTTCCGTGTTCTTTTAATTTTTCGGGGGGGGGGGGCTGGAGCGGTAGCACAGCGGTAGGGCGTTTGCCTTGCGCGCAGCCAGCCCGGTCAAGCCGGGTTCGATTCCTCTACCCCTCTCGGAGAGCCCGGCAAGCTACCGAGAGTATCTCGCCTGCACAGCAGAGCCTGGCAAGCTACTTGTGATGTATTCGATATGCCAAACACAGTAACAACAAAGTCCAATGGAGACGTTACTGGACCCGCTTGAGCAAATCGACGAACAAGGGGAGGGCCTTTACCTTTACCTTTTTTTTAATTTTTTTTTTTTTTTTTTGCTTTTTGGGTCACACCCAGCATTGCACAGGAATCACTTCTGGCTCATGCACTCAGGAATTACTCCTGGCAGTGCTCGGGGGACCATATGGGATGCTGGGAATCAAACCGGGTCGACTGCATGCAAGGCAAACGTCCTACCTGCTGTGCTATCCAGCCCTAAACTTTTCCGTGTTCTTGCAAGAATTTTCTTAGAGGGCAAAAATATGTCTCTGGCCATTAAATTCTAGGGCTAATTCTCTAGGGCTCCCACCTTGCTTACTCTAAACCACAAAGTTGTGACTCTTAAACATTCTAAATCAGACACATGTCCTGGGGCACCTGTTAAAGTATGGGCACAGGGGCACATCCTCTAAGAGTATGGTTCAGACAGACCAGTCCCAGGAACCTGTGAGATTTTTTAAAAAAATAATTAATTAAAATTGGTTTCAGATTTTTTTTCCCCACACTCAGCAATGCTCAAAGTTTACTCCTGGCTCTGCACTCAGGAATCACTCCTGGCAGAGTTCGGGGGACTATATAGGGTACCAGGGATTGAACCTGGGTTGGCTGTGTGCAAAGTAAATGCCCTACATGTTGTACTATCACTCGGCACCACCTGTGAAATTTTTAATCCACAGTCACTGATCATGTGTCTACTTAAACTAGATAGATGAAGACAGGTGGGTAGGACTGTGACTTTAGTAAAGCCAATGGCTCATGCAAAGGTCCTGGGGTGAAAGACAGGGTGGAAGATCCAGGAATCCCTCTGATGTCTTCCATGGTTCTTGGAGTAAAATCTTCATGCCTTTTGTTGAGACCTGCAGCCCCGAAGGCCCTGTTGCCTCTCCACTGCTCAGCCTGGCTGTTCCCCGCTGGGTCCCTGGCTCATCACACAGTCTGTCAGGCTGGGAATACACCTGCCTGCTCACTGTTTGGCTGGAAGTGCTCGCCCTCTGTCTTGCATGGCTGGTCCTTTCCCACTCTGCACACTTCAGCTTACGTGTCACCTCCTCATGGGAGCCTCTCCAGCACCCCTCTCAATAAGGAGCACCCATTCTTCTCTGGAGTCACACCTCGGGTTTCTTTCGTAGCATAAGGAATTACAGAGACCTCTCTTATTCCTTAAATCAGAGTCTATCTTTTGTTCAGCCCCAGTGCTCCAGGGGCTAATTCTGAGGCTGGGAAGCAGCCAACAGGAGGCGGCTCAAGGACTTTGCCTGTAAGTAAAAACAGGCCCAAGGGAGAGGCGGAGCGACCAAAGCAAGGGTGCTCAGAGTACTCCCGCCCCCTCCCCCAGCCCTGCCCAGGCTGATAGGCTCCGCGTCTTGCCAGCTGGGTGTTACCTGCTCGGTTGTTCAGCTGGTTATAGCTCAGGTCCAGGCACTTCAGGCGGGTGTGGGTGAGCAGGAGGTCAGCGAGGGACCGGGCAGCTTGCTCCTCCAGCCCGTTCCCCGCCAGCTGTGCCTTCCAGATGCTGGGGCTGGCTGCCAGCGCGGCACAGATGGCATGGGCTCCTGCTGCTCCCAGCTGGTTCTCTGACAGGTCCACATCTGGGGGCCAGCACCTCCCCTCAGGCAGAGCGACCCTCCACTTCCTGTCTCCCCACCCCCCTACTGCTGCCAGGCCTAAAGTGGCAGACGGCGCTCCCCAATGGGACCGTCCTGGGGCTGAGTGGCCACACAGCTCCCCTTTGCTTCTCTGATCATCCTCCATTCAACCCGACCCTGTGTGTCCACAAGTTTCTCTGTCAAGGGCTAAAAATACCTACTCCATGTGTGAAGGCACCAAGGGGACAGTGCAGTCACCCTGCTGTAGATGTAGGTGTCCACCCTAGGACTCACCCACAGTGCCCTCGAAGCCTCACTTTCAGAGACTGGCAGGGCCCAAAGACTCTATTGGACATCACAACCCAGGGGCTAGTGGGATGGGTGGGGGGGTGGGGTCACGGTCACGGTCACGGTCCTCCTGTTGTTCATTGATTTGCTCGAGCGGGCCCAGTAACGTCTCCATCGTGAGACTTCTTGTTACTGTGTTTGGCATATCG
>JAOXYA010002870.1:0-14529 GCA_028565675.1 Sorex palustris | reverse complement strand
CTGAGCTCCCTTTTCCCCTAGCATGTGTGGCTGGCCTCCAAGCCATGGAGCAAAATTCCTGGTACTAATCTCGGCTGCAAAAGGCAAGTTTTGAAACAGCCTAAGTGCCCATAGACCAATGAGTGGATAAAGAAGATGTGGTCCATCTACCCAATGGAATCCATATTCTGTTGGGAAAAAAGACCTACTTCCGCCATGTGTGAGAATACAGATGAGAATGAGAAGGTCATGCTGAACATAAAGTGGTAAGCATTCACTTGGAGGAAGGGTGAAAAATGCCTGTCACAAAAGAGACCAGATTCTGTGATTCCTGTAAGGAAGGTCCAGAATAGGCAAATCAATAAGCAGAGAAATTAGATTTAGCAGTTGCCTGGGGATGAGGAGATTGTGGGCTCTTATACAGGAGTTGTTTATAGAGTGATGAAAATGTTTTAAAATTGATGATGACAGGGACAGGCAACTATGAATATATTAAAACCCATTTAATTATATGCTTAAGATAAATTGTGTGGTATGCAAATTATATCTCAACCAAGCTGTTGTTTTAAAAATATTGTGAAGGAGGGTGGGAGAGGCAGGAAGAGAAAAAGCAACGGGCAGGGAAAGAGAAGGAATACAATGAAGAAAGGCTCCTTAAAGTTAGAATAACAGGGACTGAAGTGGTAGCACAACAGGTAGGGCATTTGCCTTGCACGCAACCGACCCAGGTTTGATTCCCAGCATCCCATATGGTCCCCCAGGGCACCATCAGGAATAATTCCTGAGTGCATGAGCCAGGAGTAATCCCTGTTACTCCTATTGGGTCACACATCGCCGGGTGTGTGACCCTAAAAGAACAAAAACAAAAAAGTTAGAATAACCAAAAAGAACCCAAGTAGAGAACTTGGGAAAATGCTAGGGAAGGAATGGAAACTGTTGACTTCCACAGGACTCGATACTCAGACTCTGAGTCCTTTTTTTCTTTCTATACCTCAGTTTCCTCATTTGTAAAATGATAATCTGGGTCCAACAGACATGAATGTTTCTCTGATATCTCTACTTACTGCAAAGGTCCTATTTGTGTAGCATCCATCTGCGTATTCTTTCTTCCCTACTCCAGTTCCAATCCTGATCAATTCTCATCTGGACTGTTAATTCATCAAAAAGTTACTACTGAGCATCTACAATGACTGGATCCCGTAATGACTAGAGGCTAAGGAGTGCTGACTAAGACAGATGGACGGACTGATCCCATCTGATTGTTTCACTACCACCTCCAGGTGGCTCATTTATTTATTTATTTATTTATTTGCTACTTGACTCACACTTGGTGATGCTCAAGGGTTACTCCTGGCGGTGCTGGGGCACCAAATGGGATGATGCCAGGGATGGAATGCAGGTCGGCTGCATGCAAAGCAAATACCCTATCTTCTGTAGTATCGCTCTGACCCTCTCCAGGTGGTTCCTTAACCAAGCTGCCCTGCACTTTCCTCCTGGGTGAATATGACCAGGGAATTTCTCTTCTCTGTGCCACAAAGGCTAATGGTGATAACTCAGTGGATGGGTCCGGATAAAGTGCCCAGAACAAGCCAAAGAATCAATAGAGCTTGGAGTTATTCTGTTTTCTCAGGGAGTATATGACCCTACTCTCTTCCCTAGGACAAGTTCCTCCTTTCCTTATTATTCCTGGCTCCCCTTGCATTTTATACACTCTGAAATCATTTCCTGTCATCCGAGATAAAGCTCAGAACTTTTCCAGATCACACAATCTTTTCTTGAAGGATCTCCTGGAGTTGAAAGCCCGATTCATTTCTCATCATTGTGCCTGCTCACTGGCCCTAAGAAGGCTGAAGAGCATGATAGATCAAGAGGGTCCCTAGGCTATCGAGAACAAAAGTCAGTACTTAGTGAGAAACATATCTTTCTTGCAGAAGGAGTTTGTTTGGTCACTCTAAACCAGTTTTCTGGTACCTCCTTCAGAGTACTTAAATACCTCACCAGAGCGATTCTTTTGGTTGTGGTCCCTTCTGGGTGCTGGAAAGTTTCTGCCTAGATCACAGGGACACTATGACCTAAGGATAAGTGACCTAGCGACACCTTTTTTTTTTATCCTGTTCAATACTATATTGACATATTCAAATGGACCCTGGAATGTCCAGTTCTAAATGATTTTGCATCAAAGGATGTTAAGTGAGTGCTCTCTGCCAGTGCTCACTTCAGAATGTAGAGACAGACTTTTCTCTCTGGCTTGGATTGGGTTTGTTTGGCTTGGAATGTTCTCTCTCTGGTGGAATCACCAGACATTCTGACAAGGCAGGTGAGGAATGGTCCTACAAACCATTCATCTTCAACTGCCAGTTCATAGACTGGTATCAGACTGCAAGTGGATAAAGGTCAAAAAACAACTGGTCTACCATCGTGGAACTACAGGTTTCTGGACAGGGGTGGGTTGCAGATGTAAAATGGTGGAAGAACACTGCTCTAAATACAGAAAGTATTTCCCCGGAGGGTTGGAAATCCGGACTATAGGGCATTGATGGGATAGCTATTACTGCTGCTATGATCTAGCTTAGCTATTTTTCTCTTGCCACAGTGAAATTATTCTTGGCCAAGGGCAGGAAATGCTTGCAAAAAATCAATTAGGCCCTTTTGTACTATTTCTAGATGTCTGGTAATAGACTCCCCCCGCAAAGCCCCCATAGTTGCTACATGTCCCTGCTTTTTGGGTAGGTAATATGGGGCTGGAGTGATAGCACAGCGGTAGGGCATTTGCCTTGCGCGCAGCCAGCCTGGCCAAGCCAGGTTCGATTCCTCTGCCCCTCTCGGACAGCCTGGCAAGCTACCGAGAGTATTCAACATGCCAAACACAGTAACAAGAAGTCTCATAATGGAGACGTTACTGGGCCTGCTCGAGCAAATCGATGCATAGGCCTATTCAGATATTCTTCTTTAAATGTTTGTACTTTCATTTTTTTAAATTTAAAACACAAGAAAAATTAAGTCAATATATTTTCATATTTCTCTTCACTTTTACTAAATGTTATCATTATAGGCATTGCCTATTTCATATAAAGTCTAAAATGTATTTTGATGAGTTAAAAAATAGTTTTAAGGGACTTTAAGAATAGTACAGTGATAGGGCACTTACCATTCATTCATCTCACCCTATTTCTATCCAAGATCTCCCATATGGTCACCAGCCTGTCAGGAGAGATCCCGGAGAGCAAAGGCAGGAGTAAGCCCTGAGCACTGCAGGGAGTAGCCTAAAAATGGATGTGTGTGTATTATATACATATGTATGTTATATTTATATATGTGTGTTATATACATTAATAGCAAATATTTTTTTTATTTTAAAATAACGCATATTTAACATTGTGAATACATTCATAAAATAGTGGCAGTGTGTTCATTAGTTTGGAAGATTCTTCTGTGTAAATAGTATATACATGTTAACCTCATATTTCCAATCAAAAAAGGGGAATAATATGGGAAATTATAGACATGAAGAGCAAAACTGCTCCCTTCCATGGTTGATAAAATAACAATTTTAGAATTAAAATATAAAATTACAGGATTGGTATCTTATAAAGTGTCGTATGACCGTGCAGTCCAGAAAGATTTCTGGAGTTTGGTGGAGGCTGCGTAGTGGAGTTAGTGGAGGTAGCGGAGGTCTGCCAATGAGGAATTTATCTAGTACTGGTGGAAGGGTGGGTAGAGTGGGTCTTCTTTATGTAATCCCTGGGTGGCCAGGCGGTTGGTGGAAGCAGACAGGACAGGATAGGGTGGGGCTTCTGGTTTTAATTCCTTGGTCTCCGGAGATTGGTGGGAGCAGGCAGAGGATCTCTGTTCCCGGGTCCTGTTCTGTGGGGCTTCACTCATGTGTGAGTCTTGGCCCAACTGTCCGAAAAGTGTTCTGGAGTGTGGCAGCAGCTCGGTAGTGGAGATAGTGCAGGTACACATCATAAGACACTTCATACCCATCTTTCAAGATTACCGCACCATATTTGAGAGGGCTCAAATATAGTTTGAACAATGGAAACACCTGCAAGGGTGATTAGAGGCCAACCTAATATCCTCTATCACTCTCAGAGAACCTGGCAAGCTACTGAGACTATCCTGCCCATACAGCAGAGCCTGACAAGCTATCCATAGGTGTATTTGATATGCCCAAATCAGTAAATACAATGGGTCTCATTCCCCTGACCCTGAAAGAGTAACCAATATGGCAGCGTTAATAGAATGAGGAAGGAGAGGCTGATAAAATCTCAAGGCCAAACAAGTCTGCCCAAATGAAGAAAGACAAAAATGACTACCTGTACTTTCAATGCACTTATGCTGGCATTGGATGCATCCATCGAGGACCTGATGGTACAAGCGTGAAAGATCAAGTACAACATCATTGGTCTGACTGAGACAAGAAGGCATCAATCACATCACGCTGTATTCGACACTGGCAAAGAACTGTTCCTCGGAACATGCGACAAAGGAGGCTTCGATTGTGTCGGTGTCCTTGTGAACACAAGCTTGACCATGAGCATTGATTCATTTGAATGCCTAACAACCCAAATTGGACGATTACATTTGAATAGATGTGGCTCACTGTCAGCAGTTTCTATCTTAGTTGTCTACCCAACAACATCCAATTATGATGAAGGAGAAATTGAGAAGTTCTACATGGAGTTGGAGAAGTTCTATAAAGAAGACCACAACTTCTACAAGATCATTGTTGGTGATTTTATTGCCAAGATAGGACAGAGAAGATCAGCCGAAGAACTCCACATTGGTACCCAGGGCCTAGAATGGAAGCAACAGGGTGAGACACAGTCTGAGTTCATCATGTCAACGAAGACCATCCATGGTAACTCACAGTTCCAGAAGGCCGAATCTAAACGTTGGAGATGGGAGTCTCCCGGTGGACGGTTCCACAGTGAAATTGACCACATCATATTTAATAGACGGATTTGCTTGACTGATGTCACTTTTGTCCCAAAATTACCAATGGGCTCTGAACACCATCTCCTTCATGAAAAATTCTACTTCACGGAGCGAGGAGAAACGGCTGCAAAGTTAAGGAGGAGAATTCCCAGAAGGACTACCAACTGGGAACTCTTTGGCACTATTGTGGCAACATGGGAAGATGATGTCATTGACAACACTGAAGAGAAATACGATCGACTAACACAATCGCACAATCATAGCACCTTCCTGATTGTGCGAGGAATGCCAAGAGAGAGAGATAGCTACAAAAAGACGCCTGTCTTCGAAAACGCTTGAGATCATTCACCAACGTGGCTTGTCGCAATCCTCAGGCAACCACAAGCGAATGTCTGAGCTTGCAAAGCAGTGCAGAGAAGCAATAGCGAAGACCTCAAAGGGAGAAGAGCAGCAGTGCTGGCAGATGAGGCAGAATCTGGGAAAAGCATTCGCAATGCCCTGCTGTCCTTCGCCAACTACACGGCCAAGGTGACTGCCCTCCGACGTCCTGATGGACCTATCACATCTTCCAGGAGGGCAATGGAGAAGATTATCCATGACTTCTACTCAGATCTCTTCAATAGCAAGGTCCACCTGCCCACATAAAAAATTCTTCAGGATGGATCTGTCGTTCCCAATGTTCGCTCTCCCAAAATCTGACATGTCATTTCATCGGTAAAGAAGTGAACAGCATCCGGGACATACAAGGTCAGAACTGAACACCTGAACAACCTGCCATCAGTATTCATCAATACACTGGCTCGGTTCTTCACACGCTACCTGTCTGAATGCAAGTTTCCATCCCAGTGGAGAACAGAAAAGACTGTACTACTGTCCAAGAAGGGAGGCATCCATGACATTCACAACTATTGCCTGATCTGCCTGTTGTCTGTCATCTACAAACTGTTCACTCAAGTCATCCTGAATAGGATTGGCAGAACACTAGATGAAGAAAAACCATGCGAGCAAGCTGGGTTCTACAAAGGATTCAGCACAATTGACCATATCCACACAATAAACAAGCTCATTGAGTTCAAGATTCCTCTCCGTGTAATGTTCATTGATTTAAAGAAGGCCTTTGATTCTGGTGAGACTGAAGCAGTCATTGAAACCCTAGCCAAACATGGTGTTCAAACTCATGAGCTGTATTAAAGATTCACTACCAGGATGTCACCATTCTACAAGGAAGTGATTATCGACTTCGAGAGAGGGGTTTGGCAGGGTGATACCGTTTCACTGAAACTATTCAGTGCCACCTTCGAGAACATCATATGACAACTGGAATGGGAAGGAATGGGAGTGAAGATAGATGGTTGGCAACTACACCACCTCTGCTTCGCTGATGACATTCTAATAACACCAAACATTAGCCAAGCAGCACAAATGCTGGCCAACCTCGACTGTGAGTGTGGAAAGGTCAGACTGCAGCTGAATCTCATGAAGATAATGTTTATGAGAAACGGTCTTTTTCCTGATGTTCCATTCGCTCTCAATGGAATGAACATTTCCAAAAGCAACAGTTATGTATACCTAGGTCAAGAAGTCAACATGACGAATGCTCTGGCACCTGAGTTGCGCAGGAGGAAGAGAGTGTCTTGGAACGCCTTCAAGAGTGTCGAAGAAATAGCTAAGAGGACAAAGAATCTCCGGCTCTGGGCACATCTTTTCGATCCCACTGTTCTTCCTGCATTAACATACACCCTAGAGACCTGGGCCGTACAAAAACAGAATGAGAATGCTACTCAGGTCTCCCAAAGAGGAATTTAAAGAGCTATGCTTGGAGTATCACAGTTCACTCAAATGAGAGAAAAAATCCAGCATCCCGACCTCCATTGACGGTTAAGAATCAGGGATGCTGTCTCGTTTGCCAAGGCGTCAAAAATCAGATGGGCTGGACACATAATGAGATTTGGAGATGACTGCTGGACTAGAGTCATTACTGACTGGATTTCGAGGGACATTAAAAGATCATGTGGCAGCCCACCCACGAAATGTTCAGACTTCTTTGTCAAGACCCAGAACAATCGGTTTGAGGCTCTTCATGTTCCTAGAACGAGCAGATGCCATTGGGCTACACTAGCATGTGACAGGGATGAATGGAGATGTTACGGTGCCCACTTGAGCAAATCAATGAGTAATGGGATGTCAACTGATCAAGTGATCGAGTGATAGGGTTGGGGCACTAGCACAGCAGGTAGGGTGTTTGCCTTTCACATTTTGCATTCAGGAATCACACGTGGCAGTGCAAAGAGACTATCTGGGATGCTATGGAACAAATCTGGGTTGGCTGCATGCAATGTTAGCACCTTCACAGCTCTGAACATGGGAAGGGACATGGCCAAAGCAGGAGCAGTTTCATGCTACTAAGCTCAGGATTTGTTGGTGGACTGGGTAAAGTTTAGGAATGAGAAAATTCAAAGGCAATATTAAGACTTTCACATGTGCAAATAGGCAAAGAGGTAAATAAATGGTGGCACAATGACAGAGCGGTGAAGACTAATCAATGTCATTTTATAAACAGTTTACTTCATTTATTGGGCTGGAGCTATAGCACAATGGGTAGGGCATTTGCCTTGCACGCGACAAACCTGATTGACCTGGGTTTGATTCCTCTGCCCCTTTTGGAGAGCCCGGCAAGCTACTGAGAGTATCTTGCCCATACGACAAAGCCTGGCCAGCTACCCGTGATATATTGGATATGCCAAACATAGTAACAAAAAGTCTCACAATGGACATGTTACTGGGCCCACTCGAGCAAATCAATGAACAAGTGCTATAGTGCTAATTCATTTATTATTTTTTTATTATGACACCACAATCTACCAAGATGTTTGTAGTAGAAATTGTGGCTATGCTATTCTGACACCAGCCCCGCCACAAATTTTATTAGCTACACCCAGAATTAATGTATGCATATTCGAGGAAAAATATTTTCAAAGCCTCATTGCAGCACTACAGACTCTGAAAAGGGGAAATTCTGGGTCTAGTGACCCTTCCCTAGGGAGAGAAGGAACCCACAGAATAGCCTGATACTTTGGTATTTTCTTTGTTTAGCACAGCGGGTAGAGCTTTTGCCTTGCAAGCAGCCAACATGGCCGACCTGAGTTCAATTCCTCTGCCCCTCGTGGAGAGCCCAACAAGCTACCGAGAGTATCTCGCCTGCATGGCAAAGCCTGGCAAGCTACCCGTGGCGTATTCTATATGCCAAACACAGTAACAAGTCTCACAATGTTGCTGCGCCCACTCAAGCTAATCGATGAATAATGGGAGGATCATGACCATGACCATCACATGATTACACTACATTGCTGAGGCCGTTTTCCTGGCTCTGGGTTGAGGGATCACAGCTGGCTGTCACCTTACAGGCTCCACTGTCTCTCTGACTCCAACACTGCTTTGTTTCTAGTTTATGGAGCATTTCTACTTTTCATCAAAAAAGGATGAAATTTGGTGCATGTAAACAAAGAGGAAGGGCTTGATACACAGTTAAAATTAGATTCCTGAAATAAAGACAGTTTCCCTCCACACGTAGTACTGTGGAGTCAGAATAGAGCTATGGGGAACCCATCATCAACCAATCATTGAACCAACCAAACAAATTGATGAAATCTCTTCATCAATTCAACCTCTCCCTACACTCCGTTAGTCATTCCTTGGTGATTTGCTCCAGCTCCACCACTGATGCATATAAAAGCATTGCTGGGTGCAGAGGAAGCAGTGCCCAATGCCAGGCTAAAGTCTGCATCCTGCAAGGAGAGTAGCTTGCCAGTAGCCTCAGGCACTGTGCCAGGCCAGAGTCAGGACCAAGGTGAGTAGGGATCAATTAGGTGTTATGGGGGACAGGAGTGGGGTATTGAGATTTACCAGATAATATTTTATACTAAATCCTAGAGTTGGATGATCACTCCTCTGATGTGAATGTGGTTCTTTCCTCATCACAGAGAGTGATGATGTGAAATAGTATCACGTGAGACAGGGGACCCTAATGTATGAAGCCCCAGAAGTTGATCGGCTTATTGGTAAATACTGTTTGGAGGGCGTTGAGTCCAGACGTACACTGGATTCTCAGAGACCATCCCTGAGAAAACTATATTGAATTCAGAACAGAGGTTTGAGTAGGTGATTTTTTTTTTGATTGGAGAAACTGAAGAGAAGCTCTGCCTTGTAAGGAAAAACACCCCAGTCCTGCTCATCCACACCTGAGGATGGAGGAGGTGTAGGCAGCCCTGGCCAACATGCAGCCAGAGCTCATCTGTCCCATCTTCCTAGACAACATCTATGACCCCGTCACCATCAACTGCAGCCACAACTTCTGCGACTCCTGCATCTGCATGTCATGGAAGGACCTGAAGGACACATTCCCTTGTCCCGTGTGCCGGCAGTCCCGCCAGGAGATGCACGTCAGTGCCAATGCCCAGCTGGGCAGGCTGGTAGACCTGGTCAAGCTCCTGCACAGCTCGGGGAGCAGCGAGATGGCACTGGCAGAGGAGGCAGGTGTGAGGAGCACAGGCAGGGAGTGAGCCTCTTCCGAGAGGATGACCAGGAGCTGGTGTGTCCCCTGTGTGCCCAGCGCCCTGCCCACCAGGGTCACTACGTCAGGCCCATGGAGGAGGCCGCACATCAGTACAGACAGAGGCTTGGCGACTACATGAGTCCCTGAAGACACAGCGGGCAAAGGTGGAGAAGCTCTTAGTCATCCAAGATAGAAACCTCCTGCAGCTGAGAGGAGAGGTGAGAATGCGTAACAGTTGGCCTTAGAATTTGAGCAGCTCACCCAGTTTGTGGAGGGTGAGCAAGAGGCCGCACTCTGCAGGCTCGCAGAAGAGGACAGGTAACTGCACACAAAAGAATGCCACACACAGCACCAGGAAAGCGGCATGCTCAGAAAAGCTTGGCAGATTACAGGAGGGAAGTTTTCACATAAAGCAGCATTCTAGACTGAAAGAATTTCTACTTGATCATTTAAGTCCATTGGCAGAGAGCCAGTGTGATAATGGAGACAGGGCAACTTTTCCAAATACCTGTAACATCCAACAGTGACAATAATAAAGCCAGAGTACATATAAAGAAATGAGGAGAGTGGTTTGGAGTAAGAAAACAACTTAGTGTCCAGAGAAATTGCAGAAAGGCTGGAGTGCCTGCTTAGCAGGGAAATGTAGGGGTTAATTACTCAGCAACACTTAAAGCTTTGAGCTCCCTGAGCAGCAACTCTGAGCAACACACCAGGAGCCAGGAACAGGCCATGGGCACTGGCACTGGGTCTGGCCCCAAAATTAACAACAACAAGAGGAACAATAACAAAGAAAACTATATAGTAAAATTATCCCTAATAACTCAGGTATAGGAATTAGCAAAAAAATTAAAAAAGAACAATCTAGAAGTTGACAACTGGGATGGGAAAGGAATTTCAGAGGACTGCAGGGTAATTGTCCTGTCCTGCAAGTTTTCATCCTGTGAACTAAGAATTACAAGCTTGGCTCTGGTCACCCCGGTGTTTTGCAGTGATGGCAGTTACAGGAAAGGCACTTACTGAGCACATGGTTTTTTCAGGCAGTTCCTTGTGGCCCAGATCTCTCCCTGGACCCCACACACCCCGGGACCCCTATTACTGCTGCCAGTCCGCAGAGGACTTGCCCCCAAACCCTTAGGGCCGCTCATTTCCACTCCAACTACAGTTCTGCTTCCAACCTGACTGGCCTGTGGGGAAGTACATTTTCCAAAAACTTCCTTCAGGTGATTAAATAATATTTATTATTATTATTATTATTATCATCATCATTAGCATCATATTTGTATTATTTTGAAAAGAGGACTGCAGGTGAGAGAGTAGGATAGAGAAGCCCACCTCTCCTTCACCGTCCAAGCAGACCCCAGCTCGGTTTGCTGTCAAATGTCCCCAACAGTCACTTTTCCTGGAGCTGTTTCCATGCACTAGAGGGTGGCCGTGGGGTTTTGAAATTGCCTTTGCTTTAATTGCACTAGAGTTCTAAATCATAAGCCTGGTTAACCTTAAGCAGTATGTATTCTGGCAGATTTTAAAAAGAACAGTTACGTGGAAGCTCAAAGTGGGAACTGAGGCAAGGGAAAAGCACAGGATGCTCTAAGCTACTGGTGTGAAATGTATCGTTGTGATGTAGCATCACACTGAGTCAACAATTGCTATTAACCTATGATTAAGGAGTAAGCAGATTCATAAACTTTCGAACCCTGTCACTCCTTAGTGCATGTATGTATATATATATATATATATGTATATAATATATAATGAGAGAGAGTTTGGAGGAGATGAAAATCTCTATATCGATAAGTACATATCTATCTATACACTCACTCAACAATACACAAATACACATATGGATAGGTGTATGTATATATGTGTGTGCGTGGGCCAGCGTGTGTGTGTGTGTGTGTGTGTGTGTGATAAAGATGCTTTCTAATAAAGAGGTATTTTTTACCTATTAGATGAACCCTCATATAAAATGGGTCCAGGCAGCAGAAAACTGCCAAAAGTGGACTTGGGTGGAAGTTAGGAATCCAATCAATGCTTCGGTGGTGAAAGAAATTGCTGGAATGTCTTTCCAGTTTCTTTGTAAACTAAGAGAACTTGGTGGCACTGAAAGAATTAAGTGAGGATTAAAGGTACAAGGGATTCTCTAAATCTCCCTTTAGCTCTAGGACAGTCCACCTTAGGTTTCTGGAGGCAGGATCATCACTCTTTCCTGAGATTGGTTACCACAGCTGGAAGACCCACCCAGTGGAGACTCAACCAGTGGAGACCCAACCAGTGGAGACCGACCCAGTGTTCTTTAAATGAGCTAGCTGGCCGCTCAGAAACCGCGCACTACTGCCAAGGATGCCCTCACAGAGCATCCAAGGAAATCCACTGCAGACTGACTCCAGAGGAACTCAAGACCTTTACAACTGGCCAACCAGGTAAGCATGGGATTGAGACGATGTGGGGAGGTAGAAATTTGAAGAGACACATATTCTGGAGATTTCTGACCCTGCAAAAACAAATCTGCACCTATAAAGGAAAAACGGCCTCTTTTCAGTTTACTGGAAAAGATTTTCCATCCATTACAAATTCCAGTTCCTCTTCCTTTCTCTTCTTCATCACCATGTATATTCTTGCTAAATTCAGATAACAATTTGCAACCTGACCTAGATCAGACACAGTGGAGGAATGTGATGGACAGCTGTGGGACTTGGGATGCAGAGGGGACACAGTGACTGACACCTGGTATGTGATGAACCATCTGAAGGAGCTGGTCTGAGTCACCAGTCAAATCCCCTAGAAACACTGAGTAAGGAGTATCAGACTGGAGGTGACATTGGGATAGAACTGGACAGTTGTGGGTACTTTGTCAGTGAGAACATTGACTTTGTATGCCAATTTCATAGATTTCCACAGTTGTCATATTACATTAACCTCGTTATCTAAAACATAACATTTTTATCTTTAAATAAAGGGCCATAGAGGCATCACAAGATACCACAATTGCCTTGTATGCATCTCTCCCTATGGTTTGATCCAAGGCTTCACATAACGTCTCCATGGCACACACGCATAGACACACACACACACACACACACACACACACACACACACACACATGGAAAGAGAGGGAAAGAGAGACAGAGACAGAAACAGAGACAAAGACAGACACACAGAGAGAGAAAGAGAGAAAGAGACAAAGACAGGGACAGAGACAGAGATTGGAGTACAGTTTTGAATTGAAGTAAAAAAGAAAAACACTAACGTCGAAATTGGCTTGTCAAGAGTGTGGTTAGAGACACATTAGTTTTCTTTGGACATAATTGTTTTTATATCAATTTTTATCCCAATGTACCATCACCCATATTGAATCCTCAGTTAACAGTTTTTTGGACAAGATAGCAGGGTTCATTTAACTGGGGGTTGCCTATTTCCTTGCTTTGTTTTTCTATACTCCACATATGAAAGAAATAATGTTCATTTTTTTCTTTTTTTAAAATTGTTCTTTGGCATCGATCTGTGCTAAGGGTTTAAACTGATTTTTGAGCATCTATCTGTGTTCAGGGTTTACTCCTGCCTTTGTGTTCAGGGATCACTCCCAGCTGGGTTCCTGTGACCAAGTGGGCTGCTGAGGATAAAATTCGCATCAGACAAATTCAAGGTTAATTTCTTACTCACCCGCCTTACTCTCTCCCAGCCCAATTATGATCTTTAAGAGAGCTCCCTCATATGTAATTTTTTGCCCTGTTTCTCTACTCGTAGGTTTGATTGATCTTTGACTCTTCATTCTGATGTGTTTTGAAGTTTTTCTCCTTGGACTTATTCTATTTAGAACTTTTAAAGCTTCTGGAGTGAAAATACAGTGGGAGTAGCATTTGCCTTATATTCAGTCAAATCGGGTTTGATCCCCAGTATCCTATTCTATTCCAACCCTTATTCTGCTCTCTGATTCTCTATTTTAACTAGGTCTACTCTCTCTCTCTCTCTCTCTCTCTCTCTCTCTCTCTCTCTCTCTCTCTCTTCCTCCTCTCGTTTCTTCAGAAAACATCTATCATACCTGGCAGTAAGCACTCACCCAGGCTTCTCCGCCCAACTCTATGTGTAGAACAGCCAAAAGTGAGAGGCAGGGCTAACCAAAGGATTGACGAGGTGGCTTTGCTTTGTCACCTTAATGCTCATGAGGCCACACTCAGTTCTTCCTGGGAGTCTCTCAACAGTGAGGTATGAGCAGTTTGGTTCCCAGTTTACACTTTTACATTAGAAACCATATTCAGATTATAAGAGGACAAAAAGGCGTATTATAAATGTAATCAATCTAGCCACACAACATTGTGCCATTCTGTCTCTTCTCTAATCTCACGAAGCAAATTCCACACTATGGTGTGCTTTGGTGGAAATCCTCCACAATATACTCTGTTCTAATAAGTAAATCATAATAGCATGATTTTATCAGAAGTAAAATCAAATAAGATGCTAAGTTCCATTTGGTTATCTTTTCATATGCTCTATATATACATATATATTCCAAATTACATATTTGTTTTAGACAATTTCTGTACTTTGCATTGATATACATGCCACTTGTAATAGGTGTATTTTTTTCTTTTGACAGTGTGTGGTGAAGTTATCAAAACAAAGTTACTTGGATATTATCGACTTGACATAATTTCATCACTTTCTTGTGCCTGTTTTGTAACAGGAAAGGGCAAAATGCCAAGATAACTGAGTGAAGGGGACCCAGATCCCCAGACATTGTTGACGGAGATCATCTGGCCCCACTCTCACTTGGCAGCTGACTCAGGATCTGAAGAGGAGAAATCAAAAACAAGTTTGTGGTACTAGAACTTGCTGGGAACCACGAAAGAGGTGAGTTTTCCTCAAAGTGTGCGTGCTAAGAAGAACATTGCTTCTGACCTTAGAGTGGCTAGAGAACCAGAACTTTCTCAAAGGAACTTCGTCAGCTGACCCTATTCCTGACCAATGGCATTTTCAGCTTCCCTGGCTGAGATCCCAGCAGAGGCCAGCTGCCCTCACTGTCTGGATTCTCTGAGAGACCCAGTGACCCTTGAGTGTGGGCA
>JAOXYA010002847.1:0-14532 GCA_028565675.1 Sorex palustris | reverse complement strand
GTGTGAAGTGATATCTCATTGTGGTTTTGATCTGCATCTCCCTGATGATTAATGATGTGGAACATTTTCTCATGTGAGACTTGTTACTATTTTTGGCATATTGAATATGCCACTGGAAGTTTGCCAGTCTCTGCCATGCAGGCGAGATACTCTCAGTAGTTTGCTGTGCTCTCCGAGAGGGACGAAGGAATCAAACCCAGGTCGTTGCGTGCAAGGCAAACGCCCTACCCGCTGTGCTATCACTCCAGCCCAGCGATAAATTACCAATTATCATTTGGTAATTTAAAAATAATAAATACATGACCAATTATCATTTAAATAATAAATTACCAATTATCATTTGGTAATTAATTTTTTTATTTTAGGGCTGGGCTGGAGCGACAGCACAGTGGGTAGGGCGTTTGCCTTGCAAGCCAACATGGCCGACCCGAGTTCGATTCCTCTGCCCCTTTCGGAGAGCCTGGCAAGCTACTGAGAGTATCTTGCCCTCACAGCAAAGCCTGGCAAGCTACCCGTGATGTATTCGATATGCCAAACACAGTAACAATTGTCACAATGGAAATGTTACTGGGCCTGCTTGAGCAAATCGATGAACAATGGGAGGACAGTGACAGTGACAGTGACAGTCATTTTAGGGCTGGAGCAATAGCACAGTGGGTAAGTCATTTGCCTTGCATGCGGCTGACCCGGTCGACCCAGGTTCGATTCCTCCGCCCCTCTTGGAGAGCCCGGCAAGCTACCGAGAATATCTCACCCGCACAGCAAAGCCTGGCAAGCTACCTGTGACGTATTTGATATGCCAAACACAGTAACAACAAGTCTTACAATGGAGATGTTACTGGTCCTGCTCAAGCAAATCGATGAACAATGGTAGGACAGTGCTACAGTGCTATTTTATGTTAATTCACAATATTTGATTACATTTAATATTCAAATACCAATCCCACCACCATTACATCTTCCCACCACCAAATTCGGGGTGTTTCCATCCCAAGCCCCAAACCCTGTCCCAAAACACAACCAAAAGAATATATTTTGTATTGTCTCTTATGAAGAACCTTTGAACATGCTTATAAAAAAGTGTTCATATAGGAAACAGTGTGAAGATTGTTCTATTTTGGCAGGAGCCATTAAGACATTCTATAGGATATCACTAACATGTTGTTAAAGTTTGGGTGATGTGAGCTTTGGTATGTATATCTGAAAATATGTATATATACATATGTATATATTTCCCTCTATGATTTGTTTCCTACTATCTGAACCTCATTAAATATGGTGTGGCAATTATGGAGAATGGGTAGGGAGTGTATTATTATGGGTTCAGAAATATGTTCACTCATATGTGAGACTTGGCCCAAGCATGTGGGGAGAGGCCTTGAGAGTGGTGGCAGTTGGGTTGTGGAGGTTGGCTGCCCAGGCTGGGTCCCTCCGGGTGGAGACAGCTCTCAACCACCACCTCTGGGGAACCCTGAGAGAAAACAGTCTGGCACAGAGTCTGGCGGCATGGCTATGGGGGGGGCTCATGTTATGCTCCCTTCCAGGAGAAGCAGCCGTGTCATTTGGTAATTTTAACATAATAAGTCTCTTGATCAGCTTTAGATCATTTTGAATTATGACATCGGATAAAAATTGAAATTTTTTTCAACTAGATATTCTAGTTGATTTCCAATGTTGTGGAATTTCCTGGATACTCTTGCCATTTCTCTTCTTTTATTTTTTTCTTTATTTTTTTTTCTTTCTTTCTTTCTTTCTTTTGGCTTTTTTTTGGGTTACACCTGGTGATACTCAGGTGTTACTCCTGACTCTGCATTCAGGAATCCTGGTGGTGCTCAGGGGACCATATGAGGTGCTGAGGATTAAACCTGGGTCGGCTGCATGCAAAACATATGCCCTACCCACTGTACTATTGCTCTGCCCCCTTAATTTTATTCCTAATTGAAACTGCCATGTTTTGTGGACAACTTTTTTTACATGTAGTTGATTAATTTATCAACCCCCAATGAATTAATTCCCAAATTAATTCATATAGTTCATTTACCTTTCTAGAAATTTACAGTTTATCACAATCACATATTAAATGTGATTATATTTGCCAATAATTAGCATATATGATTTTTATATTATAAAATAAGATATAAGGGGAGGGGAGGAGGAGAAGATACAGATGAGAAGCAACGGGGGTTTGGTCAGAGGATTCTTTTACAAAGGTGGTGGTATTAAGGAATGATAGAGACAAATATCCAAACCACAAAGTCAGAACACTGAAATTAAGAGACCCAAACTCAAACATCAATCTTAGATGGGAGCCTGCCAAGAGGACAAGCTGGAAGGGGGGATATGGGCGGGAACTTGGGGAAGACTGGTGGAGGGAAATTGACACTGGTGGCGGGGTGGGTGCTGCAATATTACATGTCTAAAACTCAATTATTAATAACTTAGTAAATCACAATATTTTAACAAAAATAAATAAAATCAAAAGTATATTAAACCTCATTATAGATAATAATTTTAGGGATAGCCTAGCTTCATTTCTCTTTCTTTCTTTCTTTCTTTCTTTCTTTCTTTCTTTCTTTCTTTCTTTCTTTTCTTTCTTTCTGTTTTGGGCCCCACCTAGAAGTGCTCAGGGGTTACTCTGGTTCTGCACTGAAAACACACGTTTCTGTGTGTAGCTATAGCTCAGCAGATTTTCTCAGGTAGCACCTCCAGATAATAGTTATACATCTTTTATTTATTTATTTATTTTTTAATGATCCTACAAGCATCCGTGTGCATATGTATTTGTGTTTGTGTGTGGGTGTGGTGCCTCCCTTCACCACTCTCATCTTCACCTTAACTCCTGATCCTGTGTGGCAAAGCTCACACCCAGATCCCACTGCCCAGTTTGGAGAAGCTCACCAACTAGTGCTCCAAAGGCTCCTTGTCCCTGCCTGCACGCAGGGGTACAAGCCCGCACAGCCTTTGCCTCACCCATCTGAGACAGTGGCCATACCACAAATAGACCGCTGCAAGGCTACACCCCACCCTCCCAGGCTCAGACCCTGCATCCTGGTACCCCAAAGTAAACTTGGGAGGGCCCATGGCTGGAGCCAGCAACACATTCCCATTGTAAGTTTATGTTGTATAGTTGAGTTTCCCATAAGTAGAATTATGGGAACAACCATACCTAGTTGTTCTTTTCCATGGAAATAACTATGTTTCATTTAAGATGTTGGTGGAAGTCATATTTCATCTGCTTCAATGCTGCATAGTATTTAAAAACATGAATGTATCACTATTGATTTCATATTTATGATGCTGGTCATTTCACCAGTAGGCCCTCTCTCTGTGAACTGGCCTCTTCATTTTTGAGTGAGCACACACATGCATATTTTTGTCAGACATGTGCCTGTCAGTAAAGTTGCCAAGTCACTGAATACCTTGTATTCTGCTTTAGTGGTTATGATTGAATGTTTCTATTGTGTGAAATCAAAGAAATTTCCCCGGGTGGGGGTCTACTGCACACACCTAGACTGCATGGTCAAGCTTTATGGGAACTGAATATATATGTTCAATCAGTGTCTGAAACATGGATAAGCTAATTCCTGAAAACAACATTGAACAATTTTCCTAGTGACTGGACTAATGTGACTTTTTTCCTATTTCATGATCACCCTGAGAGGGTCCTACATCCCCCCACCTGCCTACCAAGAGGGCAGTTTTCCAGGAAAATGTCAAGATGCAGATGAAAGGTTGGGGCTGGGTCATAGGAGGTAGACCCTTTAATTGATAATTCAGAAAAATGTGTTCAGTCAAAGCTCTGGAAAAAGATGGTATTAAAAACACCTGTGAAAAAATATTTAAGAAAACATCTGTGCCACTGAGGACTCTGGTTACCGAGTTCAGGCTGGGGTGAAGGCACTATTTTTGGGGGCGCAGGAGCTAAGTATCAGCTTCTGTGTTTTAATGATTAAACAACAGTGATAACCAGAGAGGTGAAAATAACAATAATTATGTTGTGGGTATGTTTGACAGATTCGAGATCAGTATGGGGATGTGTTCACTGTGTACCTGGGACGAAGGCCTGTGGTCATGCTCTGTGGGACAGAGGTCATCCGGGAGGCTCTGGTGGACCATGCTGATGCCTTCTCTGGCCGGGGGAGAATTGCTGTGATTGAGTCAATCTCCCAGGGATATGGTAAGGGCCTGGAAGGCACTAGGAAGAATTTGATGGAGGAAGGAGATTACTGAGGGTGATTCTAAGATGGGAGGCAAAAGGTGCACAGGGATCCTACTTCCAACTTCTTCTGCATCATGCCCTGTCTCTATACTCCCAGGTGTAATTTTTGCTAATGGTGAACGTTGGAAGGTTCTTCGGCGATTCTCTCTGGCCACTATGAGGAACTTAGGAGTGGGAAAGCGGAGTGTGGAGGAACGGATCCAGGAGGAGGCTCAGTGTCTGGTGGAAGAGCTTCGGAACACCAAGGGTGAGCCCCGGGGGAAGGGGAGGGCAGAGTTGGTGAAACCGAGACAGGTATACACCCATACACACAAGCATACACACAGTGAATGGAAATAGAAATAGGGTTGCGGGTAATCAGAGAAGCTAGGTAAAAAAGAGAAAGACAGAGCTTGAGAGATTACCAGACAGAGGTCTGGGGTACAGATCAGGTTTTGGAGAAGTCACAGCAAGCCAGAAGAGATGCCAGTAAAAGTAGTGCCAAGACAGAAGCCCAGATGTTAGCACACTCTTTATTTTGCTCATGACTGAGTCCATCTAGGGGAGGCAGCAACAGGACTTCTATGAAAGAAAGTGAGAGAGGGGGGCAAACCCCAGAATATGCCACACATTTTTCCTTTCCCGGGTGGAGAGCAATGAGAAGAGAGGGCACTTCTGGAGAGTCCATCCAGACAGCACTTCTGGTTGCTTTTGGATTCTTCCTAAGTGGGTGTGGGTGAACTACCAAGGTGACAGGGCTCTTTTTTTTTTTAGGAGCTTGGAGAGTATAGAGTGTAGGAGGGAGAAACACAGAGGGTAGAGACAGGGAGGGGGATGGGAGAGAGAGAAGCAGCATGGCTGAGAGCCAGAGAAGGAAAAAGAAACCTGGAGCCACTATGTCAAGGAGGCCTGCCTAGGGGCCGAAGCATCATACAGCTGGGAGGGCACTTGCTTTGTATGTGGCCGAACTGGATTTTATCCCCTGCACCCTATATGGTCTCCTGAGTACCACCAGGAGTGATTCCTGAGTGCAGAGCCAGGAGTAAGCACTGAGTGCCACCAGGTATGTCCCCAAAACAAAAGTGAAAAAAGAGTGAGATCTGAGGGCCTGGGAGAGGCAGAGAGAGAGAGAGAGAAGGGTAGAGAAAATAAAGACACTGGCATACAGGGGCAGGGAAGCTCTTTAGGGGACACAGAGTGGGGACAGGGGACACCAGTAGTGAGGCTACACCCACCTGTGGCTCCTTGGCATCTGAGGTGGGGTGTGGAGACATTAGCCAGCAAGAGTAGAACCATTTCCTAATGACTCAAGACTTCAGAAATGCAGATAGAGTAAGGTATTTGGATAAGGGAGAGCAGACTTGTAAACTTGCATATGATTTTGGCAGATTGAACACTCACTCTGTGCCCCTCAGCTCCGGGACAGTGCCCTGAAAGGGCCCGAATACACATCTGTTAGATTGAGTCTGCTCGAGTCTGCATCTGACTCCAGTCATGCACAACTATGTACCACTGTGCTCAAACAAAGTTCTTTTGAAAAGAGGGTGCAGAAAGTTCTGTGTACAATCCAGCTGAATTGGCACTTTTGACCTCTGACCTGCAGGGTCCAGAGGATGAGACAAACACATAAGAGGAACAAATAAACACAGACTGTCCAGACTTTAGGCTCTCCCAGGCAGCTCTCTTAGAGCTCATGGACTGACCATTTACTTTTTTTTTTAAAGGACATAACATTTTTCCAGCTTTATTAGTGTACAATTGACAAAAGAAAATCGTAACATATTTCAAATAAATAATGTGATGATTCTCTATATACAATGTGAAATTAGCTCCACAATTAAGTTAATTAACACATTCAGCATCTCAAATGATTATTTTATGAAAATAATCTTGGGGGTTACTCTGGGTAGCACTCAGGGGATCACATGGTACAGAAGATCAAACTAGGATCAGCCACATGAGGCAAACACCTCAATCCTTTTACTATCTCTCTATGCCCCTATATTTGTCTTTCTTAATAATTGTCTATTTTGTTATTCTGTGTCATATTCACTAAGAAACATAGAAATAAAAATGAATAGAGTAGCAGAGTTAAGGAAAATAACAAAAAGGGCAGGAAAGAAAAACATCAGAGAAAAGGAATAATAAAATGGTGAAGAAAGAGAGAAGAATTGCAAAAGGCATATACTTACAAGTCTCTTTCAAAGTAAAATTGTGACATTGTGCAACCCATGAATTCCAACAGGCTCAACTGCCCTCTGGCATCCATTAATCCTTTGAGCCCATTTTTGTTTGTGTGTGTTGACAATGACACTGGCCTATACCTGCCAGGATAAACAGAACAGTTCCCTTGAGCCTGATTTCATGGGATTCCATTTCAGTTTTTTCTAAGAGATGCAGTGGGCTCTACAAGATATATCTGGCCTTCAATCCTAATTTGATCAGTTGAACAATTACTTAATCCTTTGGAAGTTTAATTTCCACATCAGCCAAATGGGAAAATAACACCAATATTATTATGTTCTTTTATGAGCACAAGGAGAAAATTCCTGCATAGCATTATTCTATTTGGTACAGAGTAAAATTTTTAGTGTAAATGTTCATTGTTTTTAATATTGTTATAGGAAGACTATTATTAGTATTATTTTCTCTCCCAGACAAAAAGACAGGTTCTCTTACCCTATTGCCAAAAATACTATATACTCCTGTCACTTTCTTTCCTAGTTCAGAAACTCACCACTCAGCCTGAAAAAAAAAAGGGAAATTTTAAAGTCCATTAAAATTGGGCTTTAAATTGGATTTAACCATCAAGATCCATCATGATGTTCAATTCCTGTCATATCTGTTTATTTTCACTCCCCTTTTTCTAGTTTTCCTCGAGGAACCACACTTCTAGAAGTCCAGATAACAGCATAATCAGTAGCAGCCCTATTTTATTCCTCAGCATTAGAATTGGACAGGAGAGAATTTATTTCTTTGCTATTTCTAAGTAATCATCCAGAATGAAAGATGAAATCAAATAATTTCAAGTACCAGGAGTGTGCTAGTAATGTTCTGAAGTGCTTTACAGTTCCCAGATGTGAGCTTCTGCTTGACATACGCAAACTGAAGTTGAAAATCTAGTCCCTCTGGTTTCTAATATTTGAGGAGCTCATCACCATCTTCAATTATCACTGGTCCTCTTCACGTATTTACCACTGTGGCCATTTACTTAATACAGTATTGCTCCCCAACCAGGTCCCCAACAAGGGACTTATTGTTTAAGTTAATTAAACTATGGAGCCGGAGTGATAGTATAGTGGGTAGGGCATTTGCCTTGCATGCGGACAGCCCTGGTTTGATCCTTGGCAACCCATATGGTCCCCTGAACACAGCCAGGAGCAATTCCTGAGAGCAGAGCTGAAAATGTAATCCCTGAAAATGACCAGGTGTGACCAAAAAAGCCAAAAAAAAAAAAAGCTAATTGAACAATAACAGAGACACTAAGGACAATTAGTAAGCACATCAAAATTCAATGGTACAAAAAAACCTTAATGGGTACATGAAAGAGCAGAGGCAGAGGTTTGAAAGAGTCAACAGCAGGCGCCTTTAAAGTATAGAGTGAAGGCATGACAATTTCCTATTCTGTTTTCCCCATGTTGCCCTCTACATCTAGAAGACCCTAAATGTTTTATTTTTTTTCCTGGTGCATTTTTGCTGCCCATTTATATTCTAAGACCTCTGCTGTTTTGACCAGGGAACTATCCTGAGCTTGGGATTCAGTTTTTTTAGGGGAAGATCTCCCACAGCATGTCTGCCATCTATGAAATGGGTACACCAGTCAAATTGACCTGTAAGGAACAGTTTGTGACTGGTATTAGAGTAGGTCTGGCACACGATATGGGCTTACGCACGAGCCCTGTCGTTGTCCTGTTTTCTGGAGACTCTCTGGGTCAGTGAGGAAATCGCAGAGAGGTGGGCAACTCTCCAGGGTCCCCAGGCCTTTTTTGAGTGAGTGTCCTCTTCTCCCAGGAGCCCTCCAGGATCCCACCTTCTTCTTCCACTCAATGACCGCCAACATCATCTGCTCCATCGTCTTCGGGGAACGTTTCTCCTACCGAGATCCAGAGTTCCTGCAACTGTTGGATGTGTTCTTCCAAACCTTCACTCTCATCAGCTCCTTCTCCAGCCAGGTCAGGAGAGGAGGAGGGTGGTGGTTAGGATGAGGTGGACATTCAGGGTGTACAAGGTGTTATCTGTTTGCATGAATCGGAATTCAGTATAGGATGAGAAGAAGGCAGGGAAAATGGACAGGAGAGGCAGGGAGGCAGAAACTGGAGGTAGGAGAGATGGTGAGATAGAGTAGGAGATGAGTGATCATGAGGTAGGAAGAGAGAATCAGAAAGTTGGGCAAGACCAACATACGGCTGAGGAAAGGAGAAGATAAAGAAGGAAGATAAAGAAGGAAGGGAGAAGGAGGAGAAGAGAGAGAAGGGCAGAGATAAAGGGCTCTTGAGAGACACTGTGGATACGAGATAGTTGAGGGTCACTTCTGGAATCCACTCTTCTGCTATGATTCCACCAGATCTTTGCCCCTGTCTCTGAAATATCCACGAAAACTGGAACCACATTTCTTCATTTGGTCTCTCCTCTCTGCACCATTTTTGTTTGTTCCCTCTTCCCTCCCTTGAGTGTCTCACGCTTGGTTGTGGTGCTCAGAGGGCCTCACACACTTGATGCAGAGCTTGTAAACATGTTTGTGCTCTCCTGGACATGGCAAGGTGCTCGCATATTTTAGTCGTGGTGCTGCACCTGTCTGTATGCTGAATGTCACATGCAATATTGGTGGCTGGGATCCCTAACAGCAGAGTCTCAGGAATCATTCTATGCCTCTGTGGGTGGCACTGGAAGGCAGGTGCTTTTGCTGTTGAGTCATCTCTAGCCCTGTCTCCTCCTCCTAATAAAAAACAATCACCACCTGGGATTTGGGGTTGTAATATTGAATGTAACAAATCATTATAAACAACTTTATTAAAAAATAAAACCAAACCAAACCAAAACAAAAACCCCAACTACCACTACTACCCCTCAACAGTTATACAGAAGTAGGCCCCTCCTTTTAAACAAAGGGATTAAGTAATCAAGTTCCCTTTGTTGCCTTTGAGGGTATACTGGGGTTCTTGGTGGTGGAACATGTGCACTGGTGAAGGGATGGGTGTTTGATCACTGACCAAGACTTAAACCTGAAAGCTTTGTAACTGTTCTCAAGGTGATTCAATTAAAAAAAATTAAAAATGAAAAAAAGACTTCATGATAAAAAACAAATGAACAAACAAAAAAACTCTAAGCTATAGTAGACCCTTGAGTAACACAGGTGCTAAAGATGCCCTGCCCCCAGTGCCCCAATTCCATTCATAATTACCTCTTGCATATGTATATTTCTTATTTGGGATGTCAACCAGCCAATATCCAGGTTTTGAAGAGGACCGTGGAGATAGAGAAAATACAAATATAAATGGTTCTTTACAGTTCAAAACTCTGTTGTTGAGGGTCATCTGTATTTTTTATTTTAAATTTAAACAAACAAACAAAAAAATGAAGCAGACTACCGATGTTCCTCAAAAGGAATGGAAGTTAGATTGTCACTGGGGCTGTCCCCAGAGGTCCCATTACCTCTCACCAGAGAGTCTGATGGTTAATTGGGAAGGGCCCTTAGGGAGTGTGTGTGACCAGACCCAAAGGGGTTTTTAATGTTCTCCCAGAAAATCATAGAGAGAGACAAGTTCATCAGGATGCCCAGTCAACAATCATGAGTCTTGCTAGAAGAAGGGGTTATGAAGGAATTTTATTTTATTTATTCTATTTATTTCTCTCTTTTTTCCCATTTTTAAAAAATGCATTTGGAATTTTATTCTCTCTCTTTTTAATTGAGTCACTGTGAGATACAGTCACAAAGCTGTTCACCATCAGGTTTCATCATACAATGTTCTAAAACCCATCCCTCCATCAATGTCCATTTCCCACCACTAATGACCCCAGTTTCCCTCCTGTCACCTCTCTTCCCCAGACTGCTTCTATGACAGGCATTTTATTAAGGAATTTTACATCTTACTGTGTACATATCAGCATTTTAAAATTATTTGCAAAAAGTTAGTATTCAATTTGACATTGGATGAAACAATGAAGATGGGAGCCCAAAGAAGTAAATGGTGCTAAGTGTCCACTGCTTCATCTCGTTTGAGTGTCACATGATCAGTCCTGTTGCAGCATAAGAGTTTTGGGGAGACGGGAAAGGTTTGAGCAAAACAGATAAAGCAGCTAAGGTAAGGCAGCAGATACACAGAGAGATCACAGGTGAGACACACGGAGATAAGAGAGATGAAAAGGAGAGAGATAGAGAGGTGAAACAGAGACCAACCAGAAAACAGAATGAGAATGGAAGGTGCATAAAGGGTAAACCCTGGGAAGGGGACTGTATTCATGAAAGAGGGACTCAGACACAGAGACAGAGATGGAAAGAGAGGTGGAGAGACAGGAGACAGAAGGGTAGCTAAGGGAGGTTTCAGGAGCCAGGAGGGCTGACCCTCCCTGTGTCTTTCAACTTAGCCCCAGAACTATCTAAAATCCCCCCTTTCCCACAGGTGTTTGAGCTCTTTTCTGGCTTCTTGAAGTACTTCCCTGGCTCTCACAGACAGATCTATGAAAACTCGCTGTATATCATAGACTTCATCAACCGCAGTGTGGAGAAGCACCGTGAGACTCTGGACTGCAAGGCTCCCCGAGACTTCATTGATGCCTACCTGATCCGCATGGACAAAGTAAGGCTTGGGGGAGGAGAGAGGAAAAGATGGGAGGTGGGAAGGGAGGGGTACAACGGTGAAGAGTGGGGTTGTGAGAGGGGAAGTAGGAGATTTAGTAGGGAGGCAAATAGTAGAAGGGTAGAGGGGACAGTCAGACAGAGACAGAGAATGACAGACAGATCGCAGAGTAAGGGACAAAACTGCCACCTTAGTGGAGAGACCCAGAAGCAGAAAGAAGGGCTGGAACGGGGAAACATATATACCAAAGAGATAGAAAGAGATAGAAAAAAGCCTGAGAGACAATTGGACAAATAGAGGACAGAGAAAAATAACAGATGTCAGTCAACCAGAAACACATGGTGTTCCCCAGAGATATTCACACATGCAATGAGAATCCAGGCTCCCCTGACTCAAACCCTCCCCTCTGTATGAAGGAGAAGTCCGATCCCAATTCTGAGTTCCACCATCAGAACCTCATCATCAGTGTGCTCTCACTTTTCTTCGCTGGCACGGAGACCACCAGCACTACGGTCCGTTATGGATTCCTGCTCCTGCTCAAATACCCTCACATCACAGGTGGGCAGAATGGAGGTTCCTTTCTTTGGATGGGCCATCTGATCCTTTTTGGAGCTTCATAAGTAAGACTAGAGTGTCCTGCTTAAATGAGAGGGAGCATGTAATTCTCACAGGAGCACTGCAGGTTTTGAATAAGCTCTAAGCCGAGTCAAGGTTCTGGCTAGATGGATAATGAAAAGTCTATTGATAAGTTCTTCCACTGTTCATTCCTTCACTTTCTTCTGTTTATTCCTCCTTCCCTTTACACATCCATTTATTAATTTTTTGATAAAATTTTTAAAAATTGACCTTGAGATACACAGTTACAAAGTTGTTTATGATTTAGTTTCAGTCATACAATGTTCAACACCTGTATCTTCACCACTGTATATTTCCCACTGCCAGTGATCCTAGTTTTCCTTCCCCAGATGTCCTCTATGGCAGGCACTTTTATTCTATTTCTCTCTCTCTCTTTTTTTTTTTTGCTTTTTGGGTCACACCCAGCAATGCACAGGAGTTACCCGGCTCTGCACTCAGGAGTTAACTCCTGGCAGTGCTCAGGGGACCATATGGGATCCTGGGAATCGAACCCGGGTTCGGCCGTGTGCAAGGCAAATGCCCTACCTGCTGTGCTATCTCTCCAGCCCAATTTCTCTCTTTTTTCTTGTGGGCATAATGGTTTGCAATACTGAAAGGTTATCACACACCCATTTATTTATCTTTTCTTCTGTTCACCAATTAACTTCTATATTTTTGATTAATCAAAGATTTATCCAGAGACACATACATTGTTTCACTTATTTGGATTTCATGATTTATTGATGAATGTTTCATTGAGTGAACAATGTTATTGAGTCACAGGCTGACTCATTCATGTGTCCATCTGACTGATGATCTAGCTGTCATTCTTTAGTCTTTCCATTTGTCATTCACTTCATCTTTTTTTTTTTTGCTTTTTGAGTCACACCCGGCGATGCTCAGGGGTTAAGTCCTGGCTCTGCACTTGGAATTATTCTCGGAGGTGCTAGGGGACCAGATGGGATGCTGGGGATCGAACCCATGCAAGACAAATGCCCTACCCACTGTACTATCACTCCAGCCCTGACTTTATCTTTCATCCATCGATTTTTTCATTTCTGTTTTTAACATGCATTCACTCACTAATCCTTGATGATCTAACTGGCCATTCAATCCATCCAACTATCCATATACCTTAATTTACTCATGTATTCACTAGTTTATTCATTTACACATTTCTCCATCAATTTATCTAGACATACACTAATTCATGTAATTTGACCAGGTTTATCATTTTGTCTATTGACTATTAATAAATCATTATCTGAACCATTGATTGATAAGTAGACATATTCATTAACTGATTGGTTCTTTCGTCATTCTGCCTATATAAGTGGCCTCTCTCCCCACAGCACTTTGGACTCACGTCTCATTTGTTTACCTAGTTGATCATGGGCTAATCAATTGATGTTTTTAACTATTAAATTCTCTAAAACTTAATTCAGTGCTTCATCTACAATATATGCAAAAGAGTTTATTTTCTACTCATTTTAAAGTTGAATTTTGGCAGGTTTATTGTCTCCAGTTCTTATTCTGTATTGTTGTTTGCAAACCCAAGCAGATTTTATAAGAAGGGTAAATGAAAGAAGAATGAGACAAAGAAAGAAAGGACAAGAAAAGAAAGGAAAGGAAAAGGAAAGAAAAGAATATGAAAGAAGAGAAAAGAAAGCAAGCACTCGTAGTATTAGAAGGTGTATTAAAGCAGTTAAGTCCAATCAGGAGCAGGTTTTTTTCCTTTTCATACCTTTGTAAAAGGAGGTGTGCTGGGCATAATTCTTATCTTATTGTTAAGTCCAAGGCATGCAAAATGTTAAAACAGAAAGAATTACTGGCCCTGTGATATTATATGCATTTCCTCTCCAAAATGTACCTGTTATTATTTTTTCTATTTCCTACATCATTTTATTTGTCAGCAGGAGGCTTCAACTGCTACTGGGGAGCAAGTGTGGCAATTTATCTGACTAATTCTTGCTAAGAGTGGGTCTTTGCGCCAAGCTGAAGGTGGAACCCCTCTGTTGGGTCTGTAGAAATTAGGTAAAATGTCCATTTAAGGTTGCATATTAACCAACATCTATAACTTAAAGGACTCTGAATGGGGAGAGACATATTTTATGAAGGTGTCCAGGAGGCAGAGGCGAAATATTGAAGAAATAGAAGTACAATGAGGATAGGAAATGGGAAAACCCAAAGCCACATGTGATGGTCTTCATCGCTGAAGTAGTCCTTGTGACCAAGTTGGTGAGGGCAGACCCAGGAATTAGAGGAAGTACATCTTTAAGCCATGTGACTTTTTATAGACCAGGCAGGCACCCTCAAAATATTCCACAATGTCAGAGTTTTGTCTCAAATCGAGGATCATTTATTAGCTGGCCAGTGACTGCTCTCTCATGCCCAGGCTGAATGAGAGAGGTCGTCCTGAGAGTAAAAAGCAAGGGTCTTTAGGTGACCTGAAGAAACCACTTCTGGCCGAGGTGCCCTCTGAACACCTGGCCAAAGAAGACCACCGCAAGTCTTAGGAGTGTGTCAGAAGTGAACTGCAAGTCCTGCTCAGGCACTGAAGCTGCCTCTCTCCCCACAGCACTTTGGACTCACGTCTCAGTCTCCATTACCTAATTCTGAAGAGGACAGCCTGGCTATCCCAAACACATTAGGCTAGTAATCCACTAGCCTATTCCAATCAAAATACTCCCCAAACGCACCAAAATAATGGTGAACATAAAAATCTGAACAAGCCTAATGTAAAAGAACACATCCCCTGCAGCTGCACTAGTGGGCTCACAAAAGGCGCAGAGGAATACCAAAGAGGTAGTATTCTTTTTTTTTTTAATTTTATTTTTTTATTTTATTTTATTTTTTTATTATTTAAAAAAAATATACAATGATCAAGTACCCAACCCTCCACCAGTGCCCATCCTCCCCCAC
>JAOXYA010002799.1:0-14534 GCA_028565675.1 Sorex palustris | reverse complement strand
CCATCCATCCATCCACCCATCCACCCATCCATCCACCCATCCATCCATCCACCCACCCATCCACCCATCCACCCATCCACCCATCCATCCATCCATCCATCCATCCATCCATCCACCATCAATCCACCCATCCATCCATCCACCCATTTGCCCACCATCCACCCTGGTGAGGCGTCTGGACACCACAGAGCGGTCAGGGACAATGGGTGTGGACAGGAGGCTCAGACACTCCCCAGCCCGGCACAGCCCCACGTGGCCTCATTCTGGTGTGACTCGGAGCAGAACTGTTCCTGTTTGGCCTCAGAGCGCCTGCAGGGCTGCAGACCTGGGTTCTGCTCACACCCCTGGACTCGAAGAGTCTGTGGGGGTGAATGGGGGTGGAGAGTCGGTTATCTCACAGACACTCCCTCTTGGGCACTTGTCACAGGGGTCTCTAGGTGTGTGTGTGGGGGGGGAAGGAAGGGCCGCCGCCCTCCCAAGTCTCCCTTTCCTCCCTCTGCACTCGCTTCCTTCCCTCCCCTCCAGCCCACCCGCTTCCTCCCGGGCTCTCTCTGCCTTTCTATTTCTGCACCTTCCGCTTCCTGGCTTGAGGCTGGCCTGTGCTGCTGCTGCTGCTGCTGTGGAAAGTTCTGGAATCCGCAAGGCCAGCTGCTTGTGGGACAGGATGTGGGGGCCTCAGATTTCCTCCTCACCAGCTGCTCTTTGGCCTCCCAGGGCTGGGCAGCAGGGGAGAAGGGGTGGGGGGCTGGTGGGGGCAGATGTGGGGTGCAGTGACGCCCACTGTCCCCACTCCGGGCAGGAAGCAGGTCCAGAAACCTGTGCTTGATGTTTGTGTCAGAGACGGAGCCAGAGGGACAGGCAGAGAGTGACACATACACACACAGAAAAAGAGAGAGAGACAGAGACACACAGAGAGAAGGAGAGAGACAGACAGACAGAGAGACACAGAAAGAAACAGAGACAGAACATAAAATCAGGGTTATTAAGGGGTTGAAAGCAGGGGGCGGGGGTGGGCACAAAAATATTTTATGAACTCTTGGCCACCAGTGAGCCCTAGAGGGTCAGGGCACAGGCCAGGCATCCAAGAGGCTGGAGGGGACCATGAGGGCCGCCCCGAGGCTGGTGATTTACTGAAAATCTCCAGGACCGTGTGAAAGTAGCCAGGGGAGGAAAAGAGGTGTAGTGCTTGGCTGCTCCATGCCAAGGCTGGGAAGTGCAAGGAGGGAGTTTCAGCTCCCAGGGGAGAGGGAGGGAGCTTGGTGGGGCGGGTGGCGGTCAGCATACCTTCACGGTTCCTGGCTTGTTGCTCTCGTAGAATGCACATTCTTCTTGTGTTACTGAGGACATTGCTCTTTCTTGCCATCTCTCCTCTGGGTGAGTTAGTGAGGCGGGAAATAATTGCAGGGCAATGACTGTACTTCCCCATCCACCCCTCAATCCATTATCCACCCGTCATCCCTCCTCCCCTCCCTCCCTTTATCCATCCATCCACTCAATCATCCATCCACTCATCCACCTACCCACCAACTCATCCATTTGTCCAACTACCCATCTATCCATTCATCCGTCCATCCATCCATCCATCCATCCATCAAACCACCCACACACTCAACCATCCATGTATCCAATTAACCATACATCCACTCACCCACCCACTCATCCATCCATCCATCCATCCATCCATCCATCCATCCATCCAAGAATGTTTCTTTTGTTTTTGTGTCATACCAGGCACTGCTTAGGAGTTGTTCCTGGATCTTCACTCAGGAATCATTCCTGTCAGTGTTTGGGGGACAATATAGGATGCTGGGGATCAAAACTGGGTAGGCTGCATGCAAGGAAAACGCCCTACTTGGCTCCTGTGTTTCCATTCAAGAAATGTGCTAAGTGTCTTCTCCGGGGTGGATTCCCCTAACTTATGAGAGGGACTGGTTTGTTTCAAGGGCTAAGACGGTAGCAAAAATGGATATTGTGAGCTGAGTGTAACACTATAAGTGGTGGGAGTTGGGGGAAAGGGATCACCCAGTAGGTCTGAAGGATTCAAGGTTGTTGATTTTTCGAGAGTCAGAAACCTAGACTTGAGGGCTAAATTGCTTGGGCAACCATTCAAACATTCAAACAAACAAGAATATTGATTGCAATAAACCACACAAGTCATTTTTTTCTCTTTTTTGACATAATCTCAAATTACAGTCAAACTAGTGAAGTCCAGGTTTTTTTTTTTTTTTTTTTTTTGCTTTTTGGGTCACACCCGGCGACGCTCAGGGGTTACTCCTGGCTCTTCATTCAGGAATTATTCCTGGCGGTGCTCGGGGGACCATATGGGATGCTGGGAATCGAACCCGGGTCGAGCACGTGCAAGGCAAACACCCTACCCACTGTACTATCGCTCCAGCCTCAAGGTAATTCTTTTTTTAATTCTTCTTTTTTAAAAAAATTTTTTTAGCATTTTGGGTCACCCCCTGGCGATGCTCAGGGGTTACTCCTGGCTCTGCACTCAGGAATAACCCCTGGCGGTGCTTGTGGGACCATATGGGATGCTGGAAATCGAACCAGCGTTGGCTGAGTGCAAGACAAATGCCCTCCCCAGTGTGCTATCGCTCCAGCCCCCCACCTTTTTAAAAAAAAAATTCTTGAAGTTGCAGACACCTTGCCCCAGCAGCCTGAATACTTTCATGTACATTTCACCCGAACGAGTATGTCCTACAGAATCAAAAGGCCCACAACCTTGTGGGAGATCAACTCTGCTAGCATCGTAACCATCAGATTCTCAAATCCCATTCAAGGTCCAGCATTGGTCTAAGTAACGACAGTTTGACTTTGGAGCAAAGGAGTGGGATTCTCAGGTTGCCTGTTGTTGTCCTGTTTCCTGTGTCTGTGACTGGTCCCTTCTGGAGTGTTTCTTGGATGTTCATGTCCTCGACACTAAAGAGGAAGGATGGGTACCTGGAGAATGTCCCATTGTTCAGGTCGTGTGTGATGAGATGAGATACATGTTGTGGTTTCTATGAGTCATGAAAGAACACGGAAGTGATGTTGTGTGCTTGGATTCTGGAAGAAGGGGAGGGACTTCATTTGGTCACTGTTGCTGATGTTCATTTTGGCTCCTTGGTGCTGATCTCCTACATTTTCTACTGTTGCACCTTTCCTTTTGGAAATAAGTCACTGTTTTGCACAGAGGTGCTCTGAGATGTGCTAAATCATCAGACTTCCCATTTATATATTTACATATGTCCAGACTTGAGTCTATGGATTATAGTGCATTACTGGGTTTGTTTTGCTTTGCTTTGTCTTATTTTTTTCTGCTTTTTTTTTATCACACCCAGCGGTGCTTAGAAGTTACTCCTCTGGGGGCTGAAGTGATAGCACAGCAGGTAGGGTGTTTGCCTTGCACACAGCGGACTCGGGTTCAATTCCCAGCATCCCATATAGTCCCCCGAGCACCACCAGGAGTAATTCCTGAGTGCATGAGCCAGGAATAACCCCTGTGCATCGCCGGGTGTGACCCAAAAAGCAAATAAAATAAAATAAAAGAGTTAAAAAAATACCTTGGTGGACTCACAAATGAATCTCGGAGGAGAGCAACAGTGCGTGCAGAGATGTCTCCTTACCCCCTGCCAGACTGACCTCACCCTGGTACCTCAGAGGGGGTGGGTGTGTCTCTCTGCCTGCCCCAACTGAACCCCATCAGCTGTAAACCTCCAGAACCCAATCTCCTCCACTCTCACGGCTGATCTTCACAGGCTTTGGACAAGCCCCTCACGTGTGAGAATAAATTTGCCGAATAACCCAAGTGTGTGGGGTTTGTGACTGAGACCTCTAGGCTCATCCGGTGTCGGGGAGGTCCCCTCCTCCATCTTCCTGAGCTTCGGGGTTCCTGGCAGTCACACCCACAGACCACCTCTGGGTACCATATCAGCTCATTAACGGCCACAATCCAGAGACACACAAATAAATCCCAGAAGAGCAACAACGTGTTGCTAAGATGCCTCTGGACCCCAGATCACCAGCCAATTAAAAATTTAAGTCCAGCTCTAGCACCCTGTTCAAAATTTTAGAATTCCTGGAGTGTGAGGCTGTGAAAGCAACCACATGACATCTCATACTTTATGCACTGATAAACCAAGAGCAAAACACCACATTGGATGGGTGGAAGGTAGAAGACAATGAATCTTGATTGTTATATATATATATGTATATACATATATATACACACATATATATGTATATTAACACACAAGGCTCAACCTGTAACAACATGTTAGTGATCCCTTATACAAAGGCTCAATGGCTCTAAGTTGAGATACAATAATTTTCACACACTTTCCTCTAAAGAAGACTTTTTGAATCATTTTTAGTCAATTATTCATAACAAGCAATACAAAATAAATTATTTAGCATCTGCCTTTGGGGCAGGCTTGGGTGGTGGTGGGAAAATTCAAAATAATGCTGGTGGGAAGGTGTAATGGTGGTTGGATTGGTGTTGAAATAGTGAATGGAATAAATTATTATTATATTATTATTATTATTATCATTATTATTGCTTTTTGGGTCATACTTGACGATGCTCAGGTGGGTTACTCCTGACTCTGCACTCAGAAATTACTTCTGGCATTGCTTGGGGGAGCATATGGGATGCCAGGGATCGAACCCAGGTCCTTCATGTGCAAGGCAAGCACCTTCCCTGCTGTCCTATTGCTTGGCTCCAGTAATCACTACTCTTTGTATCACATCATCTCTTGATAGCTTCTGGTATTTTGCCAGCTTTTAGCCACATGTGACGGGGTGTCTGCCCACCATGCCCAGGCCAGCACACACCCCTCTATTCCTGGTATTCGCCCATTTGCTCTTCGTGTTACTTTTACCCTGTGATTTCCCCACAAGAATATATTTTCTTTCTCTTCAGTTTCTCAAGCCACCCTCTGAGGGTCTGGGGGCCACTCTTGGGGATCCTCAGCTTAACGCTGCATGGGTGGGCCATGCAGTCCTGGGGCCTTCAGCCCCGCTGTGCTGCTTAGGGGATTATATAGTGCTGGCAAGCAAACCAGGCCCTCTGTATGCCAGGCAGGTCCTCTAGCCCTTCATAGAAGAATATTTTAGACTCTGGATCCTTTTCGAGGTTTGTTCATTGGAAATAGCTGAGATAATCCATCAGGTCACTTAACTGTCAAGCAGTGACTCAATATGTATCATCGCCCTGAGCAGCAGATGCGCATGGGGAGGTGGACCCAGTCCTCAGACCCTTGTCTCGTGGAGATGGCTTCACACACACACACAAAACACACACACATGCACATACACACATGCACACACATATGCACACATACATGCACATACACACAGGCACACATACACACATACATGCACACACACCCACATGCACACATGCACATACATATACATACACGCACACAAATACATGCACACAAATACACTTACATGCACATACATGCATGCACACAAATACACTTACATGCACATACATGCATGCACACATACACATGCACACACACATATACACATACACGCACATACACACGCACACACATGCACATATACACACATGCATGCATAAACTCACATGCATATACACACATGCACACACACACCTGCGCACATGCACACACACTCCTATCTGCACATTTTCAGTAGGCAAAGTGTGGTGACATTATACCAGTAAAACATATACATGCTTACCCTCTTAGAAAAAATAATATAAGGTATGATTTCAAAAGCACCCACCAATGGCTTGGTATTTCTCCTTAGAACCAGTAGTGTAGTATGTTTGTTTTGTTTTTGGGTCACACCCGGCATTGCACAGGGGTTACTCCTGGCTCATGCACTCAGGAATCACTCCTGGCGGTGCCTGAGGGGCCATATGGGATGCTGGGAATTGAACCCGGGTCAGCCGTGTGCAAAGCAAACACCCTACTCACTGTGCTATTGCTCCAGCCCCGAGAACCAGTAGTGTAGTAGAATCCCAACTTAGAGAAGACGTCAGGTGGCACATGATTCAGTGTGAGACTCATGGCTGACACGGTGAGGCCCTGAGTTCAGTCCTTGGCACCACATAGTCCCCGGAGCACCAAAGGGTGCGGCTTTGGGGACCCCGACACTGCTACAGCAATCCCATAGCACTGAGCCTGCTGGTGTGGCCCTGGGCTCAGGACCACTCGGGAGGATCCCATGAGTGACAGGAGGTGAGCCTCTCAGCTGGAATGGACCGTGCTTCCAGACCCAGAGCTGCACAGACCCGAGCACTGCCAGGAGGAGTCTCAGCTCTGCTGTGTGCATCCCAGCAGGGTGCTTCCACCCACACCTACCAAAATGTGGGAAGAAAGAGGAAGTGGAAATAGCGGAGAGGAAGTGGAAATAGTGGAGAGGAAGTAGGAACAGCTTGGCACAAAGAGCAGGACAACAGGGCCTGTGCGAGCTAGTCTCAGGCCTGCAGAGCAGCCCTGGCCTCACCCCTGCACCACACAGGCCCTGGCCTCACCTCTGCACTACTGCCCTCTTCGAGCACTGGTATAGCCCTGGAGACCCAGTACCACAGGGAGCCCCAACCCCAGCCCCTCAAAGAGCAGGACAGTGAGAAGACACAAAATAAAATGCCGGGCAGGTACTAATGTATTAGCAATGGCTACGTGAGAAAGGCTACTAAGCTCAACAAGCAAAATACTGATATTGCTAGATTGCACAAAGTTGTTTGTCAAGGACTTACCTGAGTACACACACACACACACACACACACACACACACACACACGCATATAAAGCAGAAAAGGCATATAGTTCTTAAAAATAGTTTGTCAAAAAATGTAATAAAATATATGAATGCTGGTACAATGGATCAAGATAAAAGGCATAAAATATTAAGTATATAAAGGAATATAAACATAAACAATGAAGTTCATATAAATAATATGAACAATGTGAGTAATAATAAATATGAGAACTGAGTTAGAATTACTAGAAAAATGTAACATACCAAAAGTGAGGGCTGGAACGATAGATAGCACAGCGGTAGGGTGTTTGCTTTGCATGCACCCAGCCCGGCTGAAGTGGGTTCGATTCCTCCGCCCCTCTCAGAGAGCTCGGCAAGCTACTGAGAGTATCTCGCATGCTTGGCAAAGCCTGGCAACCTACTTGTGACATATTCAATATGCAAACACAGTAACAACAAGTCTCAAAATGGAGATGTTACTGGGCCTGCTCGAACAAATTGATGAACAACGGGAAGTGCTATCAAAAGTGACCTCAGAAGAACAAGAATAAAGATAATACTAATGAGTCTTGTTTCCAAATAATACTTTAGAAACTAAGAAAACACCCAACCCAACTGTTTTTCCTTTTTTCTTTTTGATCCCCCTTGGCAGCTGAGTGGCCGCCATCTTTTTTTCTTTTTTTTCCCTTCACTTTTTATAATTTTATTTGTTGAATCACCATGAGAGCAGTTACAAAGCTTTCAGGTTTAGGTCTCATTCATACAATAAAACACCCATACCTTCATGAATGCCCATCCTCCACCATCATAAACCCCAGTATACTCCCATCCCACACCCTCCCCCTACCTGTGGGGCAGATGATTTTCACATTACTCTCTCTCTCTACTTTGATTACATTCAGTATTTCAACATCAGACCCACCATTATTATTTGGGATTTTACCCCAACACTCAGATCTTCCAAAAAGGCAACCGTAGACAGTTTGTTTTCTATTGCTGGTTACGAATAACATATGATGTTGCGCGGCCGCAGTAGTGGCTGCACGTCTGAAATTTTAACAATTAAATCTCGAGGGATTTCTGTGAAAACCTGCTGGGTTCTGAGATTTGTCCCTGAGTCTCTGGGATCATGGCTGTTAAGCTTCTGATCAGGAGCCAGAGAGGCCATTTGTGGGTAGTGACTCAGGGTCTCATTGGGGTGAGAAGGAAAGGGCTGGCTCCACCCCCATCCCATGAGGCTCCCCATGTCTCGTCACTGCGGGCCCAAGCCTGACTGTCCAATGGCCTCTGGAGGATGGCGGCCACTGGGCCACCAGGAGGAACAGGCCAAGGCACAAAACCTATTCACACCTGGGGTGGCCGGGCACTGGTAACCTACTGTGGGGACTGGACACATTCCTGCCAAAAGTTACTGGGTTCCAAGATTTGTTTCTGAGTCTCTGGGATCATGGCCATTAAGCAGCTTGAACAGAAGCTAGAGAGACCGTTTGTGGATGGCAAATTGGGGTCTCATTGGGGTGGGAAGGAAATGGTCAGCACCACCCCCATCCCGTGAGGCACCGCATGTCTTGACACTACGGGCCCAAACCCGACTGTCCAATGGCCTCTGGAGGATGGCGGCCACAAAGCCGCCCAGAGGAAGCAGGCGGAGGGACAGCACCCTTCCCCCCGGGGGTGGCCTGGTGCTGGTGATCTACTGCGGGCACTGGATGCATTTCATCCCAAAGCTGCTGGGTTCTGAGATTTGTTTCTGAATCTTTTGGATCATGGCTGTTAAGCAAGCAGCTTGATCAGGAGCCAGAGAGGCTGTTTGTGGGCTGCAACTTGGGGTTTTTTTGGGGTGGGGCGGAAAGAGCCGGCTCCACCCCCATTCTGTGAAGCCTCCTGCGTCTCGTCACTGAGGGCTTAAACCTGACAGTCTAATGGCCTCTGGAGGATAACGGCCACTGAGCTGCCAGGGGGAACAGACCAAGGCATGAAACCTATCCACACCCAGGGTGGCCTGGCACTGGTAACCTACTATGGGGACCGGACACATTTCTTCCAAAAGCCACTGGGTTCCGAGATTTGTTTCTGAGTCTCTAGGATCATGGCCATTAAGCAGCTTGATCAGGAACCAGAGAGGCCTTGCCTCCAATTATTTAGCTAAGCTGGAGGTGGTTTGTGGGTGTGGCTCCCACATACTTAACTTTTGGCCGTTTACTTTCTTGGTAAACTTGACCCCAAGTTGTTGGGGTCTGGCCAAAGGCACAGCAGCAAATTTGGGGTATGTAGAAGTCTGAAGTCACCATCAGGCTGCTGATGCACTCACGTCACAGGTACAGATTGACCTGCTGGAGACAACATACTTCAGCAGAGTACAGATCTTTAGGTTACTTTCCTTCCTTTGACGAGAAACATTCCTTAGTTTCTCTGAAATCCATCTTGCCAGTGTTTCCTTCGATGTGGTGGTTCTTTTCTGCCTAGCCTAACTCCTAAAATTTCCTCTGATATTTTAAAAAAGAGAACTTCAGTAATTTTGTTTTTCACATTTAAATCCATGATCCACCTTGACAAGGTTTTGGTCACCTGTGATTCTGAGAGACATTTTTTAGTCTATAGATATCCAATTTGTCAGCACCATTTGTTGAAAAGACTCTCTCCCTCTACATTTTTTTTACTCTATTATAATTAAGTATCTGTGGAACATAATTTTCTGGGTTCTCTACTTGGTTCCATTCATCTGTGAATCTCTGTTCCTCTGCCAATCATACTGTATTAATGACTGTAGCAATTGATAACAATTAAGAACAGAGTGTATTTTTAATTTTTTAAATGTCATTTTAGCTATGATAATGGCTGTGCCTTTTTTTTTTAATTACTGGGAATTGAACTCAGGGCCTCATGTGTGAGAGGCATGCGTTCTACCATTTCCAGGTTTCTCTTATTTCCAGATTTGTGCCTTTTTATATATATTTTAGAATAAGCTTTTCTACAGCTATTAAAAAAGGAACTTGCTGGAATTTTGATGATACCTCTAGTTGAGAGAGGAATCTTTTACCTTTTGGGGCAAAAAAAAAAAACCAGAAAAAAAACCTTCTCAGTGAGTTTTTGCTGTGGATTCCTCCTCCTCCTCCTCCTCCTCCTCCTCCTCCTCCTCCTCCTTCTTCCTCTTCCTCCTCCTCTTCTTCTTCTTCCCCTTCCCCTTCCCCCTCCTCCTCCTCTTCATCTTCCTCTTCTTTGTCTTCGTTTTCTTTTTCTTCTTCCTCGTCGTTGTCTTCATCATCGTCTTCGTCATCATCCTTCATTGTCATCCTTCGTTGTCGTCCTTCGTTGTTGTCCTTCGTCTTTGTCCTTCGTCTTCATCCTTTGTCTTCCTCCTTCGTCTTCTTCCTTCTTCATCGTCTTCTTTTTTCTTCTTCCTTCTTTTTCCTCCTCCCCCCTCCCCCCTTCCCTCCCCCCCTTCTCCTTCCCCTCCCCCTCCCCCTTCTCTCTCCCCTGCCACCCAATGTGTTTCTAAGCAGAGATTAATATTCTTGCCTGACTGGGAGAACTCTTCACCTGACCATATATTGTCTCATCTCCCCTTCAGTCCCCTTGCTTGGTTCAGCTGGGGACGACAGGATTCCTTCTTGATTAGGGATACAGTGAACCTACCTGTGCTGCATCCTGCTGCTAGGCTGAGAATAAGGAGATGCCAGGCTTGGGCTGTTCTCTCCTTTCAGGTGGAATATCCAAAGACCCCTTGAACAAAAAATTGTTCCTGCACTCCTACTGTCCCAGCACCTCTCATCTCTGTACATCTTCCTGAATTCTTCTTTGGTTGACCCTGCTTTATTCCCAGGATTTTTAGTAAAGAGAGAGATAGGGAGCAATGAACCTACATCTTTTTAAATTAGCATATAGTCAAATGTTTTTTGTTCAGCTTCTACCTCCCTCTCTCCCTCCCTCCCTCCATCCATCCATCATTTCTTCCCTCCTTCCTTTCATCCTTTCATTCTGCCACACCTGTCTGTGCTCAGGTCTTACACCTGGTTCTGTGCTCTGGGATCCCTCCTGGAGGGATTTGGGGGACCATATGGGATGCTGGGATCAAACTAGGATTGGCAGTGTGCAAGGCTAGCATCCCACATGCTGTTCCCATGCTTCCCTCTGGCCCTCAGCTTTCTATTTCTTTCTGGATTTGTTTTTCTCTCCTAGAAAGTGATGTTTAGACTATGGAAGAGAACATTGAGATGTGGCAATGTCAGGACCTCTTCTGGGTCTAGCCCAGAGAAAACACTGATAGACTGGTTTCATTTTTCTGGAGTGGAGTCATGCCAGCCTGAAAATACAAAATAAGAAAGGCCACACTCGGTGCTTAGGGAAGAAAGGAAAGGATGATTGCTGCTCCTGTCCATCGTGGGGATGATGGTTAAATTGGCATTACCCTTTCCTCTCTGGAATGCAGCTTATGGTCTGTGCTTGTCCTGGCTGAAGCATAGAGGGTTGTGTCCATCTGTTCTCTCATTTTCAGTCAGAGAAGGCCTCAGTCAGAGAATTATCTTCGGATTATCTCAAGGTAATTTGTGTTTTGTGAGCACAAAAAGGAAGGGGAAATATGTGTAAATCACTTAAAGATTAGTGGAAATTAGTAGAGAAGCAGATAAAATCTCTAACTGCAGGATGTTTTCCTGTTTAAAAACCAAAATCAAAAACCCCACAACTGGGCACATACATTGCCTTCTGCTTGGAAAGATAAACTAGCACTGAATTTGTCATGTCAGACAAGATGTCTTCCATTAGTAAGATGGATTCCATTATACACTGAATCATGATGGAAATAAATTTATTCCTGCTTCTTATCTGTGGCACTTTTCATAATTCCAAGAGGACAGAGGAGGAGAGCTGTTTTGATGGCTTTTGGTTCTGGAATGGGCACACCACAAAAGGTGACTGTGGGTCAGTTTTGCATTTCATCCAGAATTGAAATGTACGTAATTATTCTAACTCAAGAAACAGTTGACTAACTTTGCTGAGGTTAGTGGGATAGAAAGTTCCTTAAAGGAAAGAATTTCAAATTTGGCTCTGTTTCTTTAGTGATTAAACAATGAGTTCTTGACTAAGTTCCTCTACTCTTTTATGTAGAACAGTGTTCTCACTGAGTAAATCAAGATAAGTTTGATTTTAATACATTGGTTCAATTATGTAACCAAATCAGATATTTTAAAGACTCTCATTTGATTGGTGTTCACAAAGAAATTTTAACCATATGCTGTCCTGCAGCTATTATAATATTCATGATCTAGTTCTATGGTTTGGGTTTTTTAACTGCCTCCTGAGTGGTTGCTTGGATTCACATTTCTCTATTGGGTGGGTCTTGTTCTTCCCATACTGATGACTCAGACCTTGGAGAAAAGCATTCTACCTGAGTTTTAGGGAAATCTCTGAATCTTGGGTCTTCTGTTTTCAAATTTTGGATGTTGGGTAAATGACTACTCCTTTGGTTTCTTCATTTAATCACAGACAGACACGAGGGGGAATTGTATATAAAATACTAGGAAGTGAAATATTGTACATAGAAATTTTTTTTGAGTACTAAATTGAATAGCTTATGCAAAGCCCTTAGAACATTACCTTCCATGCTGCATTTCTTTTGCTGGGTGGTTGGTCTAATTATGAAACAACAAAAAATTAGGTCTGCCTGTGAAAATGGATAAACAATTAAAGATAAACCACCTTGGCAGAGCTATTCATCACTGGGATCCTTATACTCTGGGTGAATGAATAGTAAGAACGTTTAGCCTGATGCCTGGTTGCCCTCTCTGCGTTAACACTTCCTTGCTTTGGTTGTTTTCCAGCATGTTTGATACCTACCTGTCCTCTACTCTCCTGAGGGTAGGCATTCACCTCAACTTCTCATTATGATGTGCTTCATAACAGTCACTGTGGAGACAGCTATTCAAGACAAATCCCCACTTAATCTATTTCTGAGAGGTATGACATTAAAAATAGTGGGCACTTATGATGGTTAATTTTGTTGTACTTTGTTATTAAGAGAAGATGATGTTCATACCAAATGAGTAATAAAAAATCAATTAAATTCATTTAGGGAAATTAAAATGCTGACAAGTTCATAATGGTTTTTTTCTGGTTGTTAAGTGAGATTGACATGAATTAACAATTGGTGGTGGACAGAAATGTGCTGAATTTACTGAAGTATATTTCCATTAAAATGACAGCTGTGTATAAGTGCCATCACCAGGGCATTTAGTTATGGGTCCATGAGTGTGAAGGAGAGAACTAATCAAATAAGACAACTTGTACTTAATTTTAATTAGCTAAATTCCCCTTCACGTTTTAATCACATAAACTCAGCCATGGATGGTGTAGAAAATAAACAGCCTAGCTATCTTATTGTTGAACTCTAATTTATTTTCCCTCAGTTATTTAAAGATGTGAATTTAATTGCAACTTAACTTTTGTTTTTGAGTGTTTATTCTGAACCAACTTCTTTTTTGGAGGGGAGGGAGAGGTGGTTTCCAAGCAATGCTTAGAAATCTGGGGTCACTCCCACTGATACTCCTAATCAGACTCCAGATATTTCAGTGTTTGGCCTGGTGGTACTGGAGGTTTCCAGGGATACCTGATGGTGGTGGGCAGTGTGGTGCCTGGAGGCAAATCAGGGCTTACATGCACTCCAGCTCTTTGAATAATCTCCCTTGCTCTTTAAATTAATCTTCCTCATGGAATGGCTTGTCAGCTGTCTCTTCAGTATTTGAGGTTTTGTCTAATAAATTCTTTAAAAATGATTTCCATAAAAATTTACTGAAAAATAACATAGTATAATTTCCAATGCTAAATGGAATCTGATGAATCAGTGAAGTTAATGAAATAACAATAGTGTATTCTAGATTGGTTTCTGAAGGCCATTAAAACCTTTTTAAATTTTCATTATGATGTCTGATGTTAGTGTTGCAATGAGACTGTAAATGGGGTTCTGATTTTTATTAGTTTAATTCCCCTTTTACTGGATATTGGTGGGTATGAAGAAACCAGATAATCAAGATTTGTTATACTTGTGGGATATAACCAGGTGTTATAGTGTATCCTTATGATTTTCTTTTTCATTATTGTTTGCAGAGGGTCATGTTTGGTAATACTCAGGGGCTGCTCAGTGCTTGGGGTGTTGCATTTGGTGGTGCTCAGGGGACCATGTACGGTGCTGGGCATTAAATCTAGACTTTGCTTGTGAAAAGCATATGTCAGCCCATTGAACTGTCACTCTGGTTTTGAAATTGTCTCCTTAGATGTACAGCATGTATATAACAAGAGATAATTTTTGGTTGATGTAAATAGGAAAACAGTGAATGAATTTCAGCACCAGATGAAATATTTTTTTAATAAACTTCTTGTGTGACTGCCTAAAAAGCGTTCTGCAAGTACAAAGATGAAACAAAGACATACTTATATTTTTTATAGCTTTTTATTTGGGAACCTGGGAGAGAACTGTTATCACATTATCATCCCCCAGCAATGTGCAGGAGTAACCCCTGAGTACCACTACATATGACCCCCAAAACAAACAAGCAAAAAAGATCTTGCAACTGAGTGTTGACAGCAGGTAAAGGGATATAGTTGATAACATTTCAGCATCTGTAATACAAACCATAATGCCTAAAATGAGAGAGAGATCAAGAGAAAGAGAGAAAGAGAAAGAGAAAGAGAAAGAGAAAGAGAAAGAGAAAGAGAAAGAGAAAGGAGAGGAGCCTGACATAGAGGCAGGCTGGGGTGGGGAGTGGATTGAAGGGGTGGGAGGGAAACTGGGGATACTGGCGGGGAAATTATACTGG